>QMIH01000261.1:332236-351356 GCA_003987875.1 Clarias batrachus | reverse complement strand
TTTTTTCAATTTTAAACTTTTTATCTCATATTCTTATTATTTAGTTCTAAACACATCTAATTAGATGTCTCTGTTATGGTGTATGGTATAAAGTGGTAGTTTTTTATGCTAAACTTTCCTTCTCTGTTTTTAATATTTAGCGATGTTTTTAGATATCTCTGCCCAGGACTTTGACTTTGCCTGTAAATGGGAGAAAATCACGAATGAAACGTTTCTATTATGATCCATTTTAAATACATTTTTAATTTCAGCGGAGTTGATTGTTAAGAGCAGGCCTCTTTACATTTGTACTTTACATTGTTAATTAGATTTTCATTTCAACATTTTCTATACTATAATATTCCTACATTCTCACGCTAATCTATTAAATCAGTCCCGAACGCAGTAGTTCACGTGACGTGTTGATCTTTAAGTAGCTGTGATTCGCAGCTCCGCCGCACCTGGGCCAGTGGCGCAATGGATAACGCGTCTGACTACGGATCAGAAGATTCTAGGTTCGACTCCTGGCTGGCTCGAGGAAAAACCTTTTCTCACCGTTTATCAGTTAAATTCAGCAAAGGAGTTTACATTTTAGTTTTAGAATAATTCTCACTGTTCATTAAATTTTTCAGGTGCAAAAAAACTTTTACCTTCAAAATGAGCTGAGGTGGATCATCAGTGCAACAATGCTGAAGTGATATTTTCTAAAACGGCTGTAAATTAACGATGCGATCCATCACCAGTCCATTCTGTGTGCTGTATCGCTTCTCCTGTGGAGGGTTGCAGGGGGTTCTGGAGCCTGTACCAGGTATCTCAGGTAGCCTCCTCCGTCAAAGTGAACCAGGTGTTAGTTCATGTCTGGAGCTAGTACGGGTTCAATAGCAAACTTCAATAGACAATCACGTCATCACGTCACTGTGTATATCCGTGTACATGTCTACATTGCCACCCACAGCAAACATTCACATTATTTGTCCTAACCCCGCCCCCAGCACCGGTTGTTAGTTCGAGACCAGCAAAGTGTTGGTGTGCACATGGAACCAGGTTGTGCTGTACGAGAGCTGGTGCTTTGGACTGGTTAGAAGTCGGCACCAGGTCCAAACCAGCTCCTTGGTGGAAAAGATTTAAAGGCACAAAGCAGAGACCACTGTGGATTCATCACACACACAACTTGGAAACACCAATCAGCCTGGGAGGAAACCAAAGTACCCTGAGGAAACCCAATAATCACAGGGTACAAAATCCACACACATTGACCAGAGCCGAGATTCAAACCCTGAAGGTGTTACATTTCTCACTGTATTGCCTTTTTATAATCAATTTCCACTGTAAACCAGGAGTTTGGAGATATTCATAAGAAACATATATATATATATATATATATATATATATATATATATATATATATATATATATATATATATATATATATATATATTGTAATCATCACTGAGGTCAGAACAGTGTATGAGGAGTTTAAAATGATGGCCTTACTAATGGAGCCATCTTGGGAGATGGTTTACCAAGCTTCCCTGCAATATTTGATCTTGGGACAACAGGGACACCAATGTCCCCCAACACATTGTGGGACTGGACAGAGTAAACTGACCTGGAAGTGGAGCCACTGTTGGACCCCTCATTGGTGTTGTGGCCAACATGGCATATGAACTTGTGCCTTATGAAACCGCTCTAGATGAGGAGCATGCAGCCTTCAAGTCGTCTCAGTCGGACCTCTGACAGGGGAGATCCTGGAGGACAAGGAACAACAGGATGGGAGACTATGGAGGGGCTGCGTTCATTTCCAACATCTTTCATAAATCTCCAAATGTTTCTCACTTCTAATCCTTTTGTAGTCGTTCTTATGTAACCTGATCATTAACGCATGCTGATTTTCATTTGTATATTATTTATCCAGACCCATCATAAAGACCCGTTTGTTTTTGTTCATATTTTATGTATGAAAATAAGTACAATTTCAGAACCCTAATGTCCTGGGCACAAAAGCAAAGGCTGAGTGAAATAACCAACAACCTTTTACTCTGCACTGATGGCTGAGTAAGAGCTTCAATGCGCCGGCGCCACCTAGCATCATGACTGAACATCACGCTGAGTACAGTGTTGCTAGCTAAAACTGGATGCGCGGTTTTCTACGTAGGCGTAAATGAAAAAGTCAGGGACTGTGTGTAGTTAAATCAGGCGTGGACCGAACACCAGACCAGGGACAGCGCTGGACAACCAGCGACCCTTAAAGACTTCCAGATTATAATTTTTTTCCTTTGAAAAACACCATTTAAAAAAGTGGTCAAAATTAAACTAGCTTTAGAAATCTAAGACGCCTTTACTGTCGAAAGAATCTGGAACCTTAAAAATTTTGTAAATTGCTTGTGAAGGCCAATATTTAAAAAAAAAAAAAAAAATTGAAATAGATGGCAAGGAAATATATGGGGCGTTCGAGTCAAACTGGGACTTGTGATGAGATTTCTGGTGATTGAAAAAAAAAAAACAAACAGGAGACGATATTTCCAGAAGACTTCAGTCACAGTCACACATGTGAAACATTTTAAAGAAGGCAGAGCCGTCTCACTGCAGTCGGTCCGGAGATAACTGGGGGTTTTTACTCTCAGCTGTGTTCTGTAACATCAAAAGTCCCACTTCGACTCGAACGCCCCCTCACACAATCTGGACAATCACTCACATCCAGTTCAGTCTCGGTTTCAGCGCATGATTTATTAACAATCATAAAAACAAAGCGTACAGTTTCCTCTTCTGGAGGGTTTTTACTCTAAAAAGGCTACCGCGTCCGCCAGAAATACCTGAAGCTCAAATCATATCGAAAAGGCACGAACAATAAAAAAAAGAATAAGAACAAGCAGGAGATTAACGAGACATGAAACATCTAAAGATGAACGGGGTTGGGGGGGGATGGGGGGGGAACGAACCATTCCATCATCCATCGCTCTGAACGCGACTGAAATATAAACACGATTAACTCGAGCTCAGACTCGCCGTCACACAGGAAGACAAGAAGAGAGGAACAGAAAGAGGAAAACAAAAACAAACAATAATAATAATAATAATAACAACACACTGGTGCCTGTTTCTTGGATTGTGTTACAGCATGAAAATAAACGCGGGTGAAGATGTCGAGGAGAAGAAAAGAAAAACACTAATGTAAAACTGATGCATGATGAATCTGACGTGAAGAAAACACAAAGAAACACACTAATATACAAACATGGTGTTAAGAGCACAGTGTGGCGCAGATGCATCCTCCGTGTGTGTGTGTGTGTGTGTGTTTGATGGTGCCTGAGCTTCAGGAATAAATACAGTGGAAATAACAAATAATAATAATAATAACACAAAATAATAATGATGATAATGAAAAATGGGGCATGGATCAACTTGAAATCCCCTCTCTCTCACACACACACACACACACTCACACACACACACAGATTCGACATGGAGTTGTTTTGTTTTTAGTGTTGCTTCTTTGCAATGATGGAAAAGAACAAAAGGAATTTATATTTAAAAGAAAAAAAAAGATTTTAATGTCTTAAAATGTAAAAAAAGGGGAATAAACATACGCGCGTGTGTGTGTGTGTGTTCAACAAGACTTTTGCCAAACACAGAAATCTGAATTCTCTTTAATCTGCATAACTAATGATGGATCAGACCGACACGTGTTAGAACCTCGACACGGCACACACACACACACACGTGCCTACTTCACAGCTAATTCGAGGCACTATGAAATCCGCACACGAGCCTCTACTTGATTCGCTTTGTTTCGTTTTGTTCGAGCTGGGCGTTAAACAGTTTCGAGTTAAAGACTGAAAACAAACAAACAAACAAACAAAGTTCCCTCGGAGGATGAAGGAGCCGGCAGTCGTCTCAGATCCACTAAACACACTAGAAATGTACAGATGATTTGTTTTGGATTTTTTTGTTTTGTTTTTAAAAAAGTCGTACAGTATCATCAGGACGTCCGTCTTCTTCTTCTCACATCACGTGTGTTTCCTCCTGACGCTCAAACAGTCCCGTCCTCCAGCACAAACCTGACATCACTCTCACACACACGCACACTCTCTCTCTCTCAGGAGTCTGTAAGGGGGGGAGGGGGGTTCACCACTCCGCGTCTCCGATGGCTTTGGAGAAAACGTAATCTCGTCCGTTCAGGTTCATGATGCCGTCCTTCAGGTGGAATTTCCATTTGTTCTTACTTCTGTGAATCTGTGGGGAAAAAAAAACACAAACGTGAAAACACACAAATAAATAATGTTTCTGTGTAAGGGAGAAGGTAATCTACTCAAGTGTTTTCACCACAGCAGTCCACACACACACACGCACACACACTTCCTGAACTTGAAGTATTTCTTCTCCTCCATCATCAGACTGGTTGATGTTCTCCTTCATTACCCACAATGCCTGGATGAACAGGGCGCGGCTCAGTGTGATTCGCTCCAGCAGTGGTCATGTTCTCTGTTACTTCTACAATATTACAAACTGCTGAAGGTCAGAGGTGAGCAGAGGACAGAGGACACGACTCGTGTAGTGATGTGTGAGTGGACTGAATAGAGTGAATTGTTCTCACAGCTGAGTTTTGAGACTTTGGAGGCGTTTAGCAGTAAAACATTACTGTTTCTTTATAATCCTGCAGGTGGCGCTCTCTGGACTATTTATAAAATTTCTTACCGCGTGGTACGATTGAATTATTCACCAGGTTTGTTTAGGAATAATAATTACAGATGAGGGAGATACACGCGGCTCTGTAGTTTGTAGTGTTTAAACGCTGCCTTGGTTTTTTCTAAGCGGGAAAACGAGATGCATTTAATTACTCACTAACCCCGCCCCCTCCTGTCTCCACCCATCCCCCCTTCAGATCTTAAACTCCTGTAATGTTATTAAGAAAATGCAGTTACACATAACGGAGAGAACCCCTGCTTCAAATTCACACACACACACACACACACACACACACACACCTTATCATACTGGCACACGACTACGTTCTCGGTGTCGAACAGCTCCTGATCCTCCTCATCACTCACGTCATCTCCGCTGTTCAGAGGCTCCTGGGACAGAAAACAAATAAATAAATAAACAAACAGAGCGAGTGAGAGCTGAACTCGAGGACGTACGATTATAAAGTAATTCTAAAGTAATTACACCCCCTCTACACACACACACACACCTCCTCTACTTGTCCGTCCTCTCCCCCGTCTTTGTCCTTGTCCTCGTCGTCGTCCTCGTCGTATTCGTCCTCCTCATCCTCGTCCTCCTCTGACGACGTGTCCCCCGCTCCGTCCACCTGGAGCATGACCGGAGCCGTCTGAGGCTGCGCCTGCTGCTGCGCCGTCTGCGGCTGCTGTGGGGTCTGCGTGTGTGTCTGGGGTTGTGTTTGTGTCTGAGTCTGTCCTTGAGCCATGGCCGCCTGCATCACCTGTAACACACACACACACACACACACAGCTGTAACGGTGAGTACTCTGAGGTGGTGTACGGGTCAGACTGCTGCAGTAGTGGAGGACTGAGGTGAGACCTGAGCGTTCGGCTGCACTTTGTTCTGCGTGAGGACGATCTGCTGAGGCTGGATGATCACACCGGTCTGCTGAGACAGTCCACCCTGCAGCGGGGCCAGCACCTACACACACACACACAATATGAAACTTAAATAACTGACAGGACGGATAGCGAGGTACACCTGAATAATACCTCAGTGTGTGTGTGTGTGTGTGTGTGTGTGTGTGTGTACCTGTTGTATAACCGGAGCCTGCACTCCGCCGGTCTGTATCTGAGGCAGGACCTGCTGCTGCACCATGATGGGCTGCTGGGGCCCCTGGATGAGGTACTGAGCTCCATTAGGAGCCCTCACCACCTGCAGGATCTGACCTACACACACACACACAGGTTTGAGAATGACGCAATGTGACTCTGGTCTACTGAAGTGTAATTAAACACCTTTTATTAATGTCAAAGACTTTTGTTGACAAACAAGTTGAGGATCTTGAGGCGAGTCCACAGTGGGATCAAGTTCTCAGGAGTTTCCGGGACATGGACCCAAAATTTCCACTCAGTCAAGACTTTTATGATTATGACTTTTATGGTCATGATTTTATCGAGTATGTGCACCATCTACAGTGACTGCGTACTTACGATCACATGCTTATATGATTTCCTGGGCGGAGCAACAAGATGTTATTGCACTTAATAGAAAACAGCAGAGAAGCTTTAGCACCTCCATGAGACTCCTTCCACAGAGGGAGAACTTCATCCACATGTCTTTAAATCAGTGGGGCGTGTGTCGGACACATCCCTGAGAATGAGCGGTTGCTATAGAAACGGTAACGATCACACAAGCACTGGACCGAGTGTGTGTAGCGCGATGCCAAAATCCGGTCACATGACCGTGAACTCAATCATCTTTGCTCGAGCGCTTCATTAACATAATAAACAGTTATTACTGATAATAATGAAGAGTTGTGATTGTTATGCTCCGGGGGGGTTTAATCTCTGCGTGTGTGTGTGTGTGTATATATAAACATGACTAACCTGAACTAGTCACGAGCTGTTGATAGGGCGTCACGCCGGTGTTCAACGCCAACGTCGCCGCGGTGGCAGCCGCACTCTAAAACACACACACACACACACACACATTACTCACACCGACGACACTTGTATCAGTCATTTAAGTGAAGATGTGAGTGGAGTCCTCACCATGCCTGTGGCGTTCATGTGCTGCATGAGTTTAGGGTCCTGTATGATCACCTGCTGCTGTGGAGCTGAGGGAATACACACACACACACACACAGGGAAATAAAAATCAGAGTCGATAAAATAATCTTTAAAAGGTATTTAAAGAACCCCCCGCCCCCCCAAAAAAAAATTCCCTGTGAAGTCTTTAGTGCTTAGACACCATCAGGGTCGAAAGTTCTCTCAGTGTCCCCACTTCAAGTCCCTGTTTGACTTTAACACCCCTCCCCCCACCCCTCGAAAAATTATAGAACAATTTTAGAACAAACACAACTGGGGTTAAGGATCGATGTAAGCAAACATATTTTAAAATGCACTGATCCACAAAAGGCATAAAACAATCACCATAAAACACAGAAGTCACACCAGAGTCTAACAAGGTCCTAAAATCATATCTGACACCACCACACTGAATCACTAGTGTGTGACCTGGACGTCTCACCAACACTGACAAACTGAGACACAAATCTAATGTAATGATCAGACTGTGTGTGTGTGTGTGCGTGTGTGTGTGTGCGCGGATCATTTCCTGACCTTGTGGTGCTTGAGTCATGAGGACCTGTTGAGGTTGTGGGGTTTGTTGTGTCTGTTGGACCTGTTGGACCTGCGCCTGTGGAGCCTGAAGAACCTGCTGCTCCTCCGTGTGGAACCCGTCCACAGCCTTCGACTGCATCAGCTTGCTCTCCCACAGCTTCAATGTGAAGAAGAAATCCAATCAAATCAGGCCCTGACATCTTTCTGATGCAGACTGAACAAAACTTTACTGACACAGTGGCCCCCCCAGTTCACACACACACAAACTTACTGTTTTGAGCTCCATGAGGACCTGCTCATCCACACCTTCGTCCAGGAACAGCTCTCGGACTTCATTAATCACGTCCTCCATCACAGTTTTATACAGTTTAGGCTGGAACATAAACGTCCGAGTCAATAAAACTGACTGGTACAGAGATAGTGAGGATGAGCGGGCTAAAACGTCCTCCATAGTGTAGATTAGCTAGCTACAAGATCCTCTGTAGCATAGATTAGCGAGCTAAAAGATTCTCTGTAGTATAGGTCACCTAGCTAAAATGTCCTCTGTAGTATACGTTAACTAGCTAAAAGATCCTCCGTAGCGTTATAAACTAGCTAAAAGATCCTCCGTAGCGTTATAAACTAGCTAAAAGATCCTCCGTAGCGTTATAAACTAGCTAAAATATCCTCCTTAGTAAAAGATCCTCCATAATGTAGATTAGCTAGCTAAAAGTTCCACCGTAGTGTAAATTACCAAGTTAAAAGATTCTCCGCAGTATAGTGTAGCTAGCTATAAGATCCTCCGTAGTGTAGATAAGATAGCTAAAATGTCCTCCTTAGGAAAAGATCCTCCGTAATGTAGATTAGCTAGCTAAAAGATCCTCCGTAGTGTAAATTACCAAGCTAAAAGATCCTCAGTAGTATAGTTGAGCTAGCTAAAAGAGCCACCATAGTGTAGATTAGCTAGCTAAAACAGCCACTATGTAGTGTCCTCCATATAAGCTAGTTAAAAGATCCTTTGTAGTGTAGATTAGGTAGCTAAAAACATCCTTCCTTTCATCAGCCAGGAGAAACAAAGTATTGAACATTCCTGCGGTACATATTAAATAAATATGTCAATGTTGCATTACTAGACGTTTGTAAATTTACCTCAACATTTTTTAGTTTGATGATTTTTAATTGAAAACTGAAGCATCTGTTCAATTAATAGAAAATAATCAACACAGATGTAAAAACCTGCACAATCACACAGCATTATGACAGATAAACAGTGATAACATTTTACAGACAAGTGTAGCTAGCTAGCTAAGACGTCATTTGCAGTGTAGACTAGCTAGCTAAAACATCAACAAAAGTTTGCGCTGTCTGCCCTTGAGTGAGGCCCTTAACCCTCAACTGCTCAGATATTTAACGGGATAAAATGTAAGTCGTTCTGAATGAGGCTGTAAATGTAACTGGCTAGCTAAGGCATCTGCCGTGGCGTACAACAGCTAGCGTAGACATCCTGTAATATCCTGACACTTTTAACCAATAGCATCGGTCGTCTGGTTGCTAGGATACACAAGTGTTTGCTCCACCAGTTTGCTTGTGTCTTAATTTATTTTTCATAATAATTTAGCATAATAATAATATGATGATGATGATAAATAAATGTATAATGACTCAGAAAGCAAATGAACATTATCGTGAACCGTGATATTAAGAATACCGGAACACAAAAACTAACGTGTGGAATATAACGGCAGGCGCGCGAGGCCCGTCATTCAGCTCTATTTAAAGCGCGCGCTGTAGGGGGAGGGGGGTGTTATATAGTGTGACGTGTCGTGTGCAACTCCTTCCCATCTTCCCTGAGTCTATATTAGAGTGTGTGTGTGTATATAAAAGCAGCCTGCGGAAAGGAGGAGACACACACACACACACTACACACACTCTCTGTCTGAAGAGTCACACGGCTCTCAAACACACACATAACTACTGTTTTTATTTCATGTTTTTTTTTTTTTTATGTATTCTGAGGTGAACAAACATGGCGGCGGGTCGGTTACAACAACAACATGGCGCAGAGTGCAGCTTAATACTCAATAAATCCACTAATATCTACAATATTCTCTTTCATTATCTGAAATTACTTATACATATATTAAAATTACACTATTAAATATTTTTTAAACAAAATATAAGTAGTTTAAATCGTTTTAACCCCGATAATTAAGCTGAAATGTTTGATTTCCGTTAGATTTCTAACTAAAATCGAATTAAAAAACACTAAGTCTGCTTGCTAAGCTTGTTAAATATTAATATTAAATGATAATAATGATGTATTTGTCCACATCAGCTCGCAGTCAACTGAATTAGAGTAAATACTGAGCCGTGTTTAATAACAGCTGCTCTCCATAGAGACGGATAAAATGGCCGCTAAGCGTGTTTTATTATTAATATTAATGGGAGCCCCTTTGAGTTTAAGCAGATTATTCTGACTACAATGCTTGGACCATGGAGATTACTGGATGTTGTTTTTGTTTTGTCCTGGTTTTTGTGTGAGTATTCAGCGCCGTGAGTCTGAGATCAGGGTCCTTACCACTGGGTTCGAGTTGGCCGAGCTCGCCATTTTAACTACCGTAGTGTTAAAAAAAAAACAACAACCGAGCAAAAGAAAAAACTTAAGCACTTTAAGAACTTGACAAACAGCTAAAATAGGTCTAAAATATTCAAGAGCCCGAAAGTAAATAAATAGTTAAGTGAAGCGCCGAGCTGTTTTACGGTAATAGTTAAAGGTTACTGTGAGTCCCGGGGCTGCTCGGTCCCAGCCGTCCTGCTCCCGTCGCCGTTCCGCCTTTATATACCGACCTGAGGATGCGCGAGACCATAGGGCACGGGCTGGAAGCGGGCTCCGCGCCAACTATCGCGAGAACTGCAGAAACACGGCGTGCTCTCGTTCTTCACGCCGAGCCGCGTCCTGCGATCGGATTGGTCGAGTGCTCGAGTGGGTGGGGCTGCTCTCCTCAGACGGCGCTCTGATTGGCTAACCGGGCCCGGGCTCGCGACCAGCGGCGCTCTGATTGGAAAGCTGAGCGGCTCGTGCGCGTAATCACGTTATTCTTTTCTTTATTTACGTATTTACTTTTATGCTTTCTTGTTTTCATTACTTTAAAAAAATATTATTTAAAAAACACTATTTATTTATTTATTTATTTATTTATTTTATATGCTTGTTTTGTTTAATAATGTTTTAATTCTGGCAATTATTTAATTAACATTGATTTCAAAAACAATGTCTTTTGTGATTTCCACCAGTAATTCTTCAATAAACATTATTTAAAAATATATATATACATATATTTATTTGTCTGTTTGTTTATCTTTTTCATAAATGCCCCTATGAATTCTTCAATTAAAATTATTTTTAAAACATTATTTATTTATGTATTTTATGATTTCCCTTGGTAACTTAAAAAAATATATTTTAAAAATTAATTAATTAATTAATTAATTTGTTTATTTATGTTTCCATGCCTTGATTGGTTTCTTATTGTATTTAATGTTGTGATCCTTTAATTAAAAATAATTTCCCTAAGTAAGGTAACGCCTGGGCATCCCAGTATAATTCAGGGAGATTGTACTATTTGCAGATGGGCTGCAAGATACAAACCAGATCAGAGCCCAGGAGGGATGTGGGGAGTCGAAGGAGTCAAGTAACTTCATCACACATCTAAATCTGTTTGCTGTGACCACACCATGGAGGAGTGCTGACTAGTCTATGATATATGATAGGGTTGGTTTCATCAGTAATAAGCCTTACTGGAGGCAGCTTCAAACATTAACAATAACTTCTCTTAAAAGTCTTTTAAAAAAAACATGAGAACAAACAGTTTGGGTAACCAACACAATTTTATAAAGTATGTTTTCAATTATTTAAACAGTACTTGATTGAATGATTGATACGAGGTTGTATCAGAAAGTTTAGAAATTAGCTCTGTTTACAAGATCTGTTTTTTCGTTGTGCGTCCTCCCACAGACACCTTAAACCCAGGCAGTAGAATTCCCTATAGACGGTGCAGTCAATGGGAGATGAATTCTGTCAAAAAGCACTCAGTCGCCCTTCAAACCTGACTTGAGAATTTCTTGCTGTTCATGATTAAATAGCAAATGTGTAACACACGTGGTCAGAATAGCACCAGTTGCACAGCTCCCAAAGTACACGGGATGGTGTCTTTTGGCACACTGACTTATGAAGGTCGGTGACCCTGTGACTGTGTACAGCCTTGTGCTGCCATCTTCTGGCCTAAACTAGTCTTGAAACTTTTTGATACCATCTTAAAGCCACCATCAGGCCTCAGCATTAGGGTCGTCAACCATCCCATAAAATATGGAATTGTCCCATATTTTGAAGCTAAAGGACCTTTTCTGTAGTGAACCAATACTTGACGCCATTTGTTCAGTATTTTTGACCATCAAAGTGAAATGTGACACAAACAATCAGTGGACAGAATAAAAGTCCAATCTGTCCTTCAATCTGTCTGTCAGGGTCTCTACCACAACTGACTGACTCAAGCTCTCTCACTCAGGAGTACGAGATGGTGGGGGGGATCACCTGCAGGGGGAACAAGGACAAACACACATCTAACTTTATACAGCACTGCAGTTAGTAACGTCACTCACACGACAAATGAAGCACAGATCATAGATAACACTGAGAGTATATACTGTACTGTACAGTTTCACAGGATTATCTCATTCTTCTGTCCTGTGTGAAACAATTCAGAATAAAATATAACCAGTCTGCACACGCCAGGGGAAATGGTGTAACCTAGTATTGACTATTCATTGGAAGTGTGTAATACCCTGATGCTCGTCTGAAAAAAAGAAGAAAAAAGAAAGAAAGCAAAAAGAAAGAAAGATCAAACCAGAAAACATTTAGAAAAAGAGAAAAAAGATAAAGGTATGTAACTATTATCACTTTATAATATTATGGTCGTGGCGAAACAGGTGAATATAACATAACAGAAATTTAAGTTGAGTTCTTTTTGCAGTTCACCTCATACACACTAGACCCTGAGGGGGTTAAGGTCAGGGGCGCAGCATCAGAGCCAACTAGGGCTGAAACGATTCCTTGATTAACTCGAGTAATTCGATTGCAAAAACTGATCGAGGCAAAATCTTCTGCCTCAAAGCTTCTTTTAATTAATTTTAAAAGCTTGCGTTATGTTTTTGCGCATGTATTATTTGTTTGGCGTGACACAGCGCGCCTCCGGATGCGAGCCGCCATACACACAGACGAAGAAGAAGAAGAATCGCTTACGTCACCAACAAAGCGGAAGGAGACGCAAACAGTTAGCTGTGTATTGATGTGAGGGAGCGTTCTGTTGCGGCCTGCAAAATGGAAGGGAGCGATAAAAATATGTTCAAATTTATTTTAATGTGTGCCTTAGTTTTTTTGATACTTAATGTCATTTGAAATAGCTTTTTCTTTTAGTTCTTGCATCTGAGAAAAGGCTTTAAAATAAGAATGTATATTCATCTCAGTCAACTTTAAGCTCCTCCTTATATTGTGAATAACGACATGTATTAAAAAAATAAAAGTAGATTTTTCTAAAAAGAAAACCAATTAATCTTTGTTTCTCTTATATATTTTACATTGCTGTTTAATTAAGCAAAAGTACATTTTATCTGATTATCCGATTAATCGATTAAATTTTTGGTAGAATACTCGATTACTAAAATATTCGATAGCTACAGCCCTAGAGCCAACATTACAGCCAAAACACAGAACAGCAGGTAGCGCTGTGTGATCAGGCAGATCCGTCTGTAATCACTGACAGATACACTGTGATTAGTTTTTTTTACCACAAAACCTAATGTAAACCAACTGAGTAGAAAATAACATGAACTATTTTATCTCTATAAATAAAAGAAAGATTTTGCTTGTACATTGGCTCAGAACGCGTTCGCTCAGTGATATCTTTATGGAGGACTGGAGGACCAGACGCCAGTCTCAGAAACATTACTGTCTGCATGTCTGTATGTCTGTCACAGCATCATGCAAAGATTAATAACAAAGATGAACTCTTTCTTAGTCCTTCTGTATTTATCTGAAGTTTATCCTGCACTATATACTGTAGTTGCAAGCAACGATGAGCGGGCCCAAGCACCCTGCGCCATCGCCACCCGGGCGTACCGCGCAACCTGTTTGTCTTTTGAGTGTGTTAAGACCTACGAAAAGCCATCGCCGCCCGGGTGCAGTGTGTGAGTGTTAACATTTGCGCTGTGTGTGTGTGTGTGTGTGTGTGTATACAATAGGCCGCAGATGCTGGGAAAAAAAGCATCACACTATGGTGTCAGTGTGTATAAAGCTACACAGAACATTATTAATGACTTTTCAGTGTAAGTTTGAGGCGTGGTCACGCGTGACCCGTTAGTGCCACGCCCGGGGCCCAGACACTCAGACATCCTCATGGCAGCAGATTCCAACCTCTCCATCAAGCTTCATGAGTTTTTCAGGGTGTTAAGACCCATAAAAGCCCAAAAGTGTCGGAAAATAAATAAATAATAAAAATAGTCCTTGGGTAAACAGTCGAGTTCTGTCACCCTGTAGTGTCCTGGCCCTAATAATAGTTATTTATTTATTTTTACAACGCGAGACGAGAGTATTTTGTCCTGCGCGTGTTTTCCGTAGTGTGACGTGTTTTATACGCGACACGCGCTCGTGAAGATGGTGAGTCAGGCCGATTATTCTTCTGTTATTGTTGTTGTTGTTATTTATTATTTGGGTGTCCAGACTGAGACTGGGGGATTCTGGGTGATGAGCGCGTGCTGCGCTGTCGGGTTTAATCCGCGTCTTAGTGATATTATTAATAATTTGATATTCTGCGTCTGTTTCCGTCCCTGAATCTTATTTCTAATATTATTATATGATAACGCGGTTTAGAGTCACATTTATATCGCGGATCGGACATTAGAGTTTTAATTGTTACGGTTATATAAGAGAATGTGGTGTGTAGTTAAACAGTAGGCGCATTAAAATCCGCTCGGAGTCGCCTGATGACGTCACACGTGGAGCTCTCAACACCAGGATCAACATCAACCTCAGTATCACCTCGTGTCACGTGCAGAAGAGAGAAACTGTAGTATAATCTGGAGAGCTGTGTCCAGTGTCGGATCATACGGTCATTGTGCATTTGTTTGTTTGTTTGTTTGTTTGTTAGTTAATAAGCTGTATAAGTGGAGTGTGATCGTAATGATGCAGATGGACTTCTGCGTCTGAACTACACTAACGCCACGATGTCCAGTTTATTCACCTGCTGTCATGTCTCAGTCTGATTGGACGAGAGACGTTAGTCCACGAGTGCTGATATTAGACAGTAACGGCACTGCGACGTGTGATATACAATCTGTGAAAAATCACAACCTGTTGATCATAAGTGGTGTTTGTGGAACTGTTGTATAAAAGCAACATCATACACACAGAGAGAATCCTGCGCTGAGGATTAAACATAACATTAGTGTGTGTGTGTGTGTGTGTGTGTGTGTGTGTGTGTGTGTGTGATCACAGGGACAGAACCAGAGCGGAGGACATGGAGCCGGCGGAGGGAAAAAGGACGACAAGGTGAACGAGAGACACGAGCTGACCTTCCATTACTACACACATTTACAGTCATGTCACATCGTGTCTCTAAACTGTCTGTGTCTCTAAACCCTGGGGACAGGACAAGAGGAAGAAGTACGAGCCTCCGATCCCCACGCGAGTCGGCAAGAGGAAGAAGAAGACCAAAGGACCGGACGCGGCGAGCAAACTGCCTTTAGGTGTTTATACACACACACACACCCACACACACACACACACACCTTATATATACAGTTTACTGACCGTTAATCAGCTTCAGTAAAATACCGAGTTCATATTTAATCTACTTCATCAGTTAATGAGTGACTGAAGGATTCAGAGGTGCTATTTATTACTTTATCATAAACACAGCCGTATATTATGTGACGTGTGTGTGTGTGTGTGTGTGATCCACAGTGACTCCACACACTCAGTGCAGGCTGAAGCTGCTGAAGCAGGAGCGCATTAAGGACTACCTGCTGATGGAGGAGGAGTTCATCAGGAACCAGGAGCAGATGAAACCTCTGGAGGAGAAACAGGAGGTGTGTGTACTCACACATACAAACAAACACACACACACACACTCTACACTAGGGGTGCTCTGATTGATCCGTCGCCGATCATAATAACTTTGGGAAGTTTGATCGTCCGTCTCTATAACGGCTGATATAGAAAAGCCGATCAGATGATGAAAATCTTGCGGGACATTTTTTTTGCACGCTGCTAAAACAGCTTCACCGGTATGGTGATTCTACCTGTTGTGTGAAACAGACAATACATTATTAATCTGCAACCTGTGTAACAAGACAATTCCACCAGGCGGGAAGCAGCCAAAGCATTTTAACACCACGAACCTCATCAGACATTTGAATGTTAGTCACGAGCAGTTTTCACAGTCGTCTAGCGCTAAGAGAGCCGGAGAGCTCAGCAACTCGCGCGCCGCCGCTCACTCCGCTGTCGGTAGCTGTTCATCTGTCTATTGTTATATCTGACTCTCACCCTGGGGGGTTCTCTCTCTCTCTCTCTCTCTCTCTCTCTCTCTCTCTCTCGCTCTCTCTCCTTTTAAAACAAACATGTTTCAGTAAAGTGACACTGTGTGTGTGAACAGGAGGAGAGGTCGAAGGTCGATGACCTGAGGGGGACCCCGATGTCCGTGGGGAATCTGGAGGAGATCATCGACGACAACCACGCCATCGTGTCCACCTCGGTCGGCTCCGAGCACTACGTCAGCATCCTGTCCTTCGTGGATAAAGACCTGCTGGAGCCGGGCTGCTCCGTCCTCCTCAACCACAAGGTCCGCCCACAATAAACTCCGCCCACAGACGCCAGTACATCACTGTAAACATCCTCAATCCGCTAGTTATTCAATTATTTTAGAATTTTTAATAATTCTGCAGAAACTTAGCAGATAATAACTGATTAAATATAGTTCAGTGTTTACAGCACCACCTGTAGGATGGTAGAGGAACTGCAACACATTGTACCTCCTCAATTGTAACAGAAATCAGTAGATTTTGGAGAAAAGAGTTGTGATGTGTAACAGAATGTTACTTTTTACACATTAATGACACGTGGACACGACCGTGTCACTGATGCACTCTGTGTGTAAGAACACGTGCAGCGACTACACACGTGACTACACACGTGACGTTCACATTCAGGTGAGGTTTGTGAGCGCTCATCACGTATGTTTGTTACACATAAAGACTCAGGATGTAAATTGATCACATCAGGTCTTCCTGTATGTCTCAGGTCTCGCTCCTGATTGGACGCTGAAGCTGAAATACACAAACTATATCATAATCACTATTTAAATATCAAACAAATTTTCCTCTTGGTGTAATGAGTGTGTGTGTGTGTGTGTCCAGGTCCACGCGGTGATCGGCGTGCTGATGGACGACACTGACCCCCTGGTGACGGTGATGAAGGTGGAGAAGGCTCCACAGGAGACGTACGCTGACATCGGGGGACTGGACACTCAGATCCAGGAGATCAAGGCAAGACCTCATCACTCAGTAACGCCTCAGTACAAACGTCTGTCAGCTCTGAATTCTGGGAAATGTAGAAATGTAGCCCCGTGTATAAACATGATGATGTTACAGAGATATAAAACTGATGTGCAGGTTCAAGTTCAACTTTTATTTAAAGTGTGTGTGTGTGTGTGTGTGTGTGTGTGTGGGGTGATGTACAGGAGTCGGTCGAGCTGCCCCTCACACACCCGGAGTATTACGAGGAGATGGGCATTAAACCACCTAAAGGAGTCATCCTGTACGGACCGCCCGGAACCGGTTAGTCTCAGCATAGTTACACATCGACGTCTCCGAGATCAAAACTCTTTCATGTCTGAAAAGCTGACACATTGTATCCTTTAAGAGGGAAGGAGTCCTAACAAGGAAGTTAATCTTCACACTTATTGATATTTTGGAAAAGAAAAGTGTGTGTGTGTGTAGATCAGAGGACGAGAGACTCCGAGATCTTCAGACCGTGTGTGTGTTCCTGTTCCAGAATGTTAAGCTCCTTCTGGTTCCCCGTACACACTGCGTCAGTGCCTGTAGCTTTAAAATCGAATGAGCTAACCGTTTCGGCCACGCCCCTTTGTGCCAGTAAATAGGACGTCCCCGATTCCTGGGGTCGACGCTCCGGCCAATCCGATCAGTTAAATCATCGGGTTCGCGTTATTTAAACCTGTAGACGATAACTGATCTAAAATGAATAAACTCTTTAAAAATGCTGCAGGAAATACAAACATCTTCCACTCAGTAGTAAAAATACTCAGGTTTTGTAAGAGGATCACTTTATCTTCTTTTGAATCCTTGCGCAGTTTGTTAGCATTAGCACCACCTGCTGGACTGGAGTGGGAAGCGGATATGAGTGGAAGGAAGATGATGATTAGTGTTTTCAGATGTAAACAATCATCAACCAAATAATGTCAGTGTTTAATGAAGACTTTTAAAAGGTTTTAATACTTCAGACCATGTTTCAACCAATCAGGCGTGTGGAGTCTCTGATTCACAGCTCTGCTTCAACACCAGTAGGCTTTCAACAACATTAGCTACAACGTGTTAGCGCATGATGAGGTTTTATTTAATTAAATTATAAATAAATAAATAAATGTCTCTTTCAGTGACCCCGCCCTCTTTACAGTCACCGCTCCTCTGATGAATCGACGCCCCCCCCTCCCTCTCTCTCTCTCTCTCTCTCTCCAGGTAAAACCCTGCTGGCTAAAGCCGTGGCCAATCAGACGTCGGCGACGTTCCTGCGCGTGGTCGGGTCCGAGCTGATCCAGAAGTACCTGGGAGACGGACCCAAACTGGTGCGGGAGCTGTTCAGAGTGGCCGAGGAGCACGCGCCCTCCATCGTCTTCATCGACGAGATCGACGCCATCGGAACCAAGAGGTGCGACATCGCCATTGTCTAACTTATACTGAACGATAAACACGAGACTCGGGGCTTTTAATTGATCTGTTATTTAAATCGAGTTGTTTTCCTCTTTAATGATGTAATAAATGAGTTAAAGCTCGAGGCTGAGCGTTTGACCACCTGACCGAGCGGTCCGGTCTCGCGCAGGTACGAGTCGAACTCCGGCGGCGAGCGCGAGATCCAGAGGACCATGCTGGAGCTCCTCAATCAGCTGGACGGGTTCGACTCGCGCGGAGACGTCAAAGTCATCATGGCCACCAACCGCATCGAGACGCTCGACCCCGCCCTCATCAGACCAGGTCACTGATACACCACGCCCGGACACGCCCACTGATACTGAGCATAGTCCGAAACCTGTACAGTGTCTCTCACACACACACACACACACACACACACACACACACACACACGCACACACACACACACACACCTACTGAACAAAATAAACACACACAGTGTGGAGGGAAGATTAAGTCGTCTCTGCTGATAATAATCAATATCCTGTGTAGACATGATACAGGTGTGTGTGTGTGTGTGTGTTAACAATGTGTGTAAACGCGGTTAATCGTCTCCGCTGCAGGTCGGATCGACCGTAAGATCGAGTTCCCTCTGCCGGACGAGAAAACCAAGAAACGGATCTTCCAGATCCACACGAGCCGCATGACTCTGTCTGATGACGTCACACTCGATGACCTCATCCTCGCCAAAGACGATCTGTCTGGAGCCGACATCAAGGTACGCGAGTGTGTCTGTCTGTCTGTGTCTGTCTGTGTGTGTGAGAAAGTTTGGGACACTGTGTATCAGTACTGCAGTAGCGTATTTTGTCCACCAGAGGGCGGCTCAGAACTAAAATTT
>QMIH01000261.1:282171-322171 GCA_003987875.1 Clarias batrachus | reverse complement strand
GCACGAGCCCAGCTGTAAGTCACACGTACGTCCAGGAACCATTCAAAATGTGCTTGAGTCAATGGAAAAAAATATTTTTATTTTTTTTTGTATAAAAATGTACTAAGATTCAGTGAAGACGCAGCACCGACCGCGGGTCCCAAACATGTCATCAAGGACGGTAGCCAGAAGAAAAGGGAGTCGCTTTCAGCTTGGTTTTTAAAGCAGCCGGTGTCGAGAGGAATCATGAATTAATGTTAAGTTGAGATTTAATGTCTGTTTATTTCATATCTTTCTTTATTCTGGAATTCCCTTTGGGATCAATGAAGTATCTATCTATCTATCTATCTATCTATCTATCTATCTATCTATCTATCAATCAATCAATCAATCAATCAATCAATCAATCAATCAATCACCTCATACCAGACACCGTCATATCCAGATCAACTTTCATCTCATTATACATTTGAGAGTTAAGGGCCTGGCTCAAGGGTCCAACAGTGTTATTCTGGTGGTGCTGGGCGGGTTTGAATCTTTTTGATGAGTAGGCCAACGTCCTCACCGCTGAGCTACTCCGTCATGACTGCAATGGGAAAACAAGTGTATGTGGCTATTTTATCAATCAATAATGTAACAGCAACACGGCAGTTCTGTCAGTTGTGGCGTGTGACCCCATGGCAGGCTGCAGAGGGCACAGCAAATTACACAAGGCCCCACGTCCATCTCATCTCAAAGCATGGGTCAATTTCAGTGAGAGAACAAAGTGAAAAGACACACACACACACACACACACACATGAACACAAACAGGGAAGTGAAGTTGATGTGCTTTCTAGTCCATACGCTGATCGTCCTGCCTGATTTGCTAATCTGTACTTCTTGCTCTGCTTGTTTCATCTATGACTTTGTACCTGACAACAACTCCTTACTGTGTTTTAACACCAAGCAAGCAACAATATCTATAAATCCCAGCTTATAAAAGATAAGAGCTCTGCACGTGCACGTGTTTGTATGTCTGAAATAAAACTCTGTGCAGCATCTGTGGAAAGCCGTCCAGACAATATATGTGTGTGATGGCACTCCTCATAGGGGCACTTAATTATACAACAAAACCATGCTCTCTCTCTCTCTCTCTCTCTCTCTCTCTCTCTCTCTCTCTGTCTCTCTGTCTTTCTCTCTCTGGATTAATGCAAGATGGAAATCAATAAAGTGACTCGGACTATTGAATTTACAATGTTGATGAACTGCACAGCAAATGATCAGTATTGAAATAACACCATGCATTATGTTTATAGGTCCAGCTGGACTTAAATGAACTGAAAGTTGTGAAACATTGAAGATGTTACCACGTAGGAGTCTGAGACAACATGGCCGCTCATCTCTCAGTACATAATAGCCATTCACTGTTCAGTATAGTGTTTTACGGTTGAAAATGGCAAATAGTTCTTCTGGCTCCCAGAGCAGGTAGAAGCGCAACTTTCCAGGATTTAGTTTTGAACACTCCAGGGCTCCGTTTCTCTGACGTCCCAAGGACGCCCGATCAGATTGAGATCTTGAGAATTTGTAGTATCTCTTTGTCATGTTGCTCAAACTGAGCGATGTGTGCAGTGTGTCAGGGCTCGTTTTCTCACTCCACCGTCTCCAGGATATTTGGTCTGCAGGCGTGTTTAGGTAAATTGTGGTATGTGTCAACTTAACATCCACGTAAATGTCAGGACCCGAGGTTTCCCATCAGAACATCACGCAGAGCATCACACTAGCTCCGCCTGCCGACTGACTGTCCCCTTTCTGCCTAAATTTCCCCTTTCACCCTTACATTGTGTCATGTAGTTGCTCTACTTTGCACATTTGCAGGGACACTTTATATACTGTAGTCTTTTGCTGTCTTTTTATCTGGTTCTTCGAAAGTTTTCTGAATTTATGGTGTTAATTTGCTGTTTTAGTGAGTCAGCTTATTAAGTTTCGCCTTAGCTGGTTTTGTTAATTGATGGTATATGTTGCACCCCGGTCCTGGAGGAGCGCCGTTCCCTCTCACTGTGAACTGAACTGTATATGGTGGAAATGAGAATAAATTCAGGTCAAGAAACTGACGTGACTTGTCAGATGCCATTATAGCGAGATGTTATTCACTTCACCTGGGTTACTGTTATGGCTGATTGGCGTCTATCACCAGTAGATACTGTATACACTCGCATTCAGGACTATACCTCACAATCAGCTTACACTTCTACATATTATTAAATACTTTTCCCACCATTTTTCGTAACCTGATGTACAGTTCTCCTGCGCGTAGAAGACTGAGGTGATTTCTGAGTCCTGAGGGAACAATAACGAGTGTGTGGACATCTGTTCATGAAACTCATTCGTAATTGATGAGGAAATGAAGCGCTGGCGTTTACAATCCGCCGTACAGCCAGATGCAGCAGAGCGAGACTCGTCCTACATCACGTCACATCACGTCACACGACATCGTCAGTGTTCGCTCTGACTCAGCGTAATGATACACCAGTGTAACAGTGTGACACGTATGAGCTAACGTGTAAATTGGTAACATTTTGTTGCATAAATATAATGTATAATTTCATAGATTGTTGACTGTGTGTGTGTGTGTGTGTGTGGAAACCCTCTTGTCAGCAAAAGGATTAAACAGCCTGGAGAGAGTGTATTGCATAATACAAGACACACGAAAGCAACCACACTGTGCGTATGTGTTTTGTGCGTGTGCTGCCTAGTACACACACACACACACACACACACACACACACACACACACACACACACACACACATAAGCAGAGCAAGAGGACATTTTCAGCCTCCAGAGATAAAACAAACGGTGCAGTATGACACCACAGAACATATGTGTGTGTGTGTGTGTGTGTGTGTGTATGTGTATTTTATCATCAAGAAACCACCCTAAGTTATTTCCAGATACAGAACTTAGAAGTATATTCTGTCTTGTATCTAATACATATTGCGATGTTGTCAGGCGCCAGCGGAAGCAGACGGACGGAGAATCTTTCTGCCATTTTCAGTCTTGCAGAATGTCAAGATGGAGAACTAAAAGGACTAAAATAGCACAACAGACAAGCTTGGTTTCAATGCTCTCTCTTCGGATGTGACATTTCAGAGCTGCACAGCTGCAGGAATCAGCAGTCAAGTGCAACAGAACTGCTCGTGCCCTCCAGTGTTCGGCTCTAAATACAGGATAAAGCGACGAGTGAGAGTGAGAGAGTGAGAGAGTGTATTATATGAGTTATACACTCTCACAGTGACTGCAGAGGATCTTTACTTCCCCTGCGATGTGATCTCAGAGAAACATCATGTCACTTTGGTAAAGTTAAGTAATTTGAAGCTTGCAGCATTAATCTGTGCCACAATCAATATGACCGGAAGAAACAGTGTTGATTAATCCTGTATAACAGCGGCTCTGACTGCAGTGCAGGTTCATAGCAACGCACGTTTTAATACCTTATTGTTGCTATAGTAACAGATCATCGCCATCAGCCTGGCGTATAGTAACAGATCTCATACTTGTGTCCTGTGATGTTTATGTTTAGGTGTGTATGTTTAAAGACATGCTAGACATGAAACTGAAAGCCCTGGGGTTGAGTTGCTTTGACGTTCAGTAAACACTTCACTGGTTTCCAAACTATATTCAGCTCATAAGGCCCTCAGTGCTTCATTTCAGGTCTAGTTAGCTTGTTTTTCCCAAGATACTATCATGTCCCCACAAGATACTAAATCTCCCAGAAGATAAATAACTTATTTACCATAAGATACTATCTCATCCCCATCAGATAGAAAAACTCATTCTCATAAGATAAACAAGATAAATAACTTGTTCCCACAATATGCTAACGTGTCCCCACAAGATAAACAAAAAGTCCCCACGAGATGAAGAATTTGTTTTCCATAAGATTTACACTTAGGCATTTTGTAGGCGCTCGTATCCAGATAATATGTCATTTAAATATAGATAATGTAAAGATAATACAGTAACTAGTTCCCAAAAGATAAATAACTTGTTTTCCATGAGATATTATCTTGTCCCCACAATATAAATATCTAGTTCCCACAAGGAAGTAACTTGTAAACATTGTTACAACAATAACAATAACAGTTAGTTCCAACAAGATAAACAAGTTGTTCCCACAAACAAATATTGCTTCCACAAAATGAATTCCCGCTTCCCAGAAGATAAATGACTTCTTACCTTCTCTTACCTTTTGGGACTTGAGGCGCTCAATAGTTAAAGTCAATATAAAGTTTTATTTTTCTGGTTGATGGCCAAGTGAAAAGAAAACGCAGGTATCCGCCTGTTCCACTGCACGCGGAACCTTCTGATCCTCAAAATAAAACAAACAGATGATTTGGACATTTGGTGATTTGTCAATACTATAAACCAATAGACAGAAAGTCTAAAGATAAACAATTAGAGCAAGAGTTTTAATTAATTAATTAATGTTGCATGCAATCTTCTTGATCGACCCGAACAGTGCTGCTGTTTTCTCCACTCATCACCCAATGAAGCACCTTGGCATGTCCTAGAGAGATGTTCTAATGGAACTCAGACATGACTCAGCTCTTTCCTGCTGTTATATACGGACCAGACGGGAACTGATATTATTTCTTAACAAAAACATATATATGTCTTATATTTTAGATGTCTGTAGATATACAGTCAAGTCCTAATATATCATTCGCACCCCTGGCAAATTCTAAAAGGTTTTTTCTTGATTAGAAATCTTCAACTTCTGATCTTCTGTTTTATGGTCAGAATTGTTTGGCCACAATGATGTAGCCTTCATTTGGCATAAAAAGGAGAAGACTTCAACCCTAAGAACACCAACCCCACTGTCAAACATGGTGGTGGAAGCTAGTGTTTTTTTTGTTTTTTTTTTTTACCAGGAAACCTAATCACAGTAAACACCACCATAAAAAAAGGAGCAAAACATCAACATTCATCAACAACAACATCAGGCAGTCTGCAGAGAAACTTGGCCTTGGGCACCACTGGGCATTTCCTCACAACAATGACCCCCCCCACCCCAAAAAAAAAGGTTAGCCAACAAAAACATTAACGTTTAACGTTTTGAGTCCTGACTTAAATCCAATTGAGGATCAGGGTGATGGCAAAGGAGACCCTCCAACCTGAAAGAGTTGAAGCTCACCGCTAAATATGAAATGGATAAAAATACAAGTGGAGACTCGCAAAAAGCAGCTCAGCAATTATAGGAAGCGTTTGATTGTTGTAATAACCAATAAAGGCTTTTCTGTAAGTAATTTTAATTTTAATTAAAGGGTATAAATAATTTTGGACATACCACTTACATTTTTTTCAAATCTAAGTAAAAGATGATTCATATTTTCCCCCCACAATGACGCCTCTTGTACATCGTCTTATTATCTTGTGGAAGACGCCGGTGTCATTTCTAATCAATAAAAAACCTGCTGGTTAACTAAAAGTAATTTAAAGTCAGAATTTGCCAGGGGTGTGAATAATTTCGTATATATTGCTTGTTTTTTTTTTTTAAAGAAGACATTACATTTGAGTTGGTTAAACATGTGGAGATACCACTGACAAAGGAAGTTGTTTATTCTGCTGCCACTTTGACATGGAACTGCAGCAGAGTTGGTGGTTTGGGGGACCTGATTCAGATCCTGCTGAGAGCGTCGACTCGGTCACAGAGGGAAAGAGAATCGACAGTGTGTGAGCAGACTATGGTTAAGGCTTGTGTTCACTTTTACACCGGAAACTCAACCCACAAACTGCAAAGTGTATGAAACAGCCAAAGAAACAAAGAGTACTTTCTCACACACACACACACGCACACACACGCACACACACACACACACATAGACACACAAATGCTGCAGGTGAAAGTCGGATGAATCAAAGACTTCTAGGTCATTTAGTAAGGTAAGCGATTGCTGATGATTTCTTATTGTAGTTCAAAATTCTTTGTGCACTTTTATGTGCAATAATAATAATAATAATAAAAGAAAACATATTGAAGCGAGTGATTGGCACCAGGTCACCTGTATGTCCTGAATGTCTTGGCATTAACTGGATTAGCAGTTTTGCTCCTGGTTCTGACATCTCCTGACCTGACTGCTGACATGATGCTCCTGCTGGCAGATTCAGTATCGACTCGATCAGACTACGCAGCACTTTTAGTTCACCGCATCCTGGTTTTAAAAAAATTTAAAAAGATTTTCGCTCAGCACCGTCAATCTCACCTTGTTCATCTCTCTTATTTTTTATGCCTAAAATATGAGCTCATGTCTGTGACCTAGCAATCCAGGAACCAGTCGTAAAGTCAAGAGCTCCTTGTGCACTGGTCTTCTGTCCACTGAGCCAAACATGGTGTAACACAGCACTGACTGGAGCTTTTGATTTGTCCATTTCCCAAAATACTTTAGTAGTTAAGTTCATTACGTCCTACAAGACAACACAAGTCCCCTTCAACACTAAAGGTGTGTGTAGAGACAGAGCAGATAACATCTTCCAGCTGACTCTCCAGATAACGTAGTTGATCATGAGCTCAGATGAAGCGCCGTGTTTAAAAGTCTTCTTTATTAGCAGTTACGTTAGCGTTAAAACCCCCTGCGCGCCCTGGCGACGTGCTCAGCGAGCTTTTGAAGGTCGCTGGTTGACTATGTGGTGGTTAGATTGGTTTATCATCTAGTTCAGAGACGTACAGGTCACACTTCCCTGCCACGTGTATCACAACCTGAAACTGATCCTCTTGTCTCGTGTGAGGAGAAATTCAAGACTCGATGTTACAATACTATTTGTATTATTATTATTAAAACTCTTTGGTTTACTTCGGCCTCATTTTATTTTGCTATTATTTGTTATTTTGCAGAATAATATGGTGTCTTGATTATCGTCATGTTCTGTGTGAATAAGGGAAGAGGACATTGTACAGGCGCTGACAGCGCTTACATGAAAGATAGCAAAAGTTTGTCTACATGATTGCAATGAGTAATGAATAAAAAAAATGTCTAATACTCACTTATTTCTGTCTAAATAATTATGGAAGTTTAACATATGAGCTCATGCATTTTTTTTAGGAAAAATATAATTTGTGACACATTTATAGCTGACTTTCGGTTATAATAATGATAATGATAATCAAAAAGTGAAATATATTCGAGAGAAACCATTCAATGTTCTGAAAGGTTTCTGGATCCACCCCCCGTCCCTGACACACAGCAAACGATGACATAAAGAGGAAACTCAAACTCCACAGAACACAATGCTGTAAGAACCTCTGGCTGTCACAGAGAAAACTAAAACCACAGACTTCGGAGAAAAAGCAGTGGACGTTAAAGATGTGGTAGATTTAGAAACCATCTGCATGCAAAGCCACACACACACACACACACACACACACACACACACACACTACAGGCAATTTGGGAACACCAATTAGTCTAATCTGCATGTGTTTGGACTGGGAGGAAACTGGAGGACCCGGAGGAAACCCCCCCCAATCACGGGGAGAACATGCAAACTCCATGCTCACAGAGACGGGACTCGAACCCGGACCCTGGAGGTGCGACGCGACAGGTGATCACCACAACATCACCGTGTCACCCGTTGTTCATCAACTCATCATCAACTGTGTAAAAATAAAACAAGACCTTTTACCTACCCCTAAAACCCTCCCTCAGGTTTAACTCGTAGACGTTGTTAGATGAGTGCACGCAGATGTCTGATAAGCATCGAGTGAAGAGACGTTGTGCAACAGACACGTGACAGAGTTCAAGGCTGAGGAAGATTACTGGCGCATAACTTCACGTTACTGTTCATCTATCCGTCACATCTTCTTTACACGTGTCCAGCTTGTACTTAATATGAAGTGAATATACAGTATATTACATGATATATTATAAATCTTACAGTTTGGTTCATGATGCAGATTGTAAACAACACAAACTCTACAAGAAACTGTTCATTTAACAGCAGATCTTCATTTCCTCTATTCATGTGTGTGACAGTTAACTCGCTGTTCACTGTCCATAAGGAGGATGTTTAAAAAAGATGAAGAGGAAAATGAAATACCACCACACACACACACACACACACACACACACACACACACACACACACACACACACACACACACACACGCTCGTCTTACTATCCTTGTAAAGTCTTTCCTTTGACGTACTTCTTACTGCACCTAATTCATTGTATTCTATAACTATATACAGAGACGCCCAAAAATAACGCACACACACACACTTCAACATGAATATTCACGACTCTCTTCTGACGGTCACATGACACATCAGCGACGGTGAGACTGCTGACATCTTTAGAGGAAACGAGACAAATGAAGAAGATAAACGCGTAGATAACGAGTGCTGAGGTGTGTGTGCAGCTTTTGGGCCCCTTTGTACATAAAACTATATTTACAGTGAATATATTCTAATGCCTGTGGTGATGTCGTTCCCCCACCAAGATATAAAAACCTGCCCATGCACACACACACACACACACACACACACACACACACTTGGAAGGAAGTGTGTTTCAGATGCAGTGCGGTGGCAATAAACCTGGTGTGAATGCAGAGCAGCGCAGGACTTTGTGATGCATCACTTCCTGCTCGCGTTCTCTCTAATCAAACTGCTGTCACAGGAACATTTAATCTGCGGAGTGAAGATCGATGCTGCGGTACACACGGCGCTTCAAGCTTCCGCCGGTCTGTCCGGACTCACAGACGAAGCTGATGTGCTCAGTAGGACTCGAGTGCGGCTGTTTTACTGCTACATATAATAAAAGTGCGGGTCGGAAACTTTGAACAACTAAATGATCGTCTCGTCTCGTTACATTCAGCCTCTACAGACATGATGGAGAAAAACATGACATTTGTAACGCAGTAGGAGCTCCGCAGGAATCTTTGGCTGTCTGTGGAGGTGAATTTCACAGCGTTACAGATGTTAAAGCAACGGTGGTATTAGATCGTTTCTGAAAGTTAGAATTACTGCGATGGAACGCCAGAATGACGTTAACGATGACATCATCCACAGGTTATTATCAAAGAACTTTCAAATGGATTTGAAGCTCAGGAATAAATGAGCAAATGGGCGGAGCAAAAGTAGCCTGACTTTTTGACTACTTAATCAGTTACAACTGAGGATCATGGGTAGCTCAGTGGTTAGGGCATTGGACTATAGTTCGGAAGGTCCCAGGTTCAAGTCCCACTTCCACCAAGTTGTCCCTGTTGGGCCCTTGAGCGAGGCCCTTAACCCCAACTGCTCTGATGTATAATAAGATAAAAAAAAAAAGTAAGTCGCTCTGGATAAGGGCGTCTGCCAAATACCTAGATGTACAACAAGCTAACTAGATTAGCTTTAGTTTAGCTTAAATGCTATGGTTATATGCTAACATTACATTACAGTACATTTGATTGAACTCGGTCATCCGTACCCTACATGCCGTCACCGTGTCAACTCTGATGGTAAGTTCACTACAGTGATTCCAGTTAGCTAGTTAGCTATAGCGATGAATAGCGGACAGCTAGCGGTTTGATACGCGCAATTTAGCTGTCACTCAAATTAGCCACACCACATTTATACATTATATAATGTTAAGCAAAATGAATGTTTGTTTTTTTTTGCACCAGGCTGTAAACATGTTTATTTCTGACGTAAAGTTTGGAATTTTAACACTTGGGCCGCGTGTCTATGAGGATTGACTCACTTTTGGGAGCCAGGTTCTAGTGGCCATTTGAGGAACTGCATAGTTTGGCACTTCTAAGATGGACTCATCTTTCATTTTTCATATTTTTATAATAATAAAATAATGAAAGCTTGAAACACAATGTTGCAGAAATGACTTAAAAACCGTGTCAATACCAAACCACTGTCTTGAGCGGAACTTAAACCGCAGTGAGAGGAACTGTGCTGCATGCGTAACAGCTGAGATCTGTTCTGTAAAAGCACTGAATAAACATCATATCACAGCAGAGGAATTTGTGAGACGGAATGTTGCATTTAATGCTGACGTTCACACTTATGTGCTATAATCTGCCAATGTATCTTGATGTATAGGGACGACATCAGCCAGGATATACTCTTCATAAGGAAGTCGTTAGCCCGGGCTAATATGCACTGCTTCCAACCACACAACAAAGATCATCAGCGAAATCTGCGTCGTTTATTCACCTCAACATCCCAGTAACACTAAAGTAGCCTGAAGCGCTCAGGCAGTCAGAGAGAGTGGGCGTGGTCAAAGCATGCTGAGAAACATTCATCAAAGTCATGAGATGTCTTCAAGAAGCCAGAAGCAGAGCGACCGAACCTTGTGTGTGGGCGAAGTGAGAATGAAACACATTGTAGGTAAATCAATCTTCTGTGCAGATCAAATCTACCGTATATGAAGGAAACATTCAAGTTTTATACAGAAGTAACTTTAAACAGGTGCTGTATAGAGCAGGTCTGCGAGCAGGAACAGTAGCAGGGGGAGACGCTACAAGCGGTTTGTTACATGTGAGTGTGAACGTTCAGTAAAAGTCAACACGTCTGGTGAAGAGTCGCAGTTCTGTAATGAATAACACACACGCCGGACTCACGTTACTGAGACGATGTTTTGGATGAAAGTATAACTAGCTGGTTTGGATCCACCTGCTCATCACTACATGTGGTGGTTTTTTTTGTTTTTTTTTTTATAGATGTTGCTTGATGTCGTTTGTGTGTTAGACAAATGAAGCAGATCTCCTGTGTGGTATGTAAAACAACACCTGCCTGTTTATTCACTACAGCTCACCTTCTGCTGCGAACACTTAGTGCCGAAACAAGCTGATATGGAAATGATATTAAAATCATCAACAGACACAAGACCGGCCGTTTGGTCCCTCGGCTCACACGGACTCGGCTTTCTTTAGACAATTAATTACAGTAGCATCGATTGTGATTTAGGATGGAAAAACCTTGATTGTTGATATTCTCCTTCAGTTTTTATTACATGTACTGTATGTATGGCCGCTCAGTTCGACATATTGATGAAAGAATGTCACAATCTAATAGATGTAAATAAATAAATAAATAAATGAATTATACACAGTGAGGCACTGCAGGTCTGTACCACAAAACTCCTGTCCACATACTGTAGTCCCCATTAACACCAGCACAAAGTGCAGCACACTGCGTCTCTGCATCTCTGCCATTCTGCTAAATATCAAATATTTCTTAAGAAATGTACAAGGTGAATTTTAAAGACAATCCTCTGGGATACTCATATGGTCAGCTGCTATATTGAAAATCTCTACTGCCACCTTCTGGTTGAGAAATAAACCACAATGAACTATGACAATGTACTGTACACTGAACAGCTCAATTATTATTATTATTAATAATAATCATTTATTATTATTATTATTATTATTATTATTATTATTATTATTATTATTATTATTATTATTTTTTTTTAACTAAGTCACCCCCTGGATTTAACTAAACAAACAGTTAATAGGCTTCCACTGGATAATTACTGGTTCAGCTGCAACAATTATTTAACTCTAACTCATGCAGTGAGTAACTTCATCAATGAAAATTAATGTAGATTTTTATTAAAACTTCACTGGGTATTAAATTCAAATTTTGTTTATCACATACACAGTTATACAGTATAATATGAAGTGAAATGCTTGTGCGGCCGCTGGTGACCTAAAACTGTAAAAATAAGAAAATTTTTCATTAAGAATATAAAGTATGAAATAAGATATTTTTTATTTAAATTTTTACAAATTAGAAAAGAAAAGAATTTAGCTGGAAAAAATACAAATAACTAAATGATAAAAAAGTAAATATATATAGTATAAATATGATATATATACAGTACAGAGCAAAAGTTTAGACACCCCTTCTCATTCAGCAGGTTTTCTTTATTGTGTTCTTTAGTCCATAAAAAGTAACAAACTACAAAATATGATTTAGTTTATGACATAAAGAGCATAGTCACATACTATTTTTTTCATTTATATTCCTGATGTCCAGTGATTTAGTGTTACTGAATAAAAATCTCCTCTTAATTCCAAATGGCTCCTTGTTGTGTTTTTTGCCTTCATCTTTCTCTATATAAATTATTCTCTAAAATATCAAATTGTATCATATCATAAGTTCTTTAGGTTAAGACATGATGCAGTGAGGAGCTTCTCATTACTTTAACAACCATATCAGAAGACACATCCGGTGGGCGTGGCAAAGGTGGTCTTCTGTGTTAGAGGCTAGAAAATACTTTATTAAAACCTGGAAGGATAGTGGTGAATTTAGTGAAATCAAATCATAAGAAATAATAGAACTCATAGCTATGTGTAAAAGTAACAGTAAGAGCATCTCCACATACACACAGTGTGATGAGAACTCACGGGACTGGGACTAAACAGCTGTGCAGCCTTAAATACAAATCACTGAGACTCACCAGGAAAAGGCTTCAGTTTGGGAGAATAAAGACTGAACTTTGGAGCGATGGAAGAAGGTCATGTGACCTGATGAGTCCAGACTGAGTCTGTTCCAGAGTGATGGGCGTGGTCAGGGTGAGAAGGGAAGCGCTGTAATGAAGCGATGCTCCCATCATGCATAGTGTCCACTGTACAAGCCTCTGGAGACAGTGTTATGATCTGGGGTCGCTTCAGTCGCTCAGGTCGAGACTCAGCAACGTCATGTGGAGATAAAATGCCGTCACATGACCACCTGAATGTACTGTGCAGATTAATACAGTACTGTATATATTTCAGGGTAAAAAAACAAACAAACCAACAAACAAAAGTAATTAATAGGAATGAAATAACATCCAATAACATGAATGTATGCAAAGTATGAAAGAATTTCAACAAACTGTACACTATGGCATTTTCATTAGTCTTACATCAATACACTCATCTATACTGTATAAATAAGATCATTATTGTACATACGTTTTATTTTATTACTCTACAGTGTCCAGGTGACACATGTTCCACAGTACCGTACTATAATCACACCATGGGGAACTTTTTGTAGGTCGTAAAGCCACTGTAGTCTTAAGTGTTCCTGATATAACGCCGAGAATTTAATAACAGTTTCAACATTATTTATTTTAAAATAAACAATGTCCAATATTATAAAAGTGCTAGACAAATAAAAATTGAAATGAATTGAATTTGCGTTTATCAGTTTACTAGTATCAATCTTACCAGGATTTACCAATTCACTTCAATCCTGGGGCTAAAGAGAAAAATCAAATATTTACAAATAAAACTAAATATTCTTTGATATGGCCTTGAGAGTTGGACTTCCAATAACTGTGATGTTGATAGTGTACATAAAACACATGTGAATACATGAATCTATTGTACAAGAAGGAGTCAAAACTTACCTACATTATGGCTTTATAAGTTATTTTAAYCCTGTCTGGTTCCTTATATTTTTATAATCACATTTATCTTCAGACAAAGTAAAACACAACTTCCCATACCGGGAGTCGAACCCGGGCCGCCTGGGTGAAAACCAGGAATCCTAACCGCTAGACCATATGGGAGCTCTGGCACAGCGCTCTATGACGTCAGTGCAATACCGGAGTCGCGGGCCAGCAGGGGGCGCCCGAGGCCTGACAAACTTATTTATTGTGTATGAGATAATGGTGATGAATTAAAGGCACCAGAATCCTCCTGCTCATTACGCTGATATGATACACGTGAAACATCTAAAAACGAGGTCATTGCAAGATTTTAATATATTTTTTCTCACCTTACATGATTTTTTTTTTTACTTTTTTAAAAGTACATGGAAAGCTTTAATTAGCAGGAGGTTGTTTACAGCAGAATGAAACCAGAGAAAAAACAGTAAAAATTAAGTATTTGTATGGCGATAAATGACGGACATTGTGCTGTGTGTTTTAATTATTATTAAGAAATACTTTAATATAACTTCCTCCTTCACCTGTAACTTCAACAAGCTTGATTTGTTTTATAATAAACACTACATTCCCATACCGGGAGTCGAACCCGGGCCGCCTGGGTGAAAACCAGGAATCCTAACCGCTAGACCATATGGGAACTGAAACGAGCCTTTATGATCTCAGGTTCGAGTCCCGCCTCGGGTCTGTGTGCATGTCGAAGACAAAGTCAGACAAAACAAATACACACACTTCAGGAAAATTAAAGATATAATGTTTATATAATATTAATAACATTCTGAAAATATATTTATTAAATATATAAATATATAACAAATAACAATTTATGTAGTATTAAAATATACACACATTTTTTTTCCTGAAGTGTGTACACATGTTGTACATTATTGGCTTTATAATATAATAAATATAATATAATATCATGCAATATCACATAATGTACTAATATATAAAGTAATATACAATATATAATATAATGTAAGATTATTATAGGGAAAAGAGCAAAACTTTTACCTGCACATGTGTGTGTATGTGTGTGTGTGTGTGTGTGTGCTGGTAAATATAAAAAAAATTCCTACACTTGATATAAAATTAATAATATTTAAAAAAAACTACAGAAAATTCAGTGGGCATCTCATATAATCATGGGCTTTAATAAAAATCTCTACTGCCCCCTTATGGTTATAAAATTAATTACAGTTATGCATGGCAATTTTGGGGGCAATGATGGTAATATATAATATACTGTATTCTATAAATACATTGTTTGAATATCAAAAATTCTTACTTAAATTAATCCAAAATAAAGACCTTTATTAAACCCTGGAGTTTTAATACAGTCATCTACACCACAATGGGCTACAGAAGACTAAATCACAACTGCCTGACTGTGTAGGAAACATGTGCAAAGTCAACTGAAGCAGCTGTCGTGTGCAGTGTTCTGTTATTATATTTTAATGATCACATTTACTTTTAGACAACGTAAAACACAACTTCCCATACCGGGAGTCGAACCCGGGCCGCCTGGGTGAAAACCAGGAATCCTAACCGCTAGACCATATGGGAACTGAACTCAGCCCCTGCTCTCTGTCACCACCTTCCCACTTCAAAGGAAAATGATCGGCATCAAACGAGCTTAATTACACTCACAGGTGCATTTCAATCAAAAACAAAACGTTTATAGCTGTAAAGGTTAACACGTAAATGTGTGTAATTTTTATAATTATATTCTTATTATATTATTTATTTGAATATTTTATATTTTTATTATTATATTCCTATTTCATATATATATTTTTTTGAATACTCTTTTTTTTTAGGTCATGGGGGGTGGCAAAAGCATTTCACTGCATATCAATGTGTATGACTGCGTATTTCAATTAAATTAAATTTTATTTCTATAGCGCTTTTAACAATGGTCATTGTCTCAAAGCAGCTTCACAGAAATGAAAAAAAAAGAAAAAAAAAGACTTATGGAAGTGTATATATGAGTAAGAAAAATGTGTCTAGATAATGAGATTGTCCCTGATGAGCAAGCCAAGGGTGACGGCGAGAGTGGCAAGGAAAAACTCCCTGAGATGGCAATWGGAAGAAACCTTGAGAGGAACCAGACTCAACAGGGAACCCATCCTCATCTGGGTGATAACAGATAACAGAAATTGTATAACATCATGTGTGTTATGCAGATGAAAGTTCGATATAACAGAAGTTAATTAAATTAACACAAAGTCCAGTTCAGCTCAGGGATGAGTCAGCAGGTGCAGAGGGCAGATGGGGGTCTGGATCACTGGGAGCTCAGGAGCAGCATGTGTAGTTCCAAACCATCATGAAGCAGAATCCAGTTGGATCAGGTCCTTCTCTGGATGCCTCAGGAACCTCGCAGGGTCGGCCTCGGTCTACTGGAGCTGGTACAATCTCCAGATGCCTCGGGATGGGTGGAAAAATAAAGAGCAGGTGAAAAGAATTAGCGTGGTTGCCATTCAGGATAGATGTACTGGAGTATGAGGTAAAGAAATTAATTATGTGTATGCCAGATTAAAGAGATGCGTCTTGAGTCTACTTTTAAATTGGGAAACTGTGTCTGAGCCCCGAACACTGTCAGGAAGTCTATTCCAAAGTTTTGGAGCTAAATATGAAAATGCCCTACCTCCTTTTGTAGATTTTTATATTCTGGCAACTACCAGTAGTCCGGAGTTTTCTGATCTTATTTGACAAACAACATTTCAATCTGATTGGTCTTGCAGTGTACCATGTGCATTTCCATCTCATCTCCATCTGTTCTGAAAACAATGTGCAGATGATCATCAGGGTCCAGTGCAATGACCAGCAGGAAGACTGGTACCAAACAGTGTGAAGTCCCTTCAGTGTTCATGGTGTATGTGGGAGTCATTGACGTGTCTCACCATTGTGGAAGCTCCTCCATCTGTTGGTTGTAGACAGAGTTGGCCACCCCGGCTTCAGAAATTAAAAGACCTTCCAAATATTCGTCCCATTTGGTTAATTAAACCAGCTGATCCTAATTAGCACAACTCTTCAGCAGGTGGACACTAATTAGAGAATGAAGAACTGCAGAGAGAAGATGGAAGAAATCGCAGCTTGATGTCGATCTTGTCTCTTACCAGACTATTCTCTCCAAATTCTCATGTGACGTGACTTCTTCCAAAACTGCATTCTACAGAGAAAAGCTGGAAGCCTCTGCACATGATCCTGGCAAACTCCATAACATCTTCTCCTCACCACTCAACCCACCAACTCCTCCTGCTCCTTCCTCTCTGACTGCTGACGATTTTGCCACATTCTATGATGGGAAAATTGCAGCAACCCGCCAGTCCTTCGCTCCCAACCAAACTCCTACAGCAGAACCTCAGGAACTTCCCTTCCCTCAGAATCCCTCAGAATTCTCCAACCTGTCATCTGATGAGATTCAGCAGATCATCTCGTCATCTAACCCCTCCACCTGTTCTTTAGACCCAATCCCTTCCACAATGCTCCAGGCCATCTCACGAGACCTTCTTCCCTTCACCACAACCATCATCAACCATTCCATATCATCTGGTCATGTTCCTGCTGCTTTTAAGAAAGCAAGGGTTATTCCCATCCTCAAGAAACCCTGCCTGGACCCATCAGAAGTTAACAACTATCGTTCGGTATCATTTCTTTCTTTTATTTCCAAAATTCCTGTAAGGGCTGTTTATAACCAAATGTCTCTTTATCTCTCACAGAACAACCTTAATGATCCCAACCAATCTGGATTCAAAGTGGCACATTCCACAGAGACTGCCCTTCTGTCAGTCACCGAGAAGCTCCATGCTGCTAGATAAAACACAAGGTAAAACACAACTTCCCATACCGGGAGTCGAACCCGGGCCGCCTGGGTGAAAACCAGGAATCCTAACCGCTAGACCATATGGGAACTGAACTCATCCCCTGGTCTCTGTCACCACCTTCCCACTTCAAAGGAAAATGATCGGCATCAAACGAGTTTAATTACACTCACAGGTGCATTTCAATCAAAAACAAAACGTTTATAGCTGTAAAATTTAACACGTAAATGTGTGTAATTTTTATAATTATATTCTTATTTCGTCTTTTATATTTCGTCGTTTCTATAGTGTCAGGTGGACACTAATTAGAGAATTAAGAACTGCAGAGAGAAGATGGAAGAAATCGCAGCTTGATKYCKATCTTGTCTCTTACCAGACTATTCTCTCCAAATTCTCATGTGACGTGACTTCTTCCAAAACTGCATTCTACAGAGAAAAGCTGGAAGCCTCTGCACATGATCCTGGCAAACTCCATAACATCTTCTCCTCACTACTCAACCTACCAACTCCTCCTGCCCCTTCCTCTCTGACTGCTGACGATTTTGTGTCTCTTTTTGTGTCAATTTTTGTGTCAAATGTGTCAAATTTTGTGTCAAATGTCTCTTTATGTCTCACAGAACAACCTTAATGATCTCAACCAATCTGGATTCAAAGTGGCACATTCCACAGAGACTGCCCTTCTGTAAGTCACTGAGAAGCTCCATGCTGCTAGATCTGCTAAACTGTCATCTGTCCTGATCCTCCTGGACCTGTCAGCTGCATTTGACACAGTGAACCACAAGGTTCTATTATCTATTCTCACAAGCCTTGGAATTTGTGGAACAGCGTGACAATGGTTTGCTTCTTACCTAGAAGATAGGTCGTATGAGGTGACATGGAGGGGATCTACATCTGCCCCATGTAGACTCTCTACTGGTGTCCCACAGGGCTCAGTACTTGGTCCTCTTATTTTCTCCCTCTATACCCGGTCTCTTGGTAAGGTCATATCATCGCATGGATTTTCATACCATAGTTATGCAGATGACACTCAACTTGTTTTCTCCTTTCCTCCCTCTGACACTCAGATTTACACCCGGATCTCAGCATGTCTGGCAGATATCTCATCCTGGATGGCAGCTCATCAGCTGAACCTCAATCTGAGTAAAACCGAACTGTTGTTCATCCCTGGTGACTCATCCCCAGGTCAAGATCTTGTGATATCCCTGGACAACGATCAAATCACTCCTTCAGCCACTGCCCGCAATCTTGGGGTAACCTTGGACAATCATCTGTCATTTTCCCCACACATCGCTAACCTTACTCGCTCTTGTAGATTTCTTCTTTACAATATCAGAAGAATCCGCCCATTTCTGTCTTCACAGGCTACTCAGGTGCTTGTTCAGTCCCTTGTTATTTCAAGACTGGACTACTGCAACTCACCCCTGGCTGGCCTGCCTCTGTCCACGACTCGTCCTCTGCAACTGATCCAGAATGCAGCAGCCCGTCTCGTTTTCAACCTTCCCAAGTTCTCCCACATCACCCCACTCCTCTGCTCCTTGCACTGGCTTCCTGTAGCTGCCCGCATCAAATTCAAAACACTGATGCTTGCCTACAAAGCTAAAAATGGCCCGGCACCCACTTACCTCTCTGCTCTAATCACACCACGCACTGCGCCGCGTTCCCTCCGGTCCTCCAGCACTGCTCGCCAACCCTCTTCCCAGTTGTGTTAGACTAATCGCACTTAGTTATTGACCTAGTTAACCCAGTGTAATTATCTATCCAGTAACGTAAACTTTTGCAAGCACTTTTTGTAAGTCGCTCTGGATAAGAGCGTCTGCCAAATGCCTAAATGTAAATGTAATTAGTGACATCACCTTTTTAAGGATCTCCTCCTTATCTCAGACTGAAGAAGCTATTGGGATGTGGAGTGAAATGTATCTACATAGAAAAGAATTCCAGTTGACCTGATTTAACTTCCAGATAATCTCACCTGGATGACTGTGAATCTTCACAAACATATTATAGAGTTTGATTATCCAATGGTCATTTAAATCCACTTGACTCACACAGAAATGTTTCAATTAACATCATTAAGCATCAACTGCATTCATCTGACCTGTTAAGCGTTGAAGATCCTTCGAAGATCTGATCACCAGACTAAAGTGACTAAAAAGATTTCCAAAAGGAGGTTCTCATTTCTCAAATTCTCACTGTTTTTTTTATTGGTTGTGAATGTTTGCTCATCAGAGTGTAATTTTGTGACATATCACAGAAAGTGACTTCAAATGACCAAATTATGGAGGTAAACCAACAAAGACAAAAAAACATTATGAATCTGATATCCCCTGAGTTGGGAGTATGGAATATCCAGTGTCTGATAATCAATGTAACCACTGCAACAGAATTTCATTAGTATACGCCTCCTGAAACTGGCCAATCGCTTTAACTGTGTATACAGCATGAAAAGCATGGATGATCTAATCTTTGTATTAGTGCTGGAAATGGAATAAAGATGAGACACAAGGAGTTCACAGCCCACTTTATTCAAAGAACATAAATAATGATTAGAGGAAGATTTCTGTAAAGCAGCTTCGTCACAATGTCCAATATTATAAAAGTGCTAGATAAAATTGAAATGAATTGAATTTGCGTTTATCAGTTTACTAGTATCAATCTTACCAGGATTTACCAATTCACTTCAATCCTGGGGCTAAAGAGAAAAATCAAATATTTACAAATAAAACTAAATATTCTTTGATATGGCCTTGAGAGTTGGACTTCCAATAACTGTGATGTTGATAGTGTACATAAAACACATGTGAATACATGAATCTATTGTACAAGAAGGAGTCAAAACTTACCTACATTATGGCTTTATAAGTTATTTTAACCCTGTCTGGTTCCTTATATTTTTATAATCACATTTATCTTCAGACAAAGTAAAACACAACTTCCCATACCGGGAGTCGAACCCGGGCCGCCTGGGTGAAAACCAGGAATCCTAACCGCTAGACCATATGGGAGCTGAACCCACACCCTGCTCCCATTCATCACCTTCCCACTGCTTGTCAAGCTCTTCTTAAATTACCCTAATGACTCACAAGTGCACTTCAGTCACAGACAAAAATGTTTCTCACGTTCCGTAATTTAATGTGACTGCTTCATCTTCACTTATGTGAGACTTATATTATGGGAGTGGAATTCTGAAGTGGGAGAACCTACAGGCTCAGGACACACTGGCCTATAAATGGTATCATCCATTTTTGCTCAAACCGCAGCTACAAATGAACTGCAGTAGCGGCAGCGACTGGGGAGACAGGAGCCTCGAAAGGAAAGTGCTGATACGACAGTGCGGCCCACAAACGTTTTATCATAACTGGAGTGCGGATCATTTTTGACTCAACCTCGTTTTTTAAATGCACTAGAGCTCTCTCAGACAGATGAAACAGTTCTTACGTGGTGACTACCGACATAACTTTCCTCTCATGAATGCGCTTGTGCGCTTGAAAAGTACTCTGCCAGGTAAAACCTTTCCCGCACTGTGAGCAGCGATACGGTTTCTCTTCCGTGTGAACTTGCTGGTGCGTTTGAAGGTTACCTTTCTGACTGAAACTCTTCCCACACCGCATGCAGTGATACGGCTTCTCTCCCGTGTGAATGCGCTGGTGTTTTTGTAGGTCGCTCTGTCGAGGAAAGCGTTTGCCGCACTCCGAGCAGTGGTGTGGCTTCTCGCCTGTGTGTGTCCGCCGGTGGTGCTGGAGAGAACTCTGTCGGGTGAAAGTCTTTCCACACTCTAGGCAGCGGTGCGGTCGCTCTCCCGTGTGAACGACCTGGTGCTGCTGGAGAGAACTCTGTCGAGTAAAACTATTCCCACACTGGGAGCACTGGAACGGCTTCTCTCCCGTGTGAGTGCGCTGGTGAGCTCTGAGGTTACTCCGGTTTGTAAATCTGTTCCCACACTGCAGACAGTGATAGACCTTCCGTACTGGTCCGCGAGTGCTGACAGAAGCAGAAGATAATCGCTGAATACTGGAGCTGCTGGTCAGTATTAGATTGTCGTATTGAATTTCTCCTGATATCACCACTTTGTCATATTCATCATTATGGTTTGTCCCGATGTGTTTTTCGAGGCTAATTTGAGACGTATAGGCGAGTGGACACCAGGAGCAGGAGAAGACTTGCAACTGATCATGGTCCATTTCTGGAGCAGAAAACGAAAAAGTATTAGAAACGCACTGGGAAATGGAACAAATATAAAATCTGCCTGACCAAACAATAGAAGAAATCAAATGAATATCCCCTGCAAAGAGTGAGATCGTATGTAAACACAGTCATATGGCGTCAGACAAGCACTAAACGGTATTTCCCTTTTTTACTTTTTTTTATTTTCCCTTTTTGTTTCTGACATTCTCTTGCCAACTTCAAGTACTTGCCTAAAAATGTACTCCACTACAAGTAGAAGTACAACTTCAATCAGTTAAAATTTTTCCATTTTGTATCAATCAAAAGTATAAATAAATAACGAATGAATAAATGCATAGTTCAGCTGTTCAGTTTATTTATTAGACAATTTATTTAAAATGTTTAACCCTTATTATAGTACTCGTTTGACTGGTTGGTTAAGACATGGCCGGACAACTCAATTCAATTTGTATAGTGATTTTTCTCCATGTTAACTTGGACGTCTCCTGTTCTACTGAACTTCCCGCCTCCTAACACACAGTATGATCACCCAGGTGAGGATGGGTTCCCTGTTGAGTCCGGTTCCTCTCAAGGTTTCTTCCTGTTACCATCTCAGGGAATTTTGATTCATACACATTTCCATAATTTTCCTTTGGTTGTGCAAGGCTGCTTTGTGACAATGACTATGTCTCACCAACGGAGATGTCTAAATTCAATTCAATTTTATTTATATAGCATGTTTAACAGAGGTCATTGCCTCAAAGCAGTTTCACAAAATGAAAACAAAATTATGGAAATGTGTATGAGCGAAAAAAAATGTGTATGAATCAGAATGATCAGAATGTCCCTGATGAACAAGCCAAGAGTGACGGTCAGTGTGTTAGGAGGCCAGAAGTTCAGTGTAACAGATGTGTTTAAGTTAACATGGAGTCCAGTTTGTTATTGGAAGCTCAGGTAGATTGAAGGAAACTACAGTTCTGAACTATTGAGTGAGGGACGAGTGACGCTACAGACGTTTTTTCCAGCATTTTCAGCACTGGTGAGTATTATGGATAAAGAAGACACCACACCTTACAAAACCGTTGCCCACGTAAACAGCGGCCATCACTTTGGGGTGCTAACAATTACAGCTTTCATACCGACTTTTCTGTAAACTATGATTTGTGGGACTGTTTTGTCCTCCCCGCGTTAGGGCACATAGGAAAGTGGACAGTGCAGACCACATTTGCAGGAAGCCCAGGATCTTTAACGCACGCAGCAGGACGCTTTACCACCAGATGGTGGCGATGAGCACCATGTGCAGTGCGGCTGAGCGGGAGCAGTGCAGGTGACACCAGCAAACTCAACACATTTATAACAAGGGCTGGACTGGTCACTGTGAGCAAGCTGGACTCCTGTCCTTCCATGACTGTTTATTCAAACAGCAAAGCACTCTGATTGATGCAGCTGGTTAGAAGACAAGAAGCGCTACAAGACATAACACAATACACCAAAGGCATGCTGTGGTCAGTTAGATGGTCTTATATTGGGACGGGATCTTCTAGAAGATGAAATCAGTGTTTCTGGAGTAAAGTAATATTTCTTCTATTAAAAAAACACAATAAGTTAAAAGAACAGAAAGGATAAATGTATGCTTTATTATAAATAATCAATAAGCAGTACAGAAAGTCAAATGTACATGAAGTAAAATTTATTTCATTTGAAACTTTTCCATTTGCCGTGTATCAAAACAACTCAAGCATGAACCTTAGTTAGGACAAACTCCTCTCCTCTCCTCTCCTGCTAAAAGTCCATTTTTACGAAACATTATTTGAAACATGAATGTACAAACAAATAATATAGTTATCATATATTAGTGTAGCAACTCCAAACTGTACAATTCTAGACAACTACACCTTTAATAATAACCACAGATGATATACATGAACAAATCTTGGTCGAGAAACAGCAGGTCCACGATGCTTCAATGTTTAAAAGATTGTTCATCCCAAGCTAATGGCTTCATGTTGCTGCAGGTCTGTATAACAAAGAAAAATGACATCTACATTCATTAAAGCTGCTTCTTGGCTTTGCGAGTGTGTTGGAGATCTTTCTCACGCTTTCTCTCCTGTGTGAATGCATTGATGTCGTTCGAGGTTACTCTTTCTTGTAAAACCATTTCCACAATGCGAGCAACAATGCAGCTTCTCTCCCGTGTGAACGCGCTGGTGCCGCTGAAGATCCCCCTTGTTTGTAAATCTCTTTTCACACCGCGAGCAATGATGCGGCTTCTCTCCCGTGTGGACGCGGCGGTGCATTTGAAGGCCGTACTTTTTAGTAAAACACTTCCCGCAGTCCGAGCAGCGGTGCGGCTTCTCTCCGCTGTGAATGCGCAGATGTTCCTGCAGATGATTCCCTTGATAAAAATTCTTCCCACACTGTAAGCAGTGATACGGCTTCTCTCCCGTGTGAATGCGCTGGTGTTTCTGCAGATTGCTCTTCGTTGTAAAGCTCTTTCCACACTCCGTGCAGTCGTAGGGTTTCTCTCCCGGGTGAAAGCACTGATGGGTTTGGAAATCACTCTTGTTTATAAAACTCTTCCCGCATTCTGAGCAGTGGTGTAATTTCTTCCGCGTATGGACGTGTTGGTGTCGCAGGAGGTTATCCGGTTCGGAAAAACCTTTCCCGCACTGTGAGCAGGAATGGACTTCTTCCTGCATTTGGCCGTAACAGAGCCGAGTACCAGAGATCAGACTCTGATGTTTAATCTCACCTGACTCAGTCACCTTCTTATATTCTTTACTGTGGCATCTTCTGCTGTGTTTGTGGAGGTAAATTTGAGATGTATAGCACCGTGAACACCAACGGCAAGTGAAGCCTGTAGGAACGTCATCGCTCGATTCTGGAGCAGAAAATGAAGTATTAGAAACTCATTTTCAAATGGAAAACATATCCATTTTTGAATAAAAATGCTAGTAATTTAACAGTCTGTAAAAATGATGGATAACAAAAGGCAGGATAAAGTCTGAGAGGTACTTGCTGTAACTGTATGCAGCAATGAAAACTAAGAAACAAGGCGCTGACTAGGCTGCCAACAGCACTTTAATGTTCCACCTGAAAGACGTTTCTTAGTGGATCCTGCCATAACCTGCCTCCAGGGCCAGAGCAATTTTACTAGAAGGTTCTGGCAATTTCCTAGCCTTCCAATCAGTGACCTCATCATCTAGATCTTTTGACAGATTCTTCCTCATGTCAGCTCAAGGAGTTTGTTCCCATTACTGGCTGGAGATCTATGAGATCTAATGCTGTATTCGACGATTTAGCTTGGAAAGAAAAAACTTGACATTATACATTTTTTGTTCTCCATATGTTGAAGCTACTAAGTACAAAATAGGCGTATGTTATAAGTAAAAGTATTTTAAAAAAGTGTTGCTTAGTCTTGTATTGAGCGGATTTCATTTGGAATCCGTTAGTTAACTTATGTTGTTAAGGGGGTTTTCACCTTCGCATGTTCTAGTCAAAGACAGTAAACAACATTAGGGATGTTTAAATCATTAATTGATTAACTGACTGTAATTAGGGATCCAACTGATGTAAGTGATAAAGTTTGTTTTGCATAATATTTCTCCTCACGTACCTATTAATCCTTTAATTTCTACCACGGAAAAATTCCCCCAATGTGGAGCGTATTGTAAATATTTCATGTTGTAGTGTCAGTTTTGGAGCATTTCCATATGCTATACATAAATGAAAACATTAAACCCCTATCTCCAATGTCATGTATGTAACACGTTATTAGATAAATTGTTTGAAAATGCACTAAACAACAATCTTTTTTTTTTTTTACCTCTACATATTTTTCTAAACAAATACCAACCACAAACATAGCAATATAAAAAAAAAACACTTATGAAAACACTTTAAAACACCACAAGGTTTATTTGGTCCATCTATATAAATTAATTTGTAAGACAATCATTTTAAGAAAACAATGCATTATGAACAAAGCGATGTTTCAACAGTGAAACATCGAACATCAAACCATGAAGTGGTGACACGTCAAGAGATTCTATTAAAAAGGTTCTTCATTATAAGGCCTAAAAGAGACACACAAAGATGCACAGCATATGAATATAGGCAACGCCTGCTGTGAAAGGACTTGTGAAACTTCCTGTCCACTATGACATACAGGGACACTTGGCATGCCTCGCACTAAAATGCCATTTTCTGTCCCCCGGTGTGCACTAGACGCTGTATAGAAATGCTGGTAGCTCAGCTGTGCTGGTTGAAAGCAAACCTCACAGAGCTCAGCTGACCACTGCTTCTGGAACGTGTGTGACGGCAACAGCAGGTAGTTGTTTGTGAAATGGTTCACTATAGACATGTACTACTTTCTACTATTCTTCATGGATAAAGGGTAGCTGGTCTGACCGGTCAGCTCTCCATGAAGGTGATGTAATCCGTGATAGTCAAAGGATCTGGATCATCCAAAGTATGGTACCTGCCGCTGAAACTGCACCATGTTTGCAGGAATCTGTTGTGTCATTTGCATTCCCTCTCGGATCCACCTTATGGATTATGCTGGGCGTTTCTTTTGTTTTTGGGATGTCAATTCGTACACGTCCTGGGCAGAATCTATTCCGTCAAGAACGTTAGCTTCGTCCACACTAGAGGCTGAAACTGGGGTTGATGAGCAGCTGGAGACTTTGTCATCCTCCTCCATGAATGTTACCTCAAAATCATCTTTAGCTGTACTTCTACACAAAGCCGTTTAGCTGGAGACCATTTCATTTTATTTTTGCACGCAAAAGTGTAATTGTGTGTGTGTATGTGTGAAAAAATAAGAGAGATCAGTGTGGATTATTATTATTGTGCTATGATTAAATTAACAGTGTTTTTCTCAGCCATTTTTAAACGAGGACAGAGACACAAGAGGATTATTTTCAAAAGGCAAAAAAATGGACTTCTTGTTTTGTTAGATTCTGTTTGAACCTAACAAATGAATGAAACTCACTCATTTCATTTGTCTCATAGATCTAATTTGTTCTGCTACTAGAGACATTTCCATAAAACCTAACTGACCAAAAATATGCATAATTATTAGTGTCTCTTGTTAAAGACAAATATGTGAAATTTTCACATACAGTGTTTAAACAGTTTGCAATGCATATATTTTCTTTCTTTTTTGGATTTTTACCCCCAATTGTCTCCCTAATTTAGTCGTGTCCAATTCCTCCCCGTCACTAGGGGGCTCCACATTAAGGCTACTACTACCACTCAGCCGGGAGGGCCGAAGACTATCACGTGTTTCCTCCGAACCACGTGACACCAGCCGGCCGCATCTTTTCGAACTGCTCGCTCACGCACCATTAGGGGCGGAGTAACACACTGGGAGGACAGCGCTATCTGCTCCTCCCGCTTGCGTGAGCTGCCAGACGCCCCTGATTGGCTGTAGAGCCGTGATTAAGTGGGAGCACTAATCCCTCCCCTCTGAGAGAGCTCGGCCAATCAGCTCTCTCTAGACCTCCGGCTGCGAGAGATTACAGCATCACCCGGGATTCGAACTGGCGATCTCCAGATGATAGGGCGAGAACTTTACCAGTATATACACATCCTGGTCTTTTGGCCTTTAAATGTGATTTATTATTATTATTATTATTACTTTTTATTTTAGAGGTAGCCTCCGTAATGAGCAAGTCGTACAATTGCATATCTTTACAATTCTTCTCTTCGTAGACATTGTGTGGAAGTGCAGGACAATGAAAAGGCAGAGCACCGATATTGCAACAATTATTCTGTTCAGTTAGAAAGAGAGCACTCACCTACATGCCATGCCTCCAATAAACTTCTCACCAAATATTAAAGTAAACCTGTTGCAGCTTATTCTTATTTTCAAAAGTTTGCCTCTTGCTGCAGAATGCCTAGAGCCTCCAGATGTTTCAGTTATGTGTGAAGACTTTTACGGCCATCATTACTGCTTAGTATTAACAACTGTAAGTGGAAAATGGTTTATACTGAAATATAAAACTGAACTTTTTCTAATCTGGTTTAATCTCCGTCATGGAGGAGATTAGAATTAAAGAGTCCAAGAGAGCGAAACTCCTTATTGTCCGTGAGAGAGGGTGAGGATCAGAGTCCTCTGACGGTGTAACACCTCCATGTGGTGCAGCACGAGCAGCAGTTTAAAACAAGGGTTAGGGTTAGTTTTAAACAAACTGATTCATTTAACGACCAGGATACTGTATTGGTGCTAAAAAGTGAATTTTCGTATAACACCATTTTTCAGAACACTTAATTTATTATCTCCTGATCCATATATACACTACTCACGATAAGTTAGGGATATTGTGAGAGACTCGGTGGAAGTCATACATACGGTGTTTGTTTCACTTCAGACATTTTTAGGATAGGGAGGCAATTGTATTGGGGTGATAGACGCCTCATTTTGTGTTTTGTGTAATGGTCTCATTGTGTTCAGATGTGCCTTATATTGGGGACAATACCAAAAGACAACCCTTTACAATGTGGCATCAATTTCAACATTCTGTGGGTATAAAAAGCTGGTATTGTCAGTGAGTCATTCCAAGTTCATCATTCAAACAGCCATGAACACACGACGTCACTTAGTCCAGTGCCACCTGGCCATAGCGCACCTTCGAGTCGGTGGCAGGCAGTCAGATGGTCCACAGGGTTTGCTTTGGTGGAGGAGGTGCAACAGTCTGTGCAGGCATCACCAGTCAGCGCAAAAACAGATTTGGTTATTGTAGATGTCCCAGTCACTGCACGTTCTTACCTCAGAGACATCATCCTCCAATTCCGCCAGCACACCCCAAACTTTCTGTTCATGGATGATGATGCTCCACCACATCGTGGCTGAATTGTCACAGCTCGACTTCAGGAAGTTGGAGTGTCTCACATGGTGGCCATCAGTGTCCCCAAAGAGCAGGTCTGGGACCAGTTGAAGCAGAGACTGGATGATCGTACCCCACCCCCACGTGACCTGGCAGAACTGCATGTAGCACTTGTGGAAGAGTGGAACGCATCGCCTCAGAACAACATCATGAGGCTAGTGAGGAGCACGAGACGCCGCTGTGAAGCCGTCATTGCAAATGGTGAAAACCATATATCGTTTTATACCATCTTTCCACTTGTTGTTACCAAGTTACGGACACTACACGAGGTATAAAACCTGCAAACAACTGTATGACTTATAACATATAACTGTATGACTGTAAGTGAACTTATTTAAATGTAAACACAGCACGAATATGGTGTAAAATGTAAATCTTGGATGTGTGTGTGTGTGTGTGTGTAACATCCATCAGTAATCGGTGCTGAATAAACCGGGTGATTGTGGTAATACTGCTTTGACGTTCTTCGAGTGTCTGTACGTCGTTGCTCGGCGTACCGCCCCGCCCGCCTCAGCCTCTTCTTCTTCAGTGGTACTTTGCCGTGTCGTGGGCTCTTTCATTTGGATGCGCATTCTCCAAGAAGATTTCTTGTTCTTCAGAGTGTCGTTCGCCTTACTCGTGTTTGCTTCCTCATCTCGGAGATGAGTCGACGCGTCTGCTCTGCGCGTGCCTCCCTGCTGTTTTTTTCTCTGGCGGTATTGTTTCATTTCCTCAGACTTCTTCTTCCTCAACGCTTCCAGGAGCTTAGGATCGGCCCGAGCTTGTTGCTGTAGCTGTAGCCTGGACAGTTTTTTTCTCTCCCTATTGGCTCTCTTTATGTCGTCGTGCTTCGCTTCGTCTTCTCTCTGCCGTTTCCTCCACGCCTGTACCTTAAGCCGCGTCTTCTCTCTTCTAGCTTTCGCTTCCGCCTCATTTTCATGTGAGGCTTTTCTGTTTTCTGCAAATAATATTCACTATGAATTACCACCGCGCCATCATGAAGGGATCCATCATGAAACTTTGCAAATATTAAAATAAAAATGTGTGTGTGTAGAGCCAGATCTGTTAATGATTCTTAAAATTTGATTAATTTACTCAAACAAGACTCAAAGATTTATTGTAAATGAGTAAGATTCTTCTGTCTTGTAATATTTATAAGCAAAATAACAGAAGGTTAGGATGAGTACTGTATATATCATGTAGTGTCTGTAACCTTTACAATACAACAATAATTTTCTCACAAACATCATAATCTTGGAGGGATTTTTAGTTAATGGTGTGATGCTTGTTATTGATAATCATAGCCTTTTATGTAATTTTGTGTGACTTTCACTTGTACTTGTTACAAGGAGTTTTTTTTTTTTAACACACACATTTGATAAAGTAGAGTGCACTTGGACATTACTCCATTTCAGGGCAACAATTACAGACCTATTAAACATGGACCATGAATGAATTCTTCTAGTGCCAGTATTGTATCACAGTCTAATAGCTGTTCTTAGAAACCCTTGTCCAAGCTGTACGATGCAGTTTGTCATCAGAGGAGGAGGAGCATCATTGCTTGACACTCCTCCCCCCGTCCACCCCCATAACTTATTGTATGATGCAACATTGTGTATCCAAGCTTCCTGTTTATGGTAGTAAATTCCATAATATTATTAGATAAAAAGAAACACATTTGCTAAATACAATTTCATGAATTCAAATCTTTCAAATGGTCTTAATTGTCATTTAGATGAAACGTGGAAAATTTCACATGAAAAGACAAACCTGAAAAAGTGTATTAATCTGAAATGCAAAACTGTTAAGATATCGCAGCTTGAATTTGACATGGTTACGGACACTACAGATTTATTGCTCTTTTTAAGCTTTTACTCTCACACAAAGCACTGCGGTCGAGTTTTAATGGTGTGTGTGTGTGTGTGTTAATAATAATTACTGGGCAGATTACAAAAATGACAAATTATAAATGAATAAAGTATATTTCTAGTGGCCACAAAGTATAATTTTTATGGCCACATAACTTACGATGTGTGTATAATTTATGTATTTATGTATTATTGTATTAATTATTATTGTATTAATTATTAATGTATTAATTATTAACTATTATTGTATTAATTATTTGGTGGAAAAAAATCCTTAATTTGGTCATTTTTACAGGTAATACGCTCCTAGAAGCTTACACCAATTTTATTATCAATACTCCTGAAGAAATATGAATAATTAATATTTATAAGACTGTATAACGCTGAGAAACGGCCATTTTTGTGGCACATATAAAATCATCTCTCTAAAACAGCTGAAGTTAGGAACTAGACATTTTTAAGGAAGGAGCTTCTTCAGCCACACACATTGTCTGTATTATATTCATAACATTAAAAAAATAAAATCAGCACCAACAGTGTGTGTCTGAATACAAAAGAGAGTTGAGGGATCGATTCGGTTTCACGACTCGACTCGTGTGTGTGATTTGTTCTGCTTTTATACAGCGACACGCCCTGATGTGTCACACAGACATGTTAAACGTGAGGAGTGAATGTGAGGGTCGTCTGGTGTCATTTCATTCCCTCCCGGATCGATTTCTCTTTCTCATGAGCTGTAACCTGATGTTTAGTGAGAGTGTTAAAGACGCAGCGTTACCGCATACGGTGGTGGTACGGACGCTGCCCTCGGACTCCTCCTCTTTTACAACCATGATTTGAAATTCTTCTTTCTGCTCGTCCCCAGGGCTCGATGTTCCCTCACCTGGAATTTATTATTGATGGTTGAATACTCGAGTCATTAGGATTAAACACAAAGAGAAGTGTTAAAGTGGAGGGACAGAACTCATCCTCTTACAGAGATAGTCTTCATCTTCAGGTTCTTCCTTTACTACAGGTTTCTGCTCATCTCCAGGCGTGACGTCCCCTGATGTCTCCTCACCTGGAAATCCGTCAAATATAAACACATGCAGCACAAACACACTGTACACGGTTGCTGGAGTTAAGATGAAAATGCAGCACTGACCCTCTGGCCGGGCCGTGACCTGCCGTGTGGACTGACAGAGGTGGCCCTCCTCGTTGATCTCCTCCATTTTTATGCGTTTCTGATGGTTCACAGCGTCGGTGTGTTCCTCGCAGTCTGATCCTCCTCCATCTGGACACGAGCGAGTTTCCGTCCTCGCATCCTCACCGAGCTAATGAACAGAGTGACGACACTCAATAATGAGAAAAACAACCTGGTTACAGATCCTGAAGATATCAGCGGAGGAGGTCGTGACTGAGCCTTTCTGCACGAGACCTTCACGAGATGTTGATACACACTGCGTTAACACACTGATACTTGGTGGTTTAACAGATCGTAGTAGATCTGAGATCCGTACAGATCCCTCACGCATGTGAACCGAGCTTTTACTGCAGAGTGAAACCGTTAGACTGAGAGACTGAGGTTTACTTTCACTTCCCTCACACACACACATGCTCTGTTCTCATCCGGGTTGCCAGATCACACTGACAAGATCCCACTTAGACAGGGTGGAATTTTGAAAACGATAAAACATATTACTAGTACTACTGTAGAATAACTTCAGTACAGGAGCCGTTCGAGTCAAAGCGGGACTTTTGATTACACAGCTCTGAGAGTAAAAACTCCCTTTATTTCTCTACATAATCTCCTGATACACTAATGCACTTAACCCAGTGTCTCACTAGTGCTTGGACACCATCAGGGTAGAACATTTTCTCATGATCGGATCCACTTGTCTGATGCACGTCTGAAACGCTGGCCTCCCAGGAACTCCTTTAATATCAAACAAACATGTGGAAATGGTGCTGTACAATTTTTATTGCCTTCCTATGAAACATTGTTATTAGACCATGATTAAAAAAATGAAGACACTTAATGTTAGTATTTGTTGCACTTTTAACAGGTAAGGATTACACACATTAGATATCTTGATTGGACAAAAGTTCACTGCTTAAATTGACCCAAAAAACTATCCGATCTACGACTCAAATCTGTCTGTGTGTCATGTGACCTGGTGAACCCTTATCAAAACATTTAAATCAAACCATATCACACACACTCTCACACACACGTGCGCTCACACACACATCTCTAATCCTTTACCTGTAAGAGGACAGGAGTGTGTAGGCTCGGCTCCGCCTCTGCTGACTCCATTATTTAAAGTCTAAAAAGTCCAGAATCTGAGAGAAAATCAATACAGAGAGAAAATCAAACACAGACCTGAAGAAGCAGAAAAATTTATATATTTGATATAAACTACAAAGGTTAAAAAATTATAATTGATAATTACGCTAGTTGCGGTTAGCCATGCGGCTAGTTCTGGGGAAGTACTGCTGTACACGGGGATGTGTCCGGGGTGTGACTCAGTGACATCTGGAGTGACTGGAGACGCTGGACTCTGAAACGCAGATCGAGGGTGTAGAGTAACAGACGTCACACTCAGTGTGCGGAGCAGGAAAACCTCACGACTGAGATCTGATCTAATGTACTTACACACACCTCTACACTGACTTAAGACAAACCTGAACTGTATTATCCTTCAGGATGGACAATAAGTCAATAGGACTCTCACTTGTGGTGTCTCACTGACGTCTTCATTCCTTCTGATGCGCTGGCGTGTGAACATCTGGATTTCTAAACAGCTGCTTATTAGAGACGGGACTCTCCAGTCTCTTCCCGATACGATATCATCACGATAACTCGGCGCCGATTCAGTTAAAACTGTGGTTCTATAAATTGTCTTGTTACAGTTTTAAACCTTTATAAAAGTTTAATGAGTAATTAAATGTATCTCGTTCCTTATAGCGTTAGTTTTCTCACTTAAAACCAGCGCGGCGTTTAAACGCTACACACTCCTGAGCAGCGCGTGTCTCTGTCATCTGTAATAATCATTATTTCCTATACAAACTGAGCAAATGATTCACTCGTACCACACCGGATGGAAACGTGTGAATAGTTCAGAGAGCGCCACCTATAGGATTATAAAGAATCGCTAATGTTTTACCGCCTCAACGCCTCGAAAATCTCAACACTCAACTCGACAGTGACGCGTGATTTGTGGCTGTTTAGCGCTGGCGGTGTTGTGAGACTGGTGTAAGTGTGTGTAATGATCAGCTGATCACCGGCCACGCCCACTCACACCGAACACCAGATGACTCTGATCACTGACCGATCGACCGCTTTATCGCTATTATTAATTGGTTTAATATTTTTTTTTTTCTTTTGGAGTCAGTGTGAGATACAGGAGTGAATCAGCACAAAAAAATCTCCACTTATGACTGAATCTATTTTTTTCTGAGGTAGAAATCTTACTTTGTCCGCCTCAGTCATACGGGTTTTGTCTCTTTATTCTGCACTTCGAGCCTCTGAACACACAGTCTGAGTGCGGATCAATCCCTAAACTATTCCCACCTCAGGGAGTTTTTCCCTCAGTTTTTCCCTCGGCCCGCGGCATGTTCATCAGAGACAACCTGATCATTCTGATTTATACACATTTTCTCACACATTTCAAACACATTTCCATATCTGCAGACTTTTAGTCCAACTCCATCTTCCCTCACCAGCACTGCTCTTTATCGCTGCCATTTCATTTCTGACCACCGGGTGTCGCTGTTTCGCAACATTTCGAGGCTTCAACACAATCCCTCCGCACAATCAGGAACAAGCAAAACGAGTCTTAACGCTTCATCAATCCGTCATCTATCAAACCCTATTTACTAATAAACAGCCATAAATTAGCAGAATTAAACAAATCTTCATTAAAATGAGAAGGAATTAGTGATAGCCATGCAGGACAGATAAAAACCTTCCGCTTTACTCACCTCATGGTTTTAACGCACAGCGTCGAATACAAGAACAATCATTATTTCCCCCATAAAAACAATCAGGATTATTTTTTACATACAGAAATAATTAGTGTAATGACAGTCGAGAGTGAAAATATAAACAGCGTTCCTCTTATCCAGCTTCTTCTGCTTCTGTGGTGAGCTGAGAGGTCAGGTTCACACACAGCGCCCCCTGCTGGACAGCTCTCTCCACCACAGCACCAGACATGATGGCAGACTTCAGACAGGCTGGTTCTTTAAGATTCAACTTCATTACAAACACTGTGCAGCAGATAGACGTGTCTGGAATATAACATGCTCAAAAAAGTAACACGATCTACATATGTACATGTAACGAGTTCGGAATGATACAGTATGTACAGAATAGATGAAATGATGAGCATCGAGTTATTAATGGTCAAATTATATACAGTGGGTGAATCAGTGCAATATGAACAGAAAGTGACAGTGCAGTGGTGTATTAGTTAGCACTCCATCATCACCTGTTCAGTGCGGTCATGGCCACAGGTAAAAAAGCTATATTTCAGCCTGTGGGTGTGGTCTGTGGGTGTGGTCTGGGGCGTGTGGTCTGGGGCGTGTGTAACGCCTGTCTGCTGGGAGAAAAGTGAACAGTCCATGACTGGGGTGAGAGGAATGTATGATAACATCTCTCTCCCTTCACAGACAGTGTTTATTGTAAATGTCCTCCACGGTGAGGAGCTGGACCAGTGATGTCGACCATAATAAATAAATAAATAACTAGGAAGTGATAGAGGAGATGGAGAAACTTCCCAGTGTGTGGTCTTCGTCTGTAATATACTGTCTATAGCCAATTGTTGGTAAACTTGTGCCTAGACATTATAAGTTGGACTATATTGATACATAATAAGAAGTATACCATGAGCCATGGGCATGAACATTTCAAAGATCTTGCTTACATTAGTTTAGCTATAAAAGGGCCTAAAATAATTATCTTTGTAATTTACAGTATTATTGTTATTTTTTAAAATAGATATCAGCAGCCAAGACGTTTATTTTAGGCATCTACCAGTTCCTAAAAAAATAATCTAAAGAGTAGACTCGATTACCGAGTAGTAACGATTCCTAAAAAGTCACATCCTTAACAAACAGTTAAATATTCTCTCCACTGTGCAATAAAAATATAATAATTGTGTTATGACGTACAACAGGTGCAATACTGTACAATACCAGGTGTTTGTTTGATAAATACCTCACATCCTACTCCATGTCTTGTGTGTGTGTTTTTTTGGTTTATATATTGTGTGTGTGTGTTTTGTCATCTCTGAAAGCTTCTGTCACCAAAAAAAATCCTTTATGTGCAAACATACTTGGTAATAAAGCTCCTTATGTATTTAAAAAAATTAATTTTTTTATCAGACTTTTCCAGTTTATTTGTGCGTCTTTCTCTCTGATCTGAACAACACTACACCGGTACCGGTACACAGAGGAACACTCTACGAGTCTCATCACACTTTTCCTTTGCTGTAGTACAGGTGTGGTTGGAAGAGACGTGTATGTGGAAGGAACTGAACTGCTCATGATCTTATACTGTGGAACTGTACCTCACCCCAGCGCCGCTGATTCCTCTGAGTGGATTCTGGATGAATGCTGAAGTGTTTATGGCGATACTCACTGCTCAGGTTCAGCCAGCGCTGAAAAAGACGGTCACAGATCTGCTGATATAGAACATACTGTATAACTGCACATGCAGCAGTGAGATGTCAGTACTTTAAATATAAAACTTTACCACAGAACTGAGACTGATGAGTTACTGACTGTTCCAGCAGGGGGCGCTGTGAGCAGTCTGACACTGTGATCTCACTCCAGAACAAGACTAGACTGTTTTGGTTCTCTCTCCCTCTCCGAGTAAACAGTTGAGCCTGATGACTGGGGAGATTATTAAGTTGTGAGTGTAGTGTACATTACATTCGAGCTGGTGATGGCGCGTGTTTGAGGAGGATCAGAAGGCTGTGAGTCTCACCTGGAGCTGAGTCACACCAGAGTGCTGCAGGAACACAAGAGGATGGCGAGGTAAACATCTGAGATTGTGCGTTTAATACAATTCTACATACATCATTTATCTAAGAACATTTTCTCGGTTAATCTTGTTTTGTTTATAATAATCTACCATCATGGCCTGTACATAATGATTACAGAACGCGTTAGTTCTCCCTCCTCGACTCCAGGCCTTGTTTATCGCTCATTAATAAAGTTACGTGTAAATGTTTCTGTAAACTAAACCGGGAAAAAATTGCACGTGATTTACAAAAGTGTGAGCATATTTTAATTAAATATACTTGTGCATGCAACAATATGATAGAAACTATTAATCTTAGTAAAAGAACATAGAGGTAAGGTAAGGAGACAGAGGTGAGCCAAGGACAGTGTGATGTCACAGTAGCAAGAACGTGCAGCATGAACTCAAATGAACTCTAGACAGGTAGCCATCTTGGATGTAAGATGCTTAGTGGACAGTGTGTACCAGACAGACCCTAGAGATGATGTAATCATTGTACCCTGAGCATCCAAAAGTACCTGATGTCCCTAGACATGATGTAATGTCAGCTGATATTAGCCCTAGACATTATGTAATGCCAATAGCCCCAGACATGAGGTAATCTTAACTGTGATGTAACAGGGGTTGGACACATGTGCAGGCATGCCAAATTTAAAGGGACACAGACAAATAACCAAAGGACACACACAAAGTAAAGGAGAGGTTTGTGCCTCCGGACGCGGCCTCTTAGAAGGACCAGGCCCGGAGTCATCCTTCCTGACATAGGTAAGACCGTTCTTATGAAGAAACTGTGTCAATGATCCATCAGACTCATTTTGTCAAAAACTCACTGAGGCCCGGTCAGCAACAGGTTCAGTAGGAGTGTAATCCTCAAAGGAGTTGTGCTCTGGACTGTCCTGGCTGTCCGAGTCGTCCAAAGGGATGTATTCAGTGCTTGGGCAGTTGCGCTTAGCTATAACAATAAAATACGTAAATACAACAAATTAGGAAAATAAGACAAATAATTAAAATAAGTGCGAGAGAGATGCTTACCCATGGCCTGTCTGTTGARAACTGTAGAGTAACCCGGAAGAACTAAGAATATATAGTAACATAAGCGCCGCCCCTATATTTTTTAATAATAAACAAACTTAGTGCAAAGATAATGGAAAATGATTTGTAAGAAAAATAGATTATAATGGGAAAGGAATATGGAGTCAGATGACGAGGTATATGACGTAAGCAGATGAGATAAGAGAAAATGTGATTACAATGAGTGACAATACTGGAAAAAGTTGGATTATAATGGGTTAATAATTTGATATGAAATAAGAAAAAAATGTCCAGGGGAGGGGGCTAGGTCAGCGCTCCTCCACTTGAAAACTGTATAAAAGTAGTGCCCATGTCACAGTGCACTTCAGTCAGATTTTGGACATGCATGGGACCACATCCTAGGCATTGCTAAGCTGGCTCACTTGGTTTTATTGCTGCAGTAAATCCTGCCTTACTTCATCCAGATCTACAAGGAGTCCGGCGTCTTTTCTTTGGTTCTTTTTAAAGTTAAAGTTTTTGTGTAATACTTGTAATTGAGGCAACTGTAACTAGTGTAGGAGAAAAATCTCCCACAAAAGTTCTAGTAACTTCAAGTGTGTAAAGTACAAAAAGGTTTGCATAAAGCCACGCCCACTAAACTCCATAAAAGGTCAAGTGCACAGACAGTTCAGAGCATAAAATGAGAGTTCAGGGTAAAAACTGCAAAACGGCATTTTTATTTAATACAGTAAATTGGTTTAATTCACTCATTTACAAAAGTATCATAATCATGTGTTTTTGATAGAGAAGCCTAATCACTTTTTATTAAAAATTTGACTAAGAATTTGAAATCGCAAATATTTTATCATCCACTTATTATTATTATCACAATATATGTCGGGCCGTTTTGATCTGTACTGCGATTCTGTAAGTATCACAATATTATAAATATCCAAAAAGAAATTCCTCCTATCACACAGGACGCAGTGCTGTCTGCCCATGAATAGTACGAGTGCGCCACCTGCAGGACTTTAGAGGAACAATAACATTTTACCACCTCAATTGCAAACATATATATATGTTTTAAAACTGATTTTGATGAATCGACACACATAAGAATCGCGATACATCACTGAATTGATTTTTTTTGTTTGAAAAATAGCTTCACAATGACGAGCTTTTTTCTCCCTCTAGATTATTGACTTGAACTTCTCATTTTCCTCTAATGGAATCGGCTCCGCTGGCTTGTTGCAGAGACGCTCCACACGCTCCTGCTCACTCACAGGTGAAGGTTCATCTTTCTCTTGGTAACGAGACGGCAAAAACATCTCACTGATTATCATGAGTTTCTATAGGGCCTGTGTGAGGAACGTCAAGGAACTCTGTAGTGACCTTCAGCCACCAGCCTGTGCAAGCAGCCGTCTAACTCCTTTTACTGAAGTTACTGTTAGTACGTGTAGTTTTTAAGCTCCGTTACACTTCAGGAAGGCAGGGCAGTGACAGACATCATTACTTGGCGGTGTTCCTACACGAGGGTCGTATGGAATTGCGGCACGCTGATATACCTCCATCATGAACATAAAGTTTACCTGCTTGTCTTCTATTTTATTGCTAAAAAGAATAGGAATGCGAATCACCAGGGGTCACCTGATACGATATCACAATACCTCATTTGTATCACGATTTTTTTTTATCATCATGATTCTTTTTAAATTTACAGATGCGTCGGTCCTACCAAACACAGGGAGCTGTGCTGCCTACTAATGTGTGAATGGTTTAGAGCGCCACCTGTAGGATCATAGAAGAACTTCAACATTTTTACCACACAAACGCAAACATGTTTAAAGATATAAACATCATCTGAAAAAATATATTTGATTCAACGTGATTGAAAAATAAAATTCCCCATCTCTAACACATTGCCTACATATTTTTTGGGGGACGCGCAGGCTGCTAACGTTTAGAAATCTGATTTATGAGGAACAGCTAGAAAGCAGAATATACATTATTCCTTACACCAGAAGATAGATGAAGCCTGCTGGTTTATTTGCTAATTAATATACTTCTGTTTTGGTTATCAGCTGTGTGAGGCCGCGGAGACAGGAAGTCGGACATCAGGCTCTGTGGGACACGCCAGACTGGAGGACCATCAGAAACGTGTAATAAAGGAAGAACCTGATGATGAAGGCTACCGCTGTAACGTAACATCACAGTCCAGACTTGTACTCAGGATAATTTACTGCTAAACAGATGTAACAAGTGTTACAACTTCTGACTGACTAAAGAAAAGTTTCCCACGTTCTCGTCTCACAGTTGTAAATGTAAATGATGAATTTCAGGTGAAGGAGCATCAAGCTCTTCGGGCCGCAGCAGCCCTGATGATGGAGGTGAGCGTATAAAAGAGGAAGAGCCTGATGATGAAGAAGATGAAGAAGACGTCACCTGTCCAGACACAACCTGTGGTAACGCTCTCACTGTAATGCTCCCCACATCGTGTGTGTGTGTGTGTGTGTGTGTGTGTGTAATTGTGTGTGTGTGTGTGTGTGTGTGTGTGTAATTGTGTGTGTGTGTGATTGTGTGTGTGTGTGTGTGTGTGTAATTGTGTGTGATTGTGTGTGTGATTGTGTGTGTGATTGTGTGTGTGTGTGTGTGTGTGTGTGTGTGTGTGTGTGTGGTAATGCTCTGAGTTTCATTATTAAACATAGCTCTGGTTTTTACTGTCGATTCTAGTGTTTAATTGATCTCTATTCATTTGTTTTTCCGACCACAGTTCTTCCACAAGAAATAAAAGTTATTAAATGTTTATTCCTCCAGGTTTTAATTATGTGTTGATGGGTTTTGAACAAAAAAAAAAAGGGTTTTTCAAATCTCT
>QMIH01000261.1:257158-279141 GCA_003987875.1 Clarias batrachus | reverse complement strand
ACACACTCCTCTTTCACGACACACACACACACTCCTCTTTCACGACACACACACACACTCCTCTTTCACGACACACACACACACTCCTCTTTCACGACACACACACACACTCCTCTTTCACGACACACACACACACTCCTCTTTCACGACACACACACACACTCCTCTTTCACGACACACACACACACTCCTCTTTCACGACACACACACACACTCCTCTTTCACGACACACACACACACTCCTCTTTCACGACACACACACACACTCCTCTTTCACGACACACACACACACTCCTCTTTCACGACACACACACACACTCCTCTTTCACGACACACACACACACTCCTCTTTCACGACACACACACACACTCCTCTTTCACGACACACACACACACTCCTCTTTCACGATACACACACACTCCTCTTTCACGATACACACACACACACACACACACACACACACACACACACACACACACACACACACACACACACACTTTCTATCTTAATGTATGCTTATAACTGCTATAGACATTAGTACTGGATACAACATCAATATATTGAATCAGTCTGGTCATCAGTTCACACCTTAGAGACTGAAACTACTGCTTATTAGACCGACAGACGCTTCCAAGAAATTCAATTTAATCCAGTTTCATTTATATCGTGCCTTTAACTATAATCATTGTCACAAAGCAGCTTTACAGAATCAGAGAAAATGTGTGAATGAGTGGGAAAGTGTGAGGAAACCTGTATGAATGATGAGACTGAGGGTGATGCATAGTGGAAATGCACTAATAATCGTCAGAATGAGGGGAATTTATTTTCACTGCCTGTGAGCATGGCATTTAAGATTTAAGATTTAACCTTCTTCCTAATTCCTCCACTGTACACCGTTATAGTATTATTATTGTAATAATTCATGGACCTTATTTTCATATACGATGCTCTCAAGTTCACGGAGTCATATGAAAGTAGATTTAATTTCAAATGGACTCGACAGATCTTTGAGACATTTCGAAAGTAAATGTACAGGAATTCCTCGAAACTGTGTGACAAATAAAGATTTGTGAATGGATTTACAAACAACTTGGAATCTACTCATATTCATTTTGTCAGATTTTAATAAACCTACTGCACACTGTCCCTGTGGTTGAACACTCATTCTGTCACGGTATAAGATGGAAGTTTAGTGGCAGGAAGAGATCAACGTTTTGCACTCCAAAGTCAGTTAACAAGTAGAGACTTGCAGTAAACACTCTCCGCGTCTCTGCAGTCCCACCCTTTATTACAGTGTAGAACAATGTTCCAAAGGTTAGAAGCAAAGAAAGATTTCAGCAGCAGAGGGCGCTCTCTCTCTCTCTCTCTTTCTTTGTGTTCAAACACTTCCTTATCTAGACATAAGTGAAAGTAAAACTCTGCAGCTCCATTTTGTGTGTGTCGAAGACAAAATAAAACCCTTCACAGACAGAAGAACACGGTACGTATTTAAATCATAAGTGCCAATAACAACGTTCCTTTATGACTTGATACACTGGTGTTTTATATAAATGAAGTGTATGCTAATACAGGGTATCATTTGACAGACTGTTGTTAGAGTGAAGTAAACACACTTCCTGCTGGACCTGGAGGAGACATGAACTCCGACATGAGTGTGTCCGGAGGACAGGATGAGAGGTTTGTTACTTTTAATGTTGAGCAGCAATAGACACACACCTGCGTGAACTCGGCCTCCAACCTGATCATGAATGAAATGTGTATCATCTGTGCAAAATTACCATTTGTAGGCAGGGAAACCTGTGTGTGTGTGTGTGTGTGGGGGGGGGGGTTTGCATGTTTTTTGCATGTTTTTTGATTTTTTTATGCATGTCTCTCAAACAAGACTTTCATGCATTAACTATAATACCAGTTACAAGATGATCTTGCTGTATAATATGCTTGGGAGATATTCAGGGAGAAAATCTTTGTGCCGACCTACTGTACCCTGCTATGGCACAAAGGGACAAAATGTGGTTAAAACAATAATGTAGAACTGGAACTGCATTTATTGCAAAATAGACAAGACGGTCAGACGTCCAAGCCGTCTGCAACTGCAACTGTTGTGTCACATTATTTGCTTCCATAACTGGAGTGTAACGTGCTAAGGTGTGATACACCTTAATCTTCATTTGTATACACAAGCAGTGCACAAGTGAAATGATGTGGTTTTGTTAATTTTCTGATTGTGCAGTGATTCCGACTTCACACAAGTTAAATACACTCCATTTAATGGGAACTTATGGTATTAATAGTAAAACACACACACATATGAATGTGGTGTAAGTACGTAACTTGTACATGGACTTGTATTAGTCTCTGTAACTGCCTCCAGTTTCAATCACATTCCCGTTTTTCCTGATTTTTCCTATTAATATATACTTTTTGCCTATTATTATTAAAGATTTCCTTTAATAATATTTTAATAATATCTGTATTTTAGCATGATGAAGCGCATGAGATCAGACTCACCAGAACCCAGTCTTGTGTCCATGAAGACTGACCACTCGAGGGAATGTCCGCTGGGCTTCAGTGATATGAAATGTTCTACTGAGCAGAGGTCAGTACTCTATGATCATAAAGTCTACTTTTAGGATTTGTGCATTACTGAGACATTACTGAGGGTTTGTAAGTATGAAATTACTGGATTGCCTTACGATGGCATGGTAGATACCATTTACAATGAACTTTCACACACACACACACACACACACACACACACACACACACACACACACACACACACACAAAATAAAAGATGCTTTAAGCGCACACACATGGTCACAGTGTTATAGTAAACGGTACACACACTCACAGATGTTGACTATACAAGTGACGCAAGCGCACTGAGACCGAGCATGGGGACGATTACCCACAATTCTGAATTTATTTAAATGTTTTGCTCGACCTGCGAAACGCTCGGAATCCTAGATTCCACCGTGTCTATTTGTACATATTAGCCCAGCATGAGTGTGTATAGAGAACAGGAAGAGAGATTCAATAGATACACACCTGTATGAACATGATGGGAAAAAAAGGTCAGGTTTTTGTGCATCATTCGTGCTGGCAAAATTACATGTCCAGTGTGAACTTATTTAGTTCTCAGGGTATTGCAAGTTCACTCTTACAGAAATGACTTCTATCAGGTCAGGTGATTTGAATAGCACTTGCACTTGCTTTAATCGTGTATGTAATTGTAGTATCATTGAGATGCAGTATTAAGATGTTACTGAAAGAACAGTCCCAAAATGATTGCGATTATACAGTACATATACACTACAGTAACTGAGATTAAGATGTTCGTTCATTTTGAGCTTAGAGCAGAACACTGTGAACTGATACATGTGGGCTTGAGATAATATCTCCAAAAAAAACGGGACGAGTAAAAATCTTTATTTTGCGTACAAAAACTGAAACGATGTGGTTTGTTAATTTTCTGATCGTGCAGCGGCGCCGACATCACACAGGTTAAATACACACCATTTCATGGGAACACATTTGTATTCATGAACTGTATCTCTAAATTTACTAGCTGGATGACATTACATTTAGTTTCAAGGTGATTAATAGCAGTGAGTATAGCTCTGATTGGAGGAAACGTTAAAGACAACACAAACTAATTAAAATTACATTTATGTCAATTTGCAAATAATCTATCTCACTGTACTAATAATGAAACAAAGTGTTTTTTTTAATGAATGTGGTGTAAATAAGTAACTTGTATTAGCCTCTATAACTGCCTCTAGTTTCACTCACATTCCCATTTTTCCAGATTTTTCCTATTAAGATGTACTTTTTGCTTATTATTATTGAATATTTCCTAATTTTAACAATATCTGTATTTTAGCATGATGAAGCGCATGAGATCAGACTCACCAGAACCCAGCCTTGTGTCCATGAAGACTGACCACTCGAGGGAATGTCCGCTGGGCTTCAGTGATATGAAATGTTGTACTGAGCAGAGGTCAGTACAGTGCTGTGTATTCTGTAGTTTCATGAGTATAAATATTGAACTTTATTCATAAAGTCTACTTCAATAGGGTTTGTGCATTACTGAGCTCCCGATTAAACATATGGGTTTGTAAGTATTTAAAGTGGAAAGAAGACATTAATCATGTATTTTATATGCAGACAATTTGTACCTTGTTTACAGATTTTGTACTTATTAAAGCAATGACTGTTTAATCTCTTTGTGTAACTCAGCTGGGAGAAATGCAAGGCGTACGAATCACAAACCTGTTTTTCCACATAACTGTTGTCGACTTTGGTTGTTTCATGATGTAAAATGATTTTTTTTTTTTATCTTTGTGTCCTGCAGCTTTAACTCCAGTCTATATTACATGATGTGTTTTGTTTGTTAACAGATCAGCAGGAAAGAAATTAAACAAAAATCAGGTGGAGTCCATATTCAAGGTGTGTGTCCTGTCGTGTGTTACTTGTGTCTGAGTAGCTTTTAGATAGTTATGAATTTAAAGTAATTTACAGTTGTATCTACTGTATCCTCTCTCACTTTATAAAAGTGTAATGTTTCTATTTGTTCTTGCACTTTTCTAAACCAGGAGCTGGAACACAAAGTCATCACCCTGATAAAGAAAGAGCTCAGGAAGTTTAAGGAGCTCCTGAGTTCAGATGACCCAGCATGCACTGGGAGAGAGGTGGAGGATAAGGAGGATCTTCATGTTAAAGAAGGAGCGCTGAAGATCACACTGCACGTCCTGAAGAGCATGAAACACACTGATCTCGCCAACACACTGCGGAACAGTAAGAGCTTTGAACCATTCACTTAACACTGCACCTTCTCTGTGCTTGCAAAATAGATACGCCAGTCAACCACTGCTCACAAAACACGAACGGAGACAATAAAACAATACGCTGTTATCAGGGCGGCTTTACTATGCAAGAACATTCACACGTGAGCCTCCGAGTGGTGCAGTGGTTAAAGCGCTGGAGATCGCGAGTTCGATTCCCGGGTGATGCTGTAACCTCTCACAGCCGGAGGTCTAGAGGGAGCTGATTGGCCGAGCTCTCTCAGAGGGGAGGGATGAAAGGTACTTAGTGCTCCCACATTAATCACGGCTCTACAGCCAAACAGGGGCGTCACGCAAGCCATATGTCACACTTAAATGATTCAGATCATCAAACAAATTTTAATATTACACAAAGATAACTAGAGTTAATACAAACTGCAGTCATTTATGAAGGGAAAACGCCGCCCAAACCTGCCTGGCCCTATGTGAAAAAACTAAATATCAGGGAAAAAAAATTTAACCCCTAACCGCTTGCACAGGATATTAGGTGCTGCTAATCATCAGCCCTTTATTAATTCAGCAGCAGGTGTGCAGATCTCTATAAAAGCAGGAGATTTTGGTCTGGGGCATTCAGGTGTGTTAACACAAGTTAAAGAGATAAGCAATGGTCTTAGAGAAGCAGCTGTTTCAGCACCTTAATCTGGAAAGGGTTATGAAACCATTTCCAATCAATTTGAAGATTATTAAGTGGATGCACATTCACCACCTAGGCCAGGCTGTACAATGCTAAGAGAAATAAAAAAAACCCCAAGCTCTACATCTCATACCCTACAGGCCACTGACAATCTGAGATCTTCTACTTGGAGTGGCCACAGACATGCAGACATGAGGCGAGGTCTCATGGGAAGAGGGTAGTTTTATTGAAAAAATGAGGAAAGGGAGGCAGGAAGGTACAAAGGAATATGGGCACTCAGTTTATTTGCTGTGATGGCAGCTGGATTGTGAAGGCTGAAAGTGCTGTAGCAGCTTGTGCAGTTCTTTAGCTACTGTCTCTTGTGTGGTGATCAAGCAAGGATATTCAGTCCCTGGGGTGCAGGGCATCGCCTTATTCACATACCACTCTCATGTTCGCCATGAAAAGCCGAAAGAGCAGAGCAAGTAAAAGGACCATTAATAATTATCTCTCACAAGACGTGCCAGACGTAGTTCTCCCGCCCCTTTACACACCTGTGGCAGGGGAGGCTGCATGTCAAGTGAGCCCTTTGTAGTGAGGGACAAAGATGATGATTTAGGTACATGCCTGTCATTGATGCACCCGTGACACTGCCCCTTCCTTCGCTCCGAGCTCTCGGTTGCTGCATGTCAAGCACTGTCTCTGATTAAGACCTCAGCCTCATTAGGAACTCAAGCAAAGGTCAAAGGTACCCCATGCCCGCATTCTTCACTAATGTAAGATCTTTGGCTTGGGTGCATCACAGACATGAGGTGAGGTCTTAGGGGAAGAGGGTAGTTTTATTGCAAAAATGGGGAAAGGAAGGGATTTTAAGGAGGGATGAAGGAAAGAAGGGGAGCAAAGAAGTGAGGACATACACGTGCAGGTCCTGAGGTCGTGCCCAGCTGGTATATGGGCACTTGGCTGGCGAATGATGGTGGCAGCCAGGGTGAGCCCATGTGAACAGCGGCTCCTGCAGGCTCCGTAATGTAAAGAGGGCGATACAGCCGTCCCTTCAAACACTTGCTGAAGGTTAAGTCTGCATGCCAATTGAGGACAGCAGGTTAAAAGTTAAAGTTGAATAAGACTATTTTAAGAGACATTTTAAACATTTTAAATACAAGCATATATAGTAATGTCAGTTACTGGCAGCTACACATGACTTTTTCTTCCTTTTTCTTTTGCTGCAGTGTCATAATGTGTATAGAAAACTCATTACATATGTTGGCCCCTGCTCACTGCATTCCCCCATTTAGAGCCAGAGACAGTTAGTTTCATCAATCACTGACATGATTGATTATAAGGGCAGAATAGGCAGAATTACCAACCATCTTACTAGTCTATGCAAAATGGTAATAATAACTGACCATAGTTCTCATTCCTGAATTTATTTTGTGAAATTTAATTGTGCATTAAAATGTTTCATTTCTTTGTTTATTAGAGCTGGACCCGATTTCAGAAATTCAGCAAACACTCAAATCTAACCTGGGAGATAAAAGTAAAAAAATTAATGAAGGAATCTCACAGCTTGGACATGTAACACTTCTAAATGAGATCTACACAGAGCTCTACATCATAGAGGGTTGGAGTGGGGATGTTTGTGATGAGCATGAGGTGAGACAGATTGACACAGCCTCCAGGAGACCAGAAACAAAGGAGAAACCCATCAAATGTAGTGATCTTTTTAAAGACAAGTCCATCAGAAGTGTGCTGACTAAAGGAGTTGCTGGAATTGGAAAAACAGTCTCTGTACAGAAGTTCATTCTGGACTGGGCTGAAGGAAGAGCAAATCAGGACATCTCTTTCATTTTCCCGCTTCCCTTTAGAGAGCTGAATCTGTTGAAGGAGAAACATCTCAGTCTGATGGATCTTCTTCAACATTTTTTCTTTCAAATGAGGAAAATAGGATTATTAAATTGGGAGGCCAACAAARTYCTGTTCATCTTTGATGGTCTGGATGAGTGTCGACTTCCTCTAAATTTCCAGGACAATSAGASAGTGWGTGATGTGACCGAGTCAGTCTCAGTGGATGTGCTGCTGACAAACCTCATCAAGGGGAACCTGCTTCCCTCTGCTCTCCTCTGGATCACCTCTCGTCCAGGAGCAGCCCATCAGATCCCTCCTGAGTGTGTAGGCCAGTTAACAGAGATACGAGGGTTCAATGAGCCTCAGAAAGAGGAGTACTTCAGGAAGAAGATCAGTGATCAGAGCCTGGCCAATAAAATCATCTCACACATGAAGTCTTCAAGAAGCCTCTACATCATGTGTCACATCCCAGTCTTCTGCTGGATCTCAGCCACTGTTCTGGAGAGAATGTTGGGTGAAGCAGAGAGTGGAGAGATCCCCAAGACTCTGACTCAAATGTTCACACACTTCCTGATCTTTCAGATCAAACACAAGGACCAAAAGTACCATCAGAAAAGTGACCCTGATGCTCAGCAGAGCAAAGATTATATCATGGCACTGGGAAAACTGGCTTTCCAACAGCTGGAAAAAGGAAAACTGATCTTTTATGAGGAAGACCTGAGAGAGTGTGGCATTGATGTCAGAGAAGCTTTGGTCCACTCAGGAGTGTGTACKCAGATCTTCAGRGAGGAGTTTGRGYTTCACCTGGGGAAGGTCTTCAGCTTTGTACATCTGAGTGTTCAGGAGTTTCTGGCTGCTTTATAYGCATTTYTCTYCTYCMTCAGCARAAATGTAWCAGAACAACAAACCTCTGATCTTTTCAGCAAATCAAACATGTCTGATTTCCTGAAGTGTGTAGTGGACAAGGCCTTACAGAGTGAGAATGGACACCTGGACCTGTTCCTCCGCTTCCTCCTGGGTCTCTCACTGGAGACCAATCAGACTCTCTTACGAGGATTAATGCCACAGACAGGAAGCAGCTCTCACAGCAAACAGGAAACAGTCAATGAATACATCAAGGAGAAGATCAGAGAGAATCCTTCTCTAGAGAAATCCATCAATTTGTTCCACTGTTTGAATGAACTGAACGATCAGTCTCTAGTRCAGGAAGTACAAACTTTTGTGAACAGCAGAGGTRACMGTCGTCTCCGTGGAACCAGACTCTCTCCKGCTCAGTGGTCAGCTCTGGTGTTTGTGTTACTGAACTCAGAACAGGAGCTGAATGAATTTCATTTGAGGAAATATGAGCCATCAGAGGAAGGCCTGCTGAGGCTGTTGCCAGTCATCAAAGCCTCCAGAAAAGCTCTGTGAGTGTTTTAATATAAAAATGTTTATGCCTGTTGGGCTTGTACTTTGAAATAACACTGTATCCTATTTACACCGCAATGCAATTGTTGTGTGCTATTGAGAATCTGAGTAGAGCAACAGGGTAGAGCTGCTGTACATGTCAATGTGATCGACACTATATCTCATTTTGCATCTCATTAAAATTTGTAAGTCACCACACAGTTTGTCTCTGGTGTGGTAAATTTAAGCCCCGATCACTGTCTTTCTCTTGCACTGAACTGGCAATATGGCAGTATCAACAAAGCAACGTCACTAATTATGTCACTTGCCCAAGCTCTATAATACATGTGACCATCGCACCTTATCAACATCCTCTTATTCTCACCTTCTCTACTGTGAACCAATAAGGCTATACAGGTCAGGTGATCAACAGTCCTGGAGGATATATTTGTGGTCTCTAACCAACCTTATTGTAGTGAAATGTTAAAAGCAACAAAATGTAGTTAACTTGACTCAACTTTCAAACTACTTCCCCTGGGAGACTGAAAGTACGTAGGCTTGGGATTGTACTGAGCTTCACCCAGAGCCAGTCCCACTGTCATACGACCTTTTTCAGGTTACTGGTGTCTATGTGTGATTGTGTCCAGTGTGTGTAATTCCTAGTCAGTCTGGAAAATTTAGCATTGATAAAAGCAAATATTTTAATGAGTTGTTTACTATTAATTATGAATAGTATATGTATAAATATTATATAATGTTTAGTTATATTATTAAAAGTATAAACTAATATAATTTTATTTTCACCTTTATTAATGACCTGCAGTATTAAAATAACCTTTATGAAATCTAATAATGTCACTTCTCTTACAGGCTGCGTGAGTGTAACCTGACAGATGAAGGCTGTAGCATTCTTGCCTCCATGCTCAGCTCAAGCTCCTCAAATGTGAGAGAATTAAACCTGAGTTACAACAGCCTGAAGGATTCAGGAGTGAAGCTGCTCTGTGATGGACTGCAGGATCCTGAGTGTAAACTGGAGATGCTCTTGTGAGATTAATACACATACACAGATGTTGATGCATGTTTGTATAGAGAACCAACAAAAACATCTATGCTTTGACAGATCATTGAGTCTTATGATTCTCCAGATGCAGATCATCAGAGCTGTACAACATTTACAGAGTTTAGCAGAGACTCTTATCCAAGCTACATATTTCCTTGTGCTACATCAATAGCCATTTTTTGCTTTTCAGGCAAAGATCAGTATTTAAAACATTATTTGTACATTAAACATGATATGTAGCTGCATTTGCAGACGTACAGGCAGACCTGCTGGGTGAGTGATGTCAGGTTAGCTATGTGTGGCAAGAAGGAAAGTGCATTGTCTGCATGTATTTTGTCTAGGGAGATGACGTCAAGCTTTTGATGTGAGGATACATTCCCAAGGATATACTATAGCTCTGTCTATATTTAGTTTTAGCTGATGAGATGGCATTCATGAAGAGTTGTCCACTAAACATCCTCATCGCCTGAGAAATATCAGTGTTCAAGGAATAAATGGGAGGATGGTTTGAGTTTTAAAAAGCAGTGGTGTGAAAGTGGCGGCGCGGTGGTGTAGTGGTCAGCACTGTCGCCTTGCACCGCCAGGGTCCGCGTTCGATCCCCGGCCAGGCTCGATTCCCGTCTCTGTGTGCATGGAGTTTGCATGTTCTCCCCGTGCTTGGTGGGTTTCCTCCCACAGTCCAAAGACATGTAGGTTAGGAATTGGTGTTCCCAAATTGCCCTTAGTGTGTGTATGTCTGTGTGCCCTGCGATGGATTGGCACCCTGTCCAGGGTGTACCCTGCCATGTGTCCCGTGACCCTGAATACAGAATTAAGTGGTATAGATGATGAGTGATCAGTGGTGTGAAAGTCATTGTAAGTATATATAAAGGGAAAACAGAAGATACCCCAGTACTGAGCCTTGTGGGACACCAGTGAAGCATCTGTGTGGAACATTGCTCTATGTGACCTGGTCACTTTAGTGATCACTTTAGGTAAGAAGTAAACCCACATGATGCGGTGCCATAAATTCCAAGACTCATAGGGGTAGACAGAGTGTGTTGAGATTGACCATGATCATAAGGGCAGTTTCTGTGCTACTTTAAAGCCAGGCTGGTTAGGATTTTGGGGGTTGCTATAGAAAGATTGAGCAATGTGTGTGTTCATGTACACATGTTTATGTCTGTTGTAATTTTAACTGTAGTGAAGTTTGATGGTACACCTGAGTGTGCGAAACGTGACTTTCTTTTCTTTCTGCAGGTTGTGTGGCTGTAGTGTTACAGCTGAAGGTTGTGCTGCCCTAGCTTCAGCTCTGAAGGCAAACCCCTCATCTCAACTGAATGAAATTTATCTCTTTGGTAATAAGACAGAAGAATCAGGAGTGAAGCTGCTGAAAGATCTACAGAAAGATCCAAAATGTAGCTTGGAGAAATTACAGTGAGTTACTGACTTCTAGCTGCATTTTTATACGCACACACACACACAAATATATAATAATTACCAAACCTCGTTAAGGTGCTGAGACTTTCTGTGAGGTTTTCTGTGCAAATCACTGATCAAGGGTGGTTCCAGGGCCCGAAATATGATAAACCCCACGCCGGTGTGCCCCCAATATCATTTGGCAAATGTACTGTCAACTGACAATGCCAAACGCCATTGGATCAGAGTGCCATCAATGCCTAGTACGCTCAGACTGCCGTCACTCACTCATTGCCTTAGAGTATACCTCCAAAATCAGCAGCTGCTCAAGTGGCTTAAATAAAATGTTGTAATATTTGTTTATTACCTACTCACATCCAACACACAAAATAAACTTAATTAGTTAAGTGCCTCAGCGTGACCGATGGGCCTGTTTATAACGGATAAAAAAAAACCTCATAGTGAGGAGTGATTCAAGATTCAAAAAACTTTATTAATCCCAGTGGGAAATTGCCTATTATTGGTTACAGTTGCTCTCAGTTGTTATCCAGTAGAAATGAAAAACATGCTCTTTCAACATGCTCTTGATTGTATTAGCAGAGAGAGAAATACTGTATCTCCAACTTGTGAGTTGCTGCTTCATCAAAAAGTGTCCCACAAATTTCTGTTACTGCTCAAAGAATTTACTTTTCACCAACGTCAAATATTTTTTTTTCTTGCCGATTTGGTGTGCTGGTGCAGGGGTAGGTCAGGGTTAAGATGTTGGACTAGTGATCAGAAGAAGTTCATAGATTTAAACCACAGTACCACCAAGCTGCCACTGTGGGGCCGTCAGCTCTCCCCTGCTCAGATGTTTAATGGGATAAAATGTATAATAAGATAAAGGTTAGTTGCTCTGGATAGTGGAGTCTTCCAAATGCAATAAATGTAAATGTAGATGTTAAAAATAGAAAGCTTCTAGTGATGTAAAATTCACAGATATAACAGGCTTAAACGCTCGTTCTGGCGGTCCTCCTCCAAATGTTTTTTTTTTTTATGTAGCTGTTATTATATTTGTTTTTGTTTCTTTTTATTGTTTTTTTATTATTGACATCAACTCATCAAGTTTTGAAACTTTCAAAAACTAAAGAAAAGCCCAAAAGAAATGAAGAGAAATGGAAGCTTTTGCTTCATCAAATTCAAGCTCACATCCACATTCATCCAACATCATCACATGTCACTTTGTAATAAGTTTCAAAACAACTTAATATCATTGTTGGTCTGTTGTTGTGCTTTGGGTGTCAATGACACAACTTCATTCCATATAGTTATACTGTAAATACAGCATAATTTAACTGTTAAACATTTTGGATTTAATTCTGTTACAGCTGATTTTGTCTGTTATAATTTAGTTTGTAAGGACGCTGATGACTGACTGTGATTAACGTTTGTCCTGTTTTCTGTCTTACAGCATTGAGATATATGAACCCCCTCAGGAATGACACATGATGGAAGTCTCATCATAAACCTTTTTATTCCAGAGAATTTTTTTTTCATTTTCTGATACTGATTTTGGTGAAATTATAGAAATTGACCTACATTTCCAGCAGTATTTTAAGCGTTCAAAGCAGAATAAAATACACTTAGATGCAAAAAAATATTTACACACAACACAAAAATGTTTGATTACAGATTTACAGAAATGTCATGTTTTGTATCTATTTAAGGCTTCCTATTCTAATGTAATTATTTTTAAGGCAGTGTTGCTCCTCAATATGGCGTCACTCAGTTTGCTACAATGTGACATTGAAACATTTTTTCACATATTATCTTGTGATATTTATTTAATTATTTAGCAAAAATTTATTTTCAAACTTCTGTTGACTTTTTACACATCATTTTAATATTAATTAGGTCAAAAACTATGTTGCTTGATTTGTTACATCGTATTAAATGACCTCAAGTTCTTGGGCTCAGGAACCTGCAGACTATTTCTATATCTGGATGTGTTCACACTCACACTGCTTCACAGTCTTTGTCACATCATTGGTATTGTCTTTGGTTATTATGGTTATTTAAGCACCTGAGGGTTTTTTTGTCATGCTTTTTTTTCTTTTTCTGTTTTTATTGCTCTGTTCTGTTTCAAATCCTTGTTGTGTTCCTGTACTGAGTGATGTGAGGTGACCCCTGGTTGAAGCACTTTCCAGACAGTTGTGTTGAAAATGGGATCAATACCCAAAGCCTCAAGGAAACCCTTGGGACACCTCTCAGTCAATAAACAAAAAAGACCAAGTATCACTATTTGCCATGGATTAACAGTACTGTATAGATGTTAAAATATATGTATATACTGTATATGTTATAATGCTGATTTCCTGAAATATGTGTTTGAATGCTGCATTGTTACTTTTTGACACAAATTATTTCTATAATGATTTAGTTTTCACAATCTAAGAATGACATCATTCTATCCCGTTTGTCATACTCCGTTGAAAATAAAATGTATAACTAATAGCAACTGATTATTTTGACTTGGTGTAAGATAATGAATCTGTTTGTTAATCAGGGCTGAAGGACGTGAAAAGATGTATAGAATAAGGAATAAGGCAGTACCAATGCTCATCAGTGTGCTTGTGTTTACTGGGAGGCCAGGGGAGAATAAATACACTTCCATCCAGCTACAGTTAATAGACTTATTCAGTCCAATCACAGAAGGCCAAATGTGCTGAGATCCCATATGAAGCTTATTTAGAAATAGTATTGTTTTCAAGATGTAAGATGTAAGAGGGCTTTGTGTTTGTTTTAACACAAATTTTCAGTTTCAATTATTTGTCACATTTAAATTACAGCACTGTAAAATTATTATTTTTTTCATATCCCAGTTAAAAAACTGGGGTCAGAGCACAAGGTCAGCCAATATACAGCGCCCCCTGGAGCAGACAGGGTTAAGGGCCTTGCTTAAGGACTCGAGTGTGGCAACCTCACAGAGCTGGGGCTCAAACCTCCAACATATTACCGACCAGTAGCCCAGTAACCCACAAGCTTAACCAATTGAGCCGCCACTGACATAAAAAATATGGTCAACACAAGAAACAGATGATGCTCATGGTTCTGCTCAAACGAGTGGGACTTCTGGTGAAAGCCAGCTTATCACCATAGGGTATGTTGATGGCTGTTTTGGCAAAATGTTGTGTGAGGGTTTGTATAATAGCCCCTCAGGTATGTGGCTGTAAAGATGTGGTTAATATAATTATTTATGAGATTTAAATTTTCAAAATATTATTACATGTACAGTACAGAGCAAACGTTTGGACACACCTTCTCATTCAAAGAGTTTGAATTTGTATTACGGCAAGAAAAAAGCAGCTCAGTAAAGAAAAACGAGCGGCCATCATTACTTTAAGAAATGAAGGTCAGTCAGTCCGAAAAATTGGGAAAACTTTGAAAGTGTCCCCAAGTGCAGTCACAAATTATTATATGGGAGAAAATAGTATTATACTTTTGACATTTTTTGTCAAAAGTTAGTACTCCTTTCAGGTACTAGACATGCCAGATGAGTACACATGGCTTAATAAGGGTGCTGTGGAACAGGGATTTACATTTTTATCCATATCTCATAACTCATTAGACCTATAATCAAATGTGAGTGAGTGGCGCTGTATCACGGCTGACCCTGCGCTCTGACCCCAGTTACAGTTATATGCAAAGAAGGAATTTCACTGTGCTCTAATGTATATGTGACAAATAAAGGCTTTACTTAGTGGAGTGCTGCAGTGATGGTTGTCCTTCTGTAAGTCTCTCCCATTTCTACAAGAGATTTCAAGATCTTGTTTGTACTTACCCTCAGGTTCTTAGTTGCCTCTCTGACTGAGGCTCCTTATCCCTTTTTACCCAGTTTGTCTGGGAGTCCAGATCTGTGTAGACTGTGGTTGTCGGTTTGAGAATGATGTATGCTAGCGTGCTCCTGGGTGCGTTTCTTGTGTCCTCCCACAGATCTGTGTATTGAAAAAAATCCTGTCTTGCAGGTCTTCAGATAATTCTCTCGACCTCATGGCTTTGTTTTCACTCTGACATACACACCATGTCTATCATCTACCATGAGACCTTATATAAAAAGTACAATTACGTACAATGAGATCATTTAAGCACTGCTGGACCCCAGTAAAGTTGTAGAAGAATCAGGACCACCAAAGCTTAATTCCAAGTGTCATAATAAAGGGTGTGAATACTTATGCAAACGGAATACAAAACAATCCTAACCCCTGTTTTTTCTTTGTAATTGCGGAGGATTTTTGGTAGAATGATGAGGAAAAAATTCATTTTACTACGAGTGAAGCGTAAGAAAATGTGGATAAGTTAAAAGGGTCTGAAAAGTTTCTATCAAAGACTGTTGTGTAACGGAATTGGAAAAATATGAGATCGATAACAAGAGCACATGTGTATACTGTGGTTGTAGCCAGTTTTAACAAGCCGAGTGCCGTAGATTCATGCAGCTAATCAATTACAGTCATGACATGTGACTTCATGGACTGACATCCACTACAAAACCTTCAGTAGGATAATGTTGTGGCCTAACGTTACACCTTACATGCAAGTTCATATGTACAACTGGTAAAAACCGTGAGAAAAAAAGAAACTCTTGAACTTAGGTATGTGAGGTAGTCTGATCGGTTCCTTCCCTGTTTTTGGAACGACTGCAAATCTAAGGTAAGATAACTGTTTCCCAATAGCATCTACTGTATGTGCTAATGGGTGGGTGGATTTTCGATGATTACATAATTCAATGAAGAATGTGGTTGCAATCATTTAATCAGATATAAGCCACCATTTGTCTGTGTTAACAGCGAAACATCATTATGGTCTTTTCTCTAGTTATAAATAAGATTAGTAGCATTGGCTTTTCATGTACAGACACTGCTGGTTGTATTATTGTACAGTTAAATTTATGCAACATTTAGTTTAGTCCAAGTAATCGGATTGGTGGATTGGCTAATATTCAGCACAACAGCACTTCCTCCTGTGTGATATTGCTTAATTATAGCGCCTTTTGAACGGGAAAAGCACACAAATATAAATCTACTGTATAATGCAACTATGTGTGGTGGTGCTATTATTATTATTATTAACAATAGTTATTATTATTAAGGATAATAGCTATTATTGTTATTAGTAGTAGTTGTGGGTATGGTGGTGGCAGCAATGCTAATATTGGTCCAAGCTCTTAAGATGATGAAACTTAAGAATTTTCGAGTGATATTATTAAATCTACTGTAGAGATCATACACAAAGCTTTGACATGGTGCAGCTAAGGTAAGATAACTGTTTCTCAATGGCATCTACTGTATATGCTAATGGGTGGGTGGATTTTTGATGATTACATAATGATGTAATTTAATTAGATTTAAGCTACCATTTATCTGCGTTAACAATGAAACATCATCATGAAACTTGCATGACCCTCTACTATCTGATGCCGTCTCACACAAATTGGCCAGTTGGGTCCAAACTGATATCTTTCTTAAATGAATTGTGCTGGAAAAATCTTTACAACTACTTAACATATTTTGATAATTATTAAGTTTTCACACTATGTTGGCAGTTGTAAATAATAATATGCAAATCAATTGTTCTGAGGTTGTTAGCTAAAGCAGGATTAAGTCATGTCTGATTCACTGTATTTGCTTGAAACCTGAAAAAACAATTTTCCTTCAAAATAGAAAAAAAAAGTAAAGTATGCAAAGTTTGGAGTATGATTATGCATAGTGGTGCTTCCGATAACTCTCTCAGGAAGTCATGTTGATCTTGGTGCTTTCAACCAGCACTTAAAAGGGTATAAATTGACTTATTGTTATAAAATCTGAATGTTAGCCTCTCTTAGAGATGCAAATAAGGGCCATCTTAAAGTTCTTCATCACTCGACTTACACACTTTATGACATCACATGCTATATTCAACAAGGAGTTAACTATGTATTAGTTAGGAATTGCTACATCTACAACAGCCCCTTCTAATAATGAAGTACACTGCCTGCGGAGGGTGATTACTCATCTGATCCTGCAGATTTCTCTCTAAGATTTGAGGGAGTGGATGTGTTTTATGCAGGTGACTTCCTGCTTTTCCTGGCCAAAATTCCTCCCTTTATAAACCTGCTGAGACAGGAAAGAGAAAGGGTTAAAAGAAGGGATGGGTTCACCTTCAGGCTGTATGTCAGCACTGTTATGTATATTTTAGGTAAGAAAGGTCTGTTGGAGCTCTGCACCACTGGTATAATGGCAGAAGTCAACAGTTTCATATGTTCTAATCGTACCGCATTCTCCCTCCTGGCAAGGAACTTGGGCTAGTCCTGTCCAGCAGCTACGCCAACCTCCTCTTAATGGGTGTTTGAGGTGGACCCATATCGTCCTATTCTTCAGAAACCTTGCCAATCTGTTCCTATGAGAAAGCCTAGCATGTATATTGTTTTTAGGAAAGTAACTTGTGGCACCAAAAGTGAGCAAATCTCTCATTGAATATGACAGATTATACGAGCAGCCAGTATGGCGGAGCTCTGTGGATATATTCAGATCTCAGTTTGTACCAGAATTTCAAGAGATCACACACCAGCTAAAGCTTTGATAAAGTCAGATTTTCTTGTAGGAAGTTCCAGAGCCTACTTCCCACTATAGATTGAGACCACAGAATGAGGTTACTGGCAGTTTGGCCTTTGGATGAAAGACTCTGGGTCTGTGAGATGTTATGTCAGAAAACAGTAAGACAGTAGTCAGTATCAGAGGTGAAAAGAGTAATAAACTTTTGTACCCAAGTACTGTTAATTCAGAAATTTTACAGAACTACAAATAAAGTTACCAGTATAAAAATCTACTCAGGTAAAAGTTACCGAGTTCCTTTTTTTTAACAGGGGGGTGGGATGGGGGGATTCTAGTGCAGTTCAAAAAAAGACAAGCAGATATAAATCTCAAACTAGTTTCTTTTTTTAATTGAAGGAACACCTTCTCATAATAAAGCTGTTGCCTTTCTTGTGCTTGCAATCAAAGCTTAAATATGGTGTTACATCCCAGTCTAGGGTATACGGCAGAAAGACCTAGACCCTGTTAGCTGATGAAATAGTGAGGTTTGTATTGATTTACACAAATACCACACACAACACAAGGATCAGCTTCACAAAAACAAAAGGGTTTTTATATTTCAGCAGCTAGATTACCTGCAAAAAAAAGACAAAAACAAAAATACAGGTACCTTGAAAAGCAGTGAATAAATTTCATACAGTGAAATTATCTATAAATATATAAATAAATATATAGAGCAACCAAATCAATAATCAAAGTCAATGGAGGCAAAAAGTCAAAACCAGAAAACAACCAAATACCAAAACGCCAGAATCACAATCTCTCTCCTCTCTCCCGCGTCTCTCTCCGGTTTATATCTGGTGGCGCTGGTTGATGACGTCACTCTCAGGGCGGAAGCGGCCGTGTGGAAGGTCAGGTAGATGCCGATGTGGGGAAACAGTCAGAAAACCTGGAGTGGAGTCTGGAGCGGCGCGCGACCAGGACACGATACACTCACGCGCGCGCAACCAAGCGTTTATACCAGGGGTGTCCGAATCCAGTCCTGGAGGGCCAGTGACCAGCACAGTTTGTAATTCACCAACACCTAAACACACCCACTGAACCTAGTAATGAACAGATTAGTTAAATCAGCTGTGCGGGACACTGGCCCTCCAGGACTGGATTTGGACCCCTGATTTATACAAAGCAGAATATTTTTTATTATTCTTGCATTTTCATGAATTTTTTTTACTCTGTAGCGCATATGATTTTAAATGTAGCGAATTACAATACTTCAAACAAAACATACTTAAATAAAAGTACAATTACAGATTTTAAAAACTACTTTAAAAAGTAGAAGTATACAAAAAAACCCTCCTCAATTACAGTAACGGTCAGTATACAGTAGTCAGTATGAGGGGATTTTTTTACTGCCTGTGGGCATGACATTTAATATGTAGAGTTAAACTGTACTTTCTTCCTAATTCCTACACATTATTTAAAAGTATATTTAAGTTCAAATGGACTTGACAGATCTTTGAGACATTTCCAAAATAAAGCCATAATGTCCAGGAATGACTCAAAACATGGAAGCAAGACACTTGTATAATAAAGATTTCTGAATGGATTTATAAACAACTTAAAATTTACTCATGTGATTTTTTTGCCAGATTTTTGGTTAACCTACTGCATAGTGTCCCTGTGGTTGAACACTCATTCTGTCATGGTATGAGACGAGTCCCAACTTTAGTGGCTGGAAGAGATCAATATTTTGCACTCCAAAGTCAGTTAACAAGTAGAGACTTGCAGTAAACACTCTCTGCTTCTCTGCAGTCCCACCCTTTATTACAGTATAAGAAAAATGTTCCAAAGGTTAGAAGCAAAGAAAGATTTCAGCAGCAGAGGGCGCTCTCTCTCTCTTTCTTTGTGTTCAAACACTTCCTTATCTAAACATAAGTGAAAGTAAAACTCTGCAGCTCCATTTTATGACAAAGAAAAAATAAAACTTTTTCCAGACAGAAGAACACGGTACGTATTTAAAACATCTACAGATTTGCATGGTGTAGAATCGCTTTTTAACAACCACACGTTCCTTTATGACTTGATACACTGGTGTTTTATATAAATGAAGTGTATGCTAATACAGGGTTTCATTTATCACACTGTTGTTAGAGTGAAGTAAACACACTTCCTGCTGGAACCTGGACACATGACATGGACTCAGACATGAGTGTGTCCGGAGAACAGGATGAGAGGTTTGTTACTTTTATGTTGACCAGAAATAGATACACACCTGTATGAAGTCGGCTTCCAACCTGAGCAGAAAAAAAAGTTAGTAGTGTGTATCATTTGTAGCAAAATTACCTCATTTAGTCCTCATGGTATTAAAAGTTCTATTTTTAAAGTAATTGCTCATCAAAGTAAATGAAAATCAGGTAATATTATTGTGCCAGGTAGCTATTACGATTATTCGTCATCTACTCTGAGATCTCAAAAACTGAATTAGCAAAATTATCTTTATGTTGTATACACAATCAGTGCCCAAGTAAAATGATGTGGTTTTGCTAATTTCCTGATTGTGCAGTGGTGCCGATTTCACACAGGTTAAAAACACTCCATTTCATGGGAACTTATGGTATTAATAGGAAAACATAAAGTTTTTTGCATGAATGTGTTGTAAATAAAAAACCTGTATGTTAACTTGTCTCAATAACTGCCTCATGTTTCACTTTCCCATTTTTCCTGATTTTTTCATATAGGATGTACTTTCCCCTACTTATTATTAGATATTTCCTAATTTTAATAATATCTGTATTTTAGAATGATGAAGCGCATGAGATCAGACTCACCAGAACCCAGCCTTGTGTCCATGAAGACTGACCACTCGATGGAATGTCCGGTGGGCTTCAGTGATATAAAATGCTCTACTGAGCAGAGGTCAGTACAGTGCTGTGTATTCTGTATTATCATGTAAGTTTTGAACTTTATTCATAAAGTCTACTTCAGTAGGATTTGTGCATTACTGAGGTCCTGATTAAACACATGGGTTTGTAAGTCTGAAATTGCCTCACTACGCACACACTAGTTTGCCGAGACACACACATATAAACACAAAATAAAATATGCAGTTTTATAGTAAACAGTATATAGAGTAAATGGAAATCTGTTAATATTATTGCGCCAGGAAGGTATTTCGATTTATAAAAAAAAAGCAATGAAAAAATCTCACAGTCACTTACTGTCACCTTGAATATATATTATGTTGAATATTAAAAAAACTGATTAAATTAATTTTTTTACCCTGCACATACGTGTATGTATAAACGAGTCTTTAAAGTAGATTTAAAGTGACTGGCTAACATTGCGTTTTGTTTTAGGTTGTTTAATATCAGTGAATATAGCCCTGATTTGAGCTAAGGAAACAAATCAGTCAAGTCACATAGTTTGCATTAAAACGGCATTCATGTCGCAAATAATATATCTCATGGTATTAATAGTAATACATATAAAGTGTTTTTTATGAATGTGGTGTAAATAAGTAACTTGTACATGGACTTGTCTTAGCCTCAATAACTGCCTCCAGTTTCACTCACATTCCCATTTTTTTCAGATTTTTCATATATTAATCATATATTTAATATGCAGACAATTTGTACCTTAATTACAGATTTTGTACTTATTAAAGCAATGACTGTTTAATCTCTTTGTGTAACTCAGCTGGGAGAAATGCAAGGCGTACGAATCACAAACCTGTTTTTCCACATAACTGTTGTCGACTTTGGTTGTTTCATGATGTAAAATGATTTTTTTTTTATCTTTGTGTCCTGCACCTTTAACTCCAGTCTATATTACATGATGTGTTTTGTTTGTTAACAGATCAGCAGGAAAGAAATTAAACAAAAATCAGGTGGAGTCCATATTCAAGGTGTGTGTCCTGTCGTGTGTTACTTGTGTCTGAGTAGCTTTTAGATAGTTATGAATTTAAATGAATAGTAATTTACAGTTGTATCTACTGTATCCTCTCTCACTTTATAAAAGTGTAATGTTTCTATTTGTTCTTGCTCTTTTCTAACCAGGAGCTGGAACACAAAGTCATCACCCTGATAAAGAAAGAGCTCAGGAAGTTTAAGGAGCTCCTGAGTTCAGATGACCCAGCATGCACTGGGAGAGAGGTGGAGGATAAGGAGGATCTTCATGTTAAAGAAGGAGCGCTGAAGATCACACTGCACGTCCTGAAGAGCATGAAACACACTGATCTCGCCAACACACTGCGGAACAGTAAGAGCTTTGAACCATTCACTTAACACTGCAC
>QMIH01000261.1:234388-255656 GCA_003987875.1 Clarias batrachus | reverse complement strand
GTGAAAGTTAAGGAAGTTCATCTAGTACTGTTTACTAGATGGAAGTAAGTCACAAGAGCAGAGTCTTGGGTTTAATCATACGGTTTTAGTTATGAAACGAGCACCATTTTCAGCAAGGTATGCAGCTTTGTTTGTATACTTCCGTTACGTTTTGTTCTCATGGTTCGCCTCCGGTGAAGGGAATCACGGCGTTGCTGATTGGTTGGTGCTCTGGTTGAAATGACGTCTTCAGGAAAGCCCTTCGGTGAGGCTTGGTTGCCTGGTTACCGATGGCGCGCTCTGGAACTTCTTCAGTGGGTTTCTTCGTTGCAGTTCTGGCACAAAGTCTCATTGAGAGTTCTCGAAGAGCTGATGACGTCAGCGAAGTCGGCATAGCGCTCGCAAGGGCCGAAGCCCAAGCGGAGAGCTTGCTTCCTTCAGGTGATCATGGTGACGACGTGACGAAAGAACGGACGAAAAACGTGGAAAGAACGTGTTTGGACGAGTCCGGACACTGAGTTTTGTCCCTGTGTGTCAGYCYRTCCCACGGATGATTGGTCCAATCGGATGTGGTTGCGGGGCTTAGCCACGCCTCACTTGGTTCCCCCTTTTGTGCATACATTAGGCCGGGTTTACGGCTGTCACGTGGGGCCAAGCCGATTACGCTTTTAATTACCTTTATAAAGTAATTTTACATGAGCTCTTGTTCATGCAACCAATTTTCCGTGTACTCTACTGTTGTTTGAATAAAATAAGCTTTCAATCRATACCACACATCCCCTATCTTACACACTCATTCATAGCTTTGTTCAATAAAACAGGGTTTGTAAATGCTAATAATACCTTTTAAAGTCATGTAGAATAAGTAAACATGACATACAGATATAAAACATACTGAATATATGTTTCTAGCATTTTTATCCTAATGGCACMATTAAAGATTGCTTAAATAGTGTCTCTGCTGTATTCCTCTTTGTTCTTTGAAAGCCATTTGGAGAACGCATGTGTGCTGGGGTCACTGAGATGTTCAAAGTGTGGCTTGGTGGTTCCTCCCCCCATCTCGGGGTGAAGCTGTAAAACTGTCCGCTTTGTTTACAGGATCGCCAATTTACACAATGGTTTTAGGTTTAGTTTGAGGCATTTGGCTTTAGTGTAGCTTCAAGCCCAACAAACTTCCTGTCCCATGCCTGGTTAAGATCTAGCGTCTTAGTTTTACAACCTCTACTTTATGTTCCCAAATGAGATAAGGTTATTGGGATGGACACCATGGTGTCTGGAGAAGAGGTTCTGGAATGTGCTCGAGTGTTTGCTCTTAGGTTGGGGGTCTGCTCGGCTCTACAGGGGTCTAAACCCAGGATCCATTCCAGGTGCCTCTATGCCTGCATTCTTCACCAATGTAAAGTCTTCGGCTTGGGTGCACCGCAAACAGAAACACAGACATGAGTTGAGAGGGCAGTTTTATTGGAAAAATTGGGAAAGGAAGGGATTTTAAGGAAGGATGAAAGACAGAAGAGGAGGAAAGAAGTGAGGACATGCAAGTGCGGGTCCAGAGGCCGTGGCCAGCTGGTACGGTATGTGGCCACTTGCTTATGAGTGATGATCTGAAGCACAGCGGTAACACTATATTGAAATGCGTAAAAAAAAAAAGTATTTTGGAATGGCCTAGTCAAAAGTCCTGACATCAACCAAATTGATAAGAGCTGTGCATAAGCATATGCCCCAAAACCTCAATGAACTGATTAATGTTGTAAAAAATAATGGATCTAGATAGTGTTAGAGACTGAAAGTTATACAGGAAATGATTACTTCAAGTTATTGCTGCTACAAACTGTTGAAACGTGGGATGTTCTTAGTATTGCCCACATTTTTTTACCTCATTTTTCTTAGCTTTTTGGCTTAAGGCACGGTGAAAAACTTTCTATGTTGTTGTTCGTCAGAGGTTGTATTTGCCTAATACTAAACCTGCTAAAAAAACAAAACTATAGAATTAAAAGAGAGTGCATGACTATATGCTAATTATTGACTAGCAGCTACACATGACCTCCATTTTTTTTCTTTTGCACCAATGGCATAATATGTATAGAAAACTCATTACATGTGTTGGGCTGTGCTAACTTCATTTACAGCCACAGATTCTTAGTCTCATCAATATTATAAAATATAAGGGTGTGATAGATGATATTACCAACAATCTTACAAGACTAGGCAAAATGGTAATAATAACCGACCATAGTGCTCATTTGTTTGGTCATTTCATGTAATTTATTTGTGCATTAAAATGTTTCATTTCTTTGTTTATTAGAGCTGGACCCGATTTCAGAAATTCAGCAAACACTCAAATCAAACCTGGGAGATAAAAGTAAAAGAATTAATGAAGGAATCTCACAGCATGGACATGTAACACTTCTAAATGAGATCTACACAGAGCTCTACATCATAGAGGGTTGGAGTGGGGATGTTTGTGATGAGCATGAGGTGAGACAGATTGAGACAGCGTCCAGGAGACGAGACACACAGGAGAAACCCATCAAATGTAGTGATCTTTTTAAAGACAAGTCCATCAGAAGTGTCCTGACTAAAGGAGTTGCTGGAATTGGAAAAACAGTCTCTGTACAGAAGTTCATTCTGGACTGGGCTGAAGGAAGAGCAAATCAGGACGTCACCTTCATGTTTCCACTTCCCTTTAGAGAGCTGAATCTGTTGAAGGAGAAACATCTCAGTCTGATGGATCTTCTTCAACATTTTTTCTTTCAAATGAGGAAAATAGGATTATTAAATTGGGAGGCCAACAAAGTTCTGTTCATCTTTGATGGTCTGGATGAGTGTCGACTTCCTCTAAATTTCCAGGACAATGAGAGAGTGAGTGATGTGACCGAGTCAGTCTCAGTGGATGTGCTGCTGACAAACCTCATCAAGGGGAACCTGCTTCCCTCTGCTCTCCTCTGGATCACCTCTCGTCCAGGAGCAGCCAATCAGATCCCTCCTGAGTGTGTAGACCAGGTAACAGAGATACGAGGGTTCAGTGATCCTCAGAAAGAGGAGTACTTCAGGAAGACGATCAGTGATCAGAGTCTGGCCAATAAAATCATCTCACACATGAAGTCTTCAAGAAGCCTCTACATCATGTGTCACATCCCAGTCTTCTGCTGGATCTCAGCCACTGTTCTAGAGAGAATGTTGGGTGAAGCAGAGAGTGGAGAGATCCCCAAGACTCTGACTCAAATGTTCACACACTTCCTGATCTTTCAGATCAAACACAAGGACCAAAAGTACCATCAGAAAAGTGACCCTGATGCTCAGCAGAGCAAAGATTATATCATGGCTCTGGGAAAACTGGCTTTCCAACAGCTGGAAAAAGGAAAACTGATCTTTTATGAGGAAGACCTGAGAGAGTGTGGCATTGATGTCAGAGAAGCTTTGGTCCACTCAGGAGTGTGTACTCAGATCTTCAGAGAGGAGTTTGAGCTTCACCTGGGGAAGGTCTTCAGCTTTGTACATCTGAGTGTTCAGGAGTTTCTGGCTGCTTTATATGCATTTTTCTTCTCCCTCAGCAGAAATGTAACAGAACAACAAACCTCTGATCTTTTCAGCAAGTCAAACATGTCTGATTTCCTGAAGTGTGCAGTGGACAAGGCCTTACAGAGTGAGAATGGACACCTGGACCTGTTCCTCCGCTTCCTTTTGGGTCTCTCGCTGGAGTCCAATCAGACTCTCTTACGAGGATTAATGCCACAGACAGGAAGCAGCTCTCACAGCAAACAGGAAACAGTCAATGAATACATCAAGGAGAAGATCAGAGAGAATCCTTCTCTAGAGAAATCCATCAATTTGTTCCACTGTTTGAATGAACTGAACGATCAGTCTCTAGTACAGGAAGTACAAACTTTTGTGAACAGCAGAGGTAACAGTCGTCTCCGTGGAACCAGACTCTCTCCGGCTCAGTGGTCAGCTCTGGTGTTTGTGTTACTGAACTCAGAACAGGAGCTGAATGAATTTCATTTAAGGAAATATGAGCCATCAGAGGAAGGCCTGCTGAGGCTGTTGCCAGTCATCAAAGCCTCCAGAAAAGCTCTGTGAGTGTTTTTATTTTAAAATGTATACGTTTGTTTGACTTGTACTTTGACATAACACTGTACAGTGGAACCTTGAATTGCGAGCATAATTTGGTCCGGAAGCGTGCTTGTATATCAGAACATTTATAGGATAAATAATGAAAACTCAGATTATTCATTCCACAACCCCAAAAAATAAATATTTTAAAATAATTGGTGTTTATTAATACACGGTGGTGTAATGGTTAGCACTGTCGCTTTGCACTTCCGGGTCAAGGTTCGATTACCGGGCAGGCTCTATTCCTGTCTCTGTGTGCATGGAGTTTGCATGTTCTCCCTTTGTTTGGTGGGTCTTCTTTGGGTCCTCCGGTTTCCTCCCACAGTCCAAAGACCTGCAGAATAAGCTAATTGGTGGATAAAGCGGTATAGACTGAGTGAGTGAACTTGCACTTTACTTTTCAAAAAAAGTTAAACAAAATCCTGACAGATTAGTGTTTCCCTTGTGTGTTTTTGTGTGCATGCCCTGTGTATGTGTGTGCGTGATTGTGAAGGTAAAGTAAGATGAGAGGAAGGTTGACTCCCGCCTCCCTCCTCTCGTCTTCCACAGTAGCTCTCCCTCTTTCACACACCTTCACAGTAGTCCCCGCTCGCCTTCACACACACACACACACACACACACACACACACACACACACACACACACACACACACACACACACACAAAACACTGCTTCTTTAACAAGAAACCTCTTCTAATAACACTCGAGCGCGCACACTAAGGGAATCACTGCTGTAAAGTAAAAATAAAACAAATGAACCTGCACCTTACCTTCGAAAAGAATCGTGACAGAGCAGTTTCCATTAGAGTGTGTGTCTAATGACACTTGTGCGCACACACACCAACATGATCAGGGACAATGGGAGAGAGATCGGACATTTGAGACAATTACCAACAATTCCACCGTGTGAGAGAGAGAGAGAAGAACTTGGCTTAGTTGGCTTAGTCAGCGTCTAAACAAGAAGTGCATACTTGCCAATGATACTCGATAATACAATCAAGACTTTTAACTCTCATTTAACAGGGAACCCATTTCATTTAATTTGGGTGAAAACAGATAGCAGGGATTGATCTGCAGTCATACTGTGTGAGACTAGAAGTTCAGTATAACAGGACATGTGTTTATGGATTTCAGTTCCTTACTAGAGGCTCAGGTAGACTACAGGAAACTCCAGTCCCGAACTATAGAGCAACTGCAGTCATGACTCCTCAGCATCAGGTGAGGACTGTGGAAAGGTGGAACCGTCCCCAGTCACCACACGCATCCCAGACAGACCACACGGGGCTCCATGCAACGAGATCTCCAACCAGAAGCAGGACACCAGGATGAGTAAGACAGGTCCAGAGGGCAGCAGAGGTCTGGATCAATGGCAGCTCAGGAGCGACATTTAGAGAGAGACAGAGAGACAGAGAGAGAGAGCATAGAAAATAAGGAGAGATGGCAGTTAGGTCTGGTCACAGTCACATAATATATTAGGTGAATGTATATTTAGTGCAAAGTGCAAGCAGGGACTCTGGCAGGACTAACTATGACATCATCAGTAAAAGGGAGGAGCCAGAAGGAAACACAGACATGAGGGGGAACTGAGATGTAAAGCAACCGATCACCTCACCGTCAACAAACCTGAGTGATCAATGAGAGTGGGGAGGACAGCATCTAAACATACCAGTTCACCAGAATACTCTACGTCCATGAGTCCCCCAGATCTGCTCCTTTACCTAAGGTTAATCTATTTACAAACATGCTGCGCTAAATAAATAGGTTTTTAGCCTAGACTTAAACACTGAGACTGTGTCTGAGTCCCGAACATTAATAGGAAGACTGTTCCATAACTTTGGGGCTTTGTAAGAAAAAGCTCCGCCCTGCTGTAGTTTTAATAATACAGTGGAACCTTGGATTACGAGCATAATTCGTTCCAGAAGTGGGGTTGTGTTCCAAAACACTCGTAAACCAAATCATAATTTCCCATAAGAAATAATATTATTCGTTCCACAGCCCCAAAAAATAAATACATAAAAATAATTAATACAATCAATAAAATGAAAATAAAACAAATGAATCGGCACTTTACCTTTAAAAAATGTACAAATAAATCCCGACAGATAAGTGTTTCCATTGGTGCGCGCATGCGCCGTGTGTGTGTGTGTGTGGAATTAGCCCCTTCCCTCGCCTCGTTTTACACAGTAACACTCCTCGCTTTTTAAGTTTCACAACAAACACACACACACACACACACACACACACACTCACACACACAATGGAAACGCCGTTTTAACAGGAAAAAAGAAATTACTGCGGTAAAGTAAAAAAAAAAAACAAAAAAACAAATGAACCAGCACTTTACCTTTGAAAAGAATCGCGACAGAGCAGAGTTTCTGTGTGTTTGTGAAGCTGGGGGTGAAATGGCGAGAAAGAGTCTGTGCGTGTGTCAGGGTGTTTGTGTGTGTGTGTTTGAATGTGTGTCGGTGTCAAATTAAGCGCGCACACGCATAAGAGACACTGAAAGAGAGAGGGAGATGTTGATTATGCAAGTAAGGGACGAGCACTAAGACCCAGCAGGGGAGACGATTACACACAATTCCTCAGCGCAAGAGTGACACTCGGTGTCAAAATAAGAGTCACATGTGTGATACATGATACTCGGCGCTCGTAAACTAATACTTGCTCGGTTTCCGATTAATAATGTATTAAAAATCTTTGCTCGTTTTGCAGAACACTCGTAAACCACGTGACTCCCAATCCGAGGTTCCACTGTATGTGGTACTGACAAGCGGCCTGCAAGCTTTAATCAAAGTAAGCGTGGTGGATTGTAAGGCACTAGCAGTTCGAGCAGATGCTCCGTCACGAGACCATTTAATGCTTTATACGTCAAAAGTGGAGTGAGGATTCTTGCTGCTGCACTTTGGACTAACTGAAGATTGTTTATGCACTTAGTTGAACAACCAGGCAGAAAGTTGTGACAGTAGTCCAACCTAGAGGTGATAAAAGCATGAACAGAACAGAAAGGCCATTTAAAATTACAGTGTGATCTAAAATCTTCTAGCTACTTGTGGTCCTATGACCAGAACTTCTATCTTATCAGGTTTAAGCAGAAGAAAATTAATTAACATCCAATATCTCATATCCCGCACACATTGCTTAACTTTAGTAAGCTGTTTTTTCTCATCTGGTTTTGCTGAGACGTATAACTGTTTATCATCAGCATAACAATGAAAACTAATACCATGTTTACGAATTATGTTGCCCAGAGGAAGCATGTAAAGATAAAAAAGCAGTGGCCCTAAAACTGAACCCTGTGGAACACCAAACTCCACTTGAGAACATGAGGAATGGTCACCATCTAAATCTACAAACTGATAACGATCAGTCAAATAGGATCTGAGCCACAAGAGGGCAGTTCCCTTAATTCCTACTACCTTTTCTAATCTGTGAAGGAGAATACTATGATCAATGGTGTCAAAAGCTGCACTGAGGTCCAGTAACATAAGTATAGTGACGCAACCCTGATCAGAGGCCCATAGGAGGTGGTTTACTACTTTAACAAGTGCTGTCTCTGTGCTGTGATGAGGCCTAAATCCTGACTGATACACTTCATTTATGCTATTTCTGTGTAGATGTGAACATAACTGCTGTGATACTACCTTTTCCAGAATCTTGGATATAAASGGAAGGTTTGATATCGGCCTGTAATTAGAAAGCTGACAGGGGTCAAGGTCAGACTTCTTAATTATCGGTTTAATAACGGCTAATTTCAAAGATTTTGGAACATATCCACTGCTGAGTGAAGAGTTAAGTATTTTCAACAGGGGTTCTGTGATTGCTGGTACTATCTGCTTGAGAAAATGAGATGGTATATTATCTAATTCACACGTTGACGATGTTGAAGAAGAGATGAGTGAAATTAGTTCTCTCGCTTCAAGGGCAGTAAGGGTTTCAGTCTGACGTGGTTAGTTTATCATTTACATTTACATTTATGCATTTGGCAGACACTCTTATCCAGAGCGACTTACAAAAAGTGCTTTAAAGTTTACATCACTGGATAGATACTTATACTGGGTTAACTAGTTCAATAATTAAGTGCCATTAGTCTAAGACAACTGAGAGATGATGGGATGAGGGGAGCAGTGCTGGAGAATCGGAGGGAACGTGGCGCAGTGTGTGGTGTGATTAGAGCAGAGAGGTAAGTGGGTGCCGGGCCATTTTTAGCTTTGTAGGGAAGCATCAGTGTTGTGAATTGGATGCGGGCAGCTACAGGAAGCCAGTGCAGGGAGCGGAGGAGTGGGGTGGTGTGGGAGAACTTGAGACGTGCTGCTGCATTCTAGATCAGTTGCAGAGGACAAATCGTGGACCGAGGCAGGCCAGCCAGGAGTGAGTGCAGTAGTCCAGTCTTGAAATAAATGAACAAGCACCTGAGTAGAGTTATCATCTGTATCACTTAAATTGTCTGGTTTCAAAGCCTGAAATTATTGCCTAATATTTACAATTTAAAATTTGATAATTTGATAATTTCACAAGTTTTCACTACTGTATGTTGTTGTCGTTGTGGAGATTTCTGCAGTGGTCTTATTTCTGGTTAATTTAGCTACGGTATTAAATAAAAATGTAGGATTATTTTTGTTATTTTCTATAAGAGTGGAGAGATACGTTGATCTAGCATCACTGAGAGCTTTTCTATAGTTCAGGATGATCTCCTTCCAAGCTATTTGAAATACTAACAATTTAATTTCTGAATGTCTGTTATAAACTGTGCATGTGGTCATTATACCAGGGAGCGAGTTTCTTACCTCTAATCATTTTCCCTTTAACTGGAGCTACATTATCTAAGCTATAACGAAATGTCGACTCTAAATCTTCAGTCGCCTGAAGTTCTGTGGAGTCAGACGGTGATCTAAATCTTTTAAAAGGTGTTAAAAGTTCATATATTCATAATATACATGCAGAATCACTTGTTTGAAAAGACTTAAAAAATTGTTTTAAAGGGTTGGCATGAAAGTTTTTATATTTTTTTATTTAGTGTTTCCTACATGTCCATGTGATCAACACTGTATCTCATTTTCCATCCCATCGGATTTTGCAGTTCACCACGCACCTTGTCTCTGGTGTAGTAAATTTAAGCCCTGATGACTTACGTTCTCTCGCACTGAACTGGCAATATGGCAGTATGAACGGAGAAACGTCAATCATTTGATTCACAGTCGCTTGTGAAGTTATACAGGTCAGGTGAGAAACAGCCCTGGGTGATATAATTTTGGCCCCTGAACAACTTTGTAGTGAAATGTTAAAACCAACAAAACGCAGTCGACTTGACTCAACTTCCAAACTACTTCCCCTGGTTGATTGAAAATTGACACTTAAACCTGCACAAAATACATAGGCTTGGAATTGTACTGAGATAAGCAAACATTTTAATCAGTTGATTACTACTTTAATTATTAATAATATTTGTGTTAATATTATATTATGTTTAGTTATATTATTAAACTTATAAACTGATATAATTTTATTTTCTCCTTTATTGATGACCTGCAGTATTAAAATAACCTTCATGAAATCTAATAAAACATTAAGATTCCATACATACATTAAATATTAGCTGTATTATAGGTGATTATATTTGAAGTTGTCTTCTAATACTTTGTCACTTCTCTTACAGGCTGCGTGAGTGTAACCTGACAGATGAAGGCTGTAGCATTCTTGCCTCCATGCTCAGCTCAAGCTCCTCAAATGTGAGAGAATTAAACCTGAGTTACAACAGCCTGAAGGATTCAGGAGTGAAGCTGCTCTGTGATGGACTGCGGGATCCTGAGTGTAAACTGGAGATGCTCTTGTGAGATTAATACACATACACAGATGTTGATGCATGTTTGTATAGAGAACCAACAAAAACACAAACATTTACTCTTTGAGATGTTACGTTTTATGATTCTCCAGATGCAGATCATCAGAGCTGTACAACTTTTACAGTACAGAGTTTAACAGAGACTCTTATCCAGGCTACACATTTCCTCGTGCTATGCCAATAGCCATTTCTGGCTTTGCAGACAAAGATCGGTATTTTACATATGATGTACAAGAAGCCAAACATGGCATACAGCTGCATTTAGACCTGCAGACCTGCCATGTGAGTGATGTCAGGTTAGTTATGTGTGGCAAGAAGGAGTGTGCATTGTCTGCAAATACTGCAAATGTGTATAGATTATAGTGATCTGATTGTCCCTGATGAACAAGCCAAGGGCGATGATAACGGTGGCAAGAAACCTTGAGAGGAACCGGACTCAACAGGGAACCCATCCTCATCTGGGTGATAACGGAGAGCAGGGATTGATCTGCACTCATACTGTGTGTTAGGAGGCTGCAAGTTCAGTAGAACAGGAGATGATGTAGTCCAGTTTGGTTTGGCACCAGGATGAGTCAGACAGGTGCAGAGGGCAGAGGGGGGCTGGATCATTGGGAGCTCTGGAGTAGCATGTGTACCTCCAACCCATCATCATGAAGCAGAATCCAGCTGGAGCAGGTCCTTCTCTGGATGCCTCGGTCTACTGAAGCTGGCACAAGGTTGCGATGTGCCGAACAAAGCTTCTGAAGCAGTGAAGTTTTTACAACAGACCTCGTTGATGCTTCGAAGCTTTTTGACACAGTGCTCTACTTCGCCATCTGGTGGTCAAATAAAATCCTTACACCAACTGTGTCGTTCACATGTTTTGTTCATTGTAAGGTTTTGTTGTTATATTTAATAAGACGGCGTTCACAAGCAGCAAACAGGTTTGTAGTTGAGGAAGGACTTTTATTCTTTTTGGGAGCAGTGGTTGAGCCCGCAAGGTGTTTTAATTTACATTCATGCCACTTTTAAACGCCATTGTTTTTATTATAATTGTTAAGAAAATAATACACCACGTCAATAACACATAGACATGACAATTATGGATATAATGATAAAATTGGAATAAATGGACAGCGGGTATGGGACAGTGCAAAAGACGCGCTCTGTGTTTGGGCCCTGCGTGACGTGTCCGTGAGGTAACGAAGCTTCATTTCCACAGGTCACGTGACAGCCTCATTTCAAGCAATGTTCCAGAACACTGTTTTGAAGAGCTAGCGTGTCGAAAACTCGAGACGTGTGTCGAAACTGGGTGTCGAGCGACCCATCCCTAGCACAGGGTGCCGCCGGATGGGTAGAGAAAGAGAGCCATTGATGATAATTTGGTTGATCTAGCATCATGAAGCTTCTCATTAATGATTGCAAGGGTATCATCTTGTGGTAGTTTAAAGCCAGGCTGGGTAGGATTTTGGAGGTTGCTATAGAGAGATCAAGCAGTGTTTGTGTTCATGTACTTTAATCTGATGTAATTGTAACTGTAGCGGACTTTGATGGTGCACCTGAATGTACAGAATGTGAGAGCTTCTTTCCTTTTTGCAGGATATGTGGCTGTAGTGTTACAGCTGAAGGTTGTACTGCCCTAGCTTCAGCTCTGAAGGCAAACCCCTCATCTCACCTGAAGGAACTGTATATGTTTGGTAATAAGACAGAAGAATCGGGAGTGAAGCTGCTGAAAGATCTACAGAAAGATCCAAAATGTAGCTTGGAGAAATTACAGTGAGTCACTGACTTCTTGTTGCATTTTGACACGCGCGCACACACACACACACACACGCGCCAATCATTGACACAATAGTAACAAATGACTGTTGTTTACTAATGGGGGGCCTGGAGCCTATCCCAGAAGACTTAGGGCACATGGCATGGTACACCCTGGACTGGGTGCCAATCCATTGCAGGGCACAGACACACACACGGCAATTTGGGAACACCAATTAGCCTAACTTACAAGTCTTTGGAATGTGGGAGGAAACCGGAGTACCCGGAGGAAACCCACCAAGCATGGTGAGAACATGCAAACTCCACGCACACAGAGACGGGAATCGAGCCTGGCCGGGGATCGAACCCGGACCCTGGCGGTGCAAGACGACAGTGCTAACCACTACACCACAGTGCCGCCGTAGGTAATCAAATCAAGTCAAGTCAAGTCAAGTCAAGTAGGCTTTTATTGTCTTTCCAACCATATACAGTTAGTACACAGTGAAACGAAACAACGTTCCTCCAGGACCAGGGTGCTGCATACATGTAACCACATAAATTTACAACATAAATTTTACATTTTACATTTTTAAGTTACTCATAATAATAATAAAAAATAAAAATAAGGATAAAAAAAAATGTCATAATATTTTTTTACCTACACACACCCTCCTGTATACTTTAAAGGTATAAGTATACTTATATATTTTTAAGCATGGTGTATAAATAAAAAAAAAAAAATCTCTATATTATGGATTCCCAAACTTTTTGAGCCTGTGGATGGGATTGAACCTTAAAAGACATCTGACAGACTGGAAGGGATGGATGGTGAAGTGGCACAATAGTCATGTGACCATTTAAAATAAGTAAAAGTATCATTTTTTGCAGTGTTTTGAAGTATTGTTAGACAACACGCAAAAAATTAACCTGCCTCAGCATGACCCAGGGATAAAAAAAATAAAAATAAAAAAAAACTAATAGTGAGGAGTGATGTGTGAGTGACACAGTGTATTTCTAACATCCAGGCTGCTGTGGAGCCTCGTTTTAGTATCAGTCAGAAACTTACTGTAGATTAACTTTAATTCTGAAATATGTGACAGAATGTGATGTGAGTAAATACTTTATTCCTCCACTGATTTGTCACCAGTTCTTGTTTTTGTCATGTTAGAGACGATGGTTTAGAGTCTTAGCCCAGGACAACCATTAAGCCAACATTAAGTTCTCCTCCAGGTCTTTGTGGAAAAGGTGTATAGAGCATAGACAAGAAAAATTGCCTGTCGTCTATTTTTGGACTCAGGAACTTGAGCTGCAAACCAAGCAGGTGCCCTTACGTCTGTCAAATAGTCAAGGATTTCAACATGGTTTTGACTGACTAGTGATCAGAGGTTCATAGATTTGAACCACAGTACCATCAAGCTGCCACTGTGGGGCCGTCAGCTCTCCCCTGATCACACGTGTAATGGGATCAAATGTATGATAAGATAAAAGTTAGTTGCTCCGGATAGGGGAGTCTTCCAAATGCCATAAATGTGGATGTTAAAAATAGAAAGTGATGTAAAGCAGATTTAAACTCGCACTCTGTAAAATTCAACTCCTTTCAAAGTATTCAAAGACTTGTTGGATATTTTTTATGTAGCTGTTATTATTAAGTTTTTCTTTTTTTTTTGTTCTTTGTTATTGCTATCAACTCTCGAAAACTAAAGAAAAGCCCAAAAGAAATGAAGAGAAATGGAAGCTTTTGCTTCATCAAATTCAAGCTCACATCCACGTTCATCCAACATCATCACATGTCACTTTCAAAAACAATCTAATACCATTATTGGTCTGTTGTTGTGCTTTGGGTGTCAGTGACACAACTTCATTCCATATATATAGTTATGCTGTAAACAGAGCATATTTTAGCTGTTAAACATTTTGGATTTAATTCTGTCACAGCTGGTTTACTTTGTAAGGACGCTGATGACTGACTGTGATTAACGTTTGTCCTGTTTTCTGTCTTACAGCATTGAGATATATGAACCCCCTCAGGAATGACACATGATGGCAGTCTGATCAGACCAGGTTTGCTCATCAACACCCAAGAGAGACGTTCTGTTGTTTTCTTAAGCATTATGTGTTTAATGAGATGCCACTATGACCTGCACCTTTGGAATATGTACAGTAAGGCACTATGAGATGATGGGGTTGCCACTCTCTTTCGCGGTGTGTGTAACATAGATGTCCAGCGCTGTTTAAAATAAACCTCTACTCTTTTTGTGACACTATTTGAAGTCTCCAGAGTTGTTATTTTATTTTCCACTACAATAGTACCGATGCTCACCAGTGTGCTTGTGTTTACTGGGAGACCAGGGGAGAATACATGCACTTCCATCCAGATCCAATAGTTGATAAATAACAGATGATGCTCATGGTTCAACTCAAACATGTGGCACTTGTGTACAACTGGTGAAAGCCAGTTCATTAACGTAGGGTACGTTGATTGCTGTTTTTAGCATCACCTCTAATCACCATGGCGACTAAGAATGCAAAATGACCCTTTACCTACTGTTAAATGGATTACAATTATAGCAGAATTAGCTCCTGTATGCAGACACAGTGCTTTCCAATAGTTAAATCTATAATGCCATGCCAATCACTGTGTTGAGAAGGTAATCGTCAACTATTGCGTTATCATAAATATAAGCCAAGCAGATTGTTGCTTGTTGGGGTACTTGCTATTGGTCATTGCAATTTCATTCTGAAATGTGTCCAAGAATGTTTGTATAATAGCCACTCAGGTCTGTAGCCGTAAAGTTGTGGTTAATGTACTTATTTATGAGATTTGCCTTCTCAAAATATTATTATGCATAACTCATAGATACAGATCTCACCAAATTTTAAACAAAGCTGAACAACAACTTTTAAGTAGAGAAAAAGCAAAGAAGTCTTTTGAAGACAAACATAGACAGACAGATCTGAACTGCTCAGAAAGACAAAGCCCTAACTACAGAGACCTTGAACTTCATAACTTATTCATTTTACATGGGTTTATATACCTGGCAAGTGCTTCCTCGCTCGTCCTTGTTTCCTAAGTGTAATTTTCATTTAATATACATTAGGCATATGTTAATTTGGTTCACCTAGTGGTGTGGTAACTCCTGAGCAGACAGCTGTTCTCTGGGGACCTTGTCCCTGATGAGCAAGCCGAGGGCGATGATGGCAAGGAAAAACTCCCTGAGATGGTGACAGGAAGAAACCTTGAGAGGAACCAGACTCAACAGGGAACCCATCCTCATCTGGGTGATAACGGAGAGCAGGGATTGATCAGTCTTCGTGGAAACCATCCCCAGCCACCATACGAATCCAGGCAGACCACACGGGGCATCCATGCGACGAGATCTCCAACCAGAAGCAGGACTCCAGGACGGGTTAGACGGCTCCAGAGAGCAGAGGGGTCTGGATCACTGGCAACTCAGGAGCGGACATGTATAGCTCGACAGGGAAAAGGAGAGAGGGAGAGAGCGAGAGAGAGAAATGTGTTATCACCTTGAACACATAGACCACGCAGAACAGAAGAGACAGGAATAAAACAGCATGAAAGATTGAACACATTAATAAGTCCTTAAAAGATTGATTTTCACTTTAGTCTCAATACTTTTGGCTGTTATGGAATGTGCTAATGTTTCAGGTTGTCATATGTCCCAGCCCACTATAGGAGGTGTATTGAGTAAAGCTGAAAATGTTCTAGACATCAAAGCAAGGTGAGCTGCAGCTCGACGAGAACGAAGACGTCTTAAGAAGATGCGCAAAGCTCTGGCGAGAGGAAATTCTGAAAAGACCATTCTACCAGACATCACCTCAACATCTGTGTAGAAAGAATCAGTTGACATTTTCAAAGTTCCTGTTAGCTGCGAGGTTCTTCACACCTAAGAAATATTGGATGGTGTAATGTTTAACAGTGCGACATAAGACAAGAGTATGTTTTCTGCTGATTATGTTAAATAGATTTGGAGGAAGTAGGAGCAGCTTAGTGTATCAGTATTTACCTTATAAGGGAAGAACCTGCCAAGAGGTTAGTAAGGTAAGGCTGAACATGAGTCACAGGACCAGGGTATAAAAGAGTTCTGCTGGACTTCAATAATGATGTAATGTCCTAGCATTAGTGCTGGTAAAAGTAGACGAATCCTGTATTTGAGTAAAAACATAGATACGCTATCACTCAAAATATTACTCAAATAAATGTTAAAAGGTCCTCTATTTACATTTCCACTTGGGTAAAATCCAAAAGTATAAAATTACGTATCAAACGTACTAATCTCGTAATAGCTCAGAGTAGGCTTAGTTACTATAATTAAATTAGAGTAAAAGTCTCACTTGTTTCAGAGGGCAGTCAACTCATGCAATTACATTTACAGTGGATTGTGAATAACGTGGTTTGTGAGTGCTCCGCAAGATGAGCAAAGATTTTTAATAAATTTTGACTTAAAGAACGAGCAAGTCTTGGTTTATGCGTACCGAGTAGCATGTATCACGCATGCGCTTCATAGTTTGATGCCAAGCATCACATGATCACATGATTAGTGCTCGTCTCTCACTGGTATAATCAAGATCCTGTGCACACAAACAGAAATTCTAACTTCATATCTCGGTGTATGAACGGCCTGGTGTGCTTTCAGAGCGCTCTGCCGAGTAAAGCTCCTCCCACACTGTGGGCAGTGATACGGCTCGTCTCCGGTGTGACTGGCCTGGAGTTTCTCGAGATCACTTTGCAGAGTAAAACTCTTCTCTCCCGTGTGGACACGCCGGTGTCGCTGCAGACTACTGTGCTGGGAGAAACCCTTCCCACACTCTGAGCACTGATGCGGCTTTTCTCCGGTGTGAACACGCTGGTGTGTTTGGAGGTCACTTTGCTGAATGAAGCTCTTCCCACAGTGCGAGCAGGGATACGGCCTCTCTCCTGTATGAATGCGCTGGTGTGAGGTGTTTGTGGAGGTAAATTTGAGATGTGAAGGAAAGTGAACACCAGAAGCAGTAGAAGACTTGTACCTGCGCATTGTCTGTGTCTGGAGGAGAAAACAATGGGTTTTATAAACTCACTTTGTCTTTAAAGACCAAACAGCCAACATACAATACCAGTCAAAAGTTTGGACACACCTTATAATTCATTGTTTTTTGTTTAGTGATTTATTTTCAACATTCTTAGAACGATGATGGATTTTTTCAAAACTATGAAATAACATGCATGCAATTAGGTAATTAACAGTCAGCTGTTATTAAAAGACATGAAGGTCGAGTGTGTTTGTAAACCCCATCGAGCTCCATGATGAAACTGTCTCTCATGAAGACCTTCCCAGGAAAGCGAGACCAAGACTTACTGCTGCAGAGGAGAAGTTCATTTAGAGTCACCAGCCTCAGAAATCACCAATTAACCTCAAGCAGCACCTCAGATTAGAGGCGTTATGAAGCTTCACAGAGCAGAAGGAGCAGATATACATCTCAATATCAACTGTTCAGAGGAGATGATTGTGTGTTTTATATAAACACCTTCAGTGTTGTTTTACAGTGTAGAGAGAAATAAACATCAGGAACGAGCATGGAGTTAGAAGGGGTGTCTAAACTTTCGACTGGTAGTGTACATAAAAAACAGATGCTTAAGGATGTGATGGATCTCCTGGCAGAAGTTAATGCTAATGCTAGTGCTTATTCAGCAATGAGCAGATGCCCTACGGCTCCCATTCACTCTTGGCATTAACACTCCTGGTGGGTAAAGGGATGATAAGGGGGCAGTGTTGAGTACAAGTGTGAATGGGATCCAATCACACAAACCACATTCACAGGAGGGAAGCATAAGACCACATAACATTTGTAGGTTAAACATGAATGTGTCTTGATTCCCAAGAACAACAAAATACTTAGTAACTGGCTCCAAACTGGCTGTTTGGGAATCACATTGAACAGTTGAGCTCACCACAGATAAGATAAGGATTGGCTTTGGACTACAGTTTGGAAGGTTCCAGGTTCAAACTCCATGACCACCAAGCTACGACTTGGGCCCTTGAGTGAGGCCTTAAACTCTTAACTGCTTGGATGTATATTGAGATGTAAGTCGCTCTGGATAAGGGCGTCTGCCAAATGCTGTAATGTAAATGTATGTGTTCATTTATACATTAGCATGCTATATAAATGAGCACAGGATGAGTGTTAGAGTGTCAGTGACACGTAACCCAAGACAGGTGTAGAACAGAGATCTTCATCTTTAGACTCTTCCTCTTTTACAGGCTTGCTCTGAAACCCTCCCTGTTGCTCTACATTTTCCACAGAGTCTGATGTTCCTCCACCTGAAATGACACCAATGACATTTAAATAATTTTCACAAAGCATTGTGGGTGGATTTGAGGAGCGGAGGGCGGGGTTTAGGGGCAAATACATCCTAATCAAATTATCATCAGGTAAAAATCTAGACCTCATACTCCATGCTGTCTTACAGAGATAATCTTCATCCTTAAAGTCTTCCTCTTTTATACATTTCTGTACATCCACAGGTGTGACGTGTCCCACAGGGTCTGCTGCAGCCTCACCTGAAATTTGATCATATGAATAGAAATTGACCACCATGACCTTGATGTGGAATAATCAGTTACTGTGAGTGAGTGAGTGACAATGAGCTGTATTGTGTCCTTTTAACTTATGGATATCGTCTTCATCCTCAGGTTCATCCTTTTTTACAGGTTTCTGTTGGTCCATGAGGTTGTCGTGTCCTACAGAGCCTGATGTCCCTCCACCTGAATCTTGACAGGTTACTGTCTGCACATCCCTACAAATCTAACCAATGAGAATTCACTTAATAATTAACCAGCGAATGACGTCTTCACTAGATTAGGAGCATGCTGTCTGTACACTGATCGACCCCTAAAACCCTGAGCAGAGCACAACTAACTGCTAATTACTGCATAATACATGTTTATATAATTAACCTGACGTTACGTCTATAGTTTCCCAGTACATAACCCAGTGACATGCAGAAACAAACACTGGTATCTGTTTGATGTAAGGAGTTTAGTTCACAAACAGAAAACCAAACATGAAGCTCTGCAACACTAATGATGCTGAAGTGCTCAGTGTTCTAAATCTTAATTTCAGACTCAGCTGTACACACACACACGTTTGGCGCGTAACTAGTCCCGCACCGTTTGTCGTAGACCCATGAATGAGGTGTCAAATCGTGCGGCCTGGTCGGGAATGGGGTGCTATGACTTTTCTAAGGGGGCAATTAAACTCCCCAAAAAGTCCCAATGACTTTACATCAGCTATGACATCAACTACATCTATGACTATGACATGGGAAGCACCACTCACATTTTCTTCAGGAAATGTACCTCTCTAGTTTTTTGTTATTCATATAATACAAAAAACAGAACCAAAGATGCTCCTTCTGAAGTTTCTGCAGCATGGAAGTGACCGATCCCGCGTCCCTACAAATTCTAAGTTACTAACTTCAAATACTGTATATATGTAACACGTTTTTTTCTTAATGTTTTGAAACAGTAAAAGATATCTAACAAAACAAAAAAAGTGACTAACTTCAGCCGTTTTGGAGAGATGATATTATCTGCCCCATGTTCCAGTGTTATAATCAAGATCGGCTTTTATTGTCACTTCAACCATCTACAGTCAGAACACAGTGAAACGAAACAACGTTCCTCCAGGACCAAAGTGCTGCAAACAACATTAATTTACAGCATAAATGAACACAAATCTAATAGCTAACTAAGAGATATAATTAGCTGACTAGCTGGGACAAGACAGATTAGCGGTAAGTTATACTGTACCGCTTAATCTCACAATAATCATTTAAATGCAAATTATTCATATTTATTTATGAGTATTGATACTAAAATTGCTGTCATTTCTAGAAGTGAATTACTTTATTATTGCTATAGTAAATAGAGTATCTACTGTATGTGTCAGCTCATATAAATCAAAAAAAGAACGGCAACTGAAGCCTTGTCCTGCGAAGAATTAGCAAGACAAGGTGATTTCATTGGAGTTTTTATCTTGTCCATTAACATTATACAAAGATAACCCGAGTAAACAGTGAGCAAGTGAACAATGGGCGGCCATGGCTTTTCGGAGGCCTTAACATGCTCAAAAAAACACACAGATTGTGTGGTGCACACGGGAGGTGATGGTGCAAGGTGCTTGGACACACTCATCCCTGCTTGCAACTATATCTATTTTATTTTATTTTATTTTATTTTATTTCAACATCCGGGGCTTTTGGGGGTCTTACATGCTCAAAACCCCCTGAAAATCAACACATAGGTTGGGATTTGGTGCCATTAGGACGACTGCGAGTCTTTCAATCTTTCAATGATCTTAATAGTCATTCAGATAAAACTTGGCCAATTTATATTTCACATGAAAAGACATAAACCTAGGTTTAGGTTTCATCTCTTTTTAAATTTAAGCAACAATTTTTACAGGTTATGTGCTTCTTGCCTACACCAATTTTAGTATCAATACTCATAAAGAAATATGAGTCAATTTAAATGATTATTGTTGGAATTTTTGGGAGGCCCATATAAAACCATCTCTCCAGTTGAACAGTTGAAGTTAGCGACTAAATTTAGAGAAGCGAGAACGGTCACTTCCACGTTGGATAAACTTCAGATGTAGCTGCTTTGGCACATACATTTATAACATTAAAAAAAAAAAAATCTGCCCCAATGCTGTGTTTGGGCCGTGTAGCATCATATCCAAACACCCAACGGGAGAATGTGTGTTCTGTGCACAGATGGAGACAGTCACATGTACTGATAAACCACCCAAGGGGTTTTGAAATGATAAGAGAAAACATCCTAGGAAAATATATAGTAGCCTGAAGAAACCGGATAGATAGATAGAATTAAATTAAAGTTTTTCCCCTTTTGGGTTTTATTTAGTTTATTCTGCCAAGCTGACGCTCCATACTCCAGTCCAGCAGGTGGCGGTAATGACACCTATACTGTGGCTGCCAGCCGCCAAAAACAAAGAAGAAGAAGAAGCAGAAGCAGAAGCAGCGGCGCCTGAAGAAGAGACAATGTTTGCATGAGGTAATGTATTGTTCTGTGTTAAACGCTTTCTGAAAATGCACTAAATGATCAGATTTGATGTGTTTGTTTGTATTTGAGGATGTTTTTCTGCGTTCTGCTTTAAACCATGAGGGAAAGTGAACTGACTGATCTGATCCTGTAACAGTAAACGGCTGAATCCTAAACAAGTGCCTGCTGCCTGCTGAGTGCAGAACATCGAGATTAACACAGTCACTCAGTTCACCAGATTTGGGACTCTGCCTTGTGCCAAAAGTTATAGTTTATTACAAGTGTGTGTCTAAGTGTGTTGATATTTATAATCTTAAAGATTAACACTAAAGGTGTTCAAAAGAAAGGTAATGTATTTTTGATTGTAATATTTTAGTATAATTCAATTTACAATCTATAAGTTAAGTAGTCTTTTATTGTCATACAGAAACCAGTTAATAAACATTGTGGGGGGGTTGGGGGAAGCAACTGCAGGTTGGTGAGTGAAATCAATTGCTAGATTGTGTTCTTCTGAGCGAGTGGTTGTGTGGTTCAAAATAATAT
>QMIH01000261.1:216145-234334 GCA_003987875.1 Clarias batrachus | reverse complement strand
TGTGTGTGTGCGCGCAGTACTGTAGTGATTCTCACAGTCGAAGAGAAAAGAGGTTGAGCTTTAAGGAGCTGAAGATGATTAGGAGTTAAAGCCTCCAAGTCATTAGAATTTGTAGATACCTTATGGGTTATAGGTCTGCTATTCGCAATGGCTCCTCCTTCAAACAGGACAATGTAGAGAGCTTCTTCATCGAGGGCTTTGACCCTAAAGGTAGAGTTAAGGATCTTCCAAATGACCAGATGGAGGGTTAAATGACCATGTAATACCCTGGTGCAAGTTCATCCTGAATCTGAGAATGATTGCATTGTTCCATAGATCTTCTTAACTCTCGTTCAGTCCTGACAGATTTGGTTCTATTATCTGAGTCCTTTGACTCGGGCGTTACGATGGGTTTGACTCAAGGGCTCCAGGGTCCTGGTTCTGGGATCGGCTCCAGACCTGACAGGATAAGCCCTTTAGAGAATGAATGACAGTTTATTATTATGAAGACAATTCTGGAGTTCAGATTTTTATTTGAGTCTTTATTTTTTTCAGAAGCACAAACAGTTAGACTTTTTTAATATGGAGTCATCAGAGGTCCAATCATGCTGTCATAGAAAACCTACAGGCGCTTCTGTTCCTGTTGGCTCACAGGTAATGAACAGCTATTTGAGTAATTGCTCAATGTGTTTCATTTTTCTTAAAGCTTTGTACAAAAGGAAATTTGAATGCTAAGCAATTACTACAGCCCAGTGCAGCATGATAAAAAAAAATCACATTGGGATTATGATTTAAGCTGCGATATGTAATTGTTAAATGTACTGTTTGGTATTTAATGGCAAGGCTTTTTGCCCATTTGCCCATATTTATTAATTCTTTAAAGATTACTTAAAAACTCACTAAGTATTCATGCTCTTTTGTCATTAGGATTTTTCTTGTATTCGAATGAAAAGGTGTACCGTGTCTGGTGGAGAAACATCAAGTGTTGAGGGTCACAATCTTCTAAAATGTATAAAAAAAGAAGACCCTGCAAATGAAGAGTGCTTTTGTAAGTCTACATGATACAAATCAATTGTGTCTGATGATCAGTCATTATTTCTAGTTTAACATTGTTTATTTTACATGTATTGCATGTACATTGTACAATATCTTAATTAAATTGATGAAATTTCAGGTGAAACCATGACTGGCTATGTGGGACACAGCACACTATTTTGGAAACATGAACATGTAAAAAAGGAAGAACCTGAAGAAAAGGACTACCTCTGTAAGGAAGCATGGTGTATTCGGCTCTAGACCAGAGATCAGAAACTCTTTATATTCATATTTGAGAGTGGACCAGAACTTCATTACTCGTGCTCCCAAATTCACCTTCTTGTTCTTCAGAGTTATAATTAAGATGAAAGTATTTAAACATACATGATGCGATTTCAGGTCATGAGACATCAAGCTCTGTGGGAAATGTAGTCCAACCGAGTGGAGAATTTCAAAAGCAGGATGTGAAACAGGAAAAGTCTGAAGATGAACACCACCCCTCTACAAAGGGTTAAGTAACACTTAATGTCTCTCCTTGTTTGTGTGGGTTTCCTATGGGTTCTCCAGTCTCTTTCTTATGTGTAGAGTAAAAAGGGGAAAATCCTTACTGAAATCGAGTAAATATTTAGAAAATTAAGGTGAACGTTTCTTAGCAAAGTTTGCAGTAGGGACATCTGTGAATTGTTGTCTTTGGGTCAGTGCTCTAGAACACGTATTATGGTGCACCCAACCTTTGTGCATCTAGCAGAAGCCTGATGCATTCAACCCACTATGTCGGGTGTCTAAATTAAGCTAATGTTTTGCTTGTGAACAGCCTTTCAGCAAAGAAAGAAGTCCTGTTTTCGTACATCAGAATGATCATCTTGATACCTTTCTGGGGATTACTTATTGTACAGTGAAATTATTTCTTCACATATCCCATTTAGGAAGTTTATGTCAGTGACGTTATGGTACCCTTGGGGCAACCAGTGTTAAGGGCCTTTCTCAAGGGTCTCTTGAACCGCCCATTTTCTAATCAGTAACACAGAGCCTTAACATACCACGCTACCATGACCCCAAAAAAGCAAGAGTGGGTAATCCGACAACTGAATTGATAGCATTTATATCAGCCATCAGCTGTTTAGGACGTGAGTATTTTCTGATATTTCCTACTGATATGCGGCTTACTGTGTTAAATCCCACATTTAAGTCCCACGTTCAGTATGAATGGCCCAAGAATAGACAAGACTGAGTTCTTACCTCAATCAAACTTAGATGGCAGGATTTGTGGGAGAAAAATCTTACCTTGCACGTATTATTCATTAATCCATCTTTTATACTGCTTATCCAGTGATTGATACTCCGGGGTCACAGGGGCCTGGAGACTTGGGGAATGAGGCAGGATAGATTCTGGTCAGGGTACTAATCCATGACAGGGCACGCTCACACACTATGGGCAAGTTGGTAACATTAATTAACCTAATCCAGGGGTCGGCAACCTTAAACACACCGACCCATTTCCCATAGAGGAGAAAACCACAGGGGCTACAAAACTCTTCTGTATGGATCCCCCCATGAGTAACAATCCAAACAAAACGTGCGCACTGAATACTAAACTGAGCATGCTGATTATTAAACCGAGTGCGCGGATTAATAAACTGTGCCCTTCTCTGGATATGCCATTTTCACGGGGGTGGGGCTAAGAGAAACACATCTCGATGGTGGAACCATCTTCGGCACTTTACCGTTATACTAATCAGTGCGCTCAGTTTATTAATCCGCACATTCGGTTTATTAATCCGTGTGCTAGGTTTATTAATCTTATTTGTTCTTACATGTGGTTTTTATTTTTTAACATGACCCTTGGGGGCTCTGTACTTTTGAAATGTAAAATGAAATGATAACACTGCATATATTGTCTTTTTACTTTTAAACTTTGTATAAAAAAAAACTATAGTGTGTTGCATACACAATACATCAATTAACAGATATATTCTGTTAATTGATGTGTATGCAAATGAAATAAATTAACTGTAAGACAAAAAGAAATCGCATTTATGCATGCAACAAAAATATTTTAAACTCGAATAAAAAGACGCCTGGTTAAAGGTTACTGTCTATTCGAGTTCTCCTCGCATTTATGCAATAAAAAAACAAGCTTAAATTGTCCACCTGCAGCAAACCAAAAATGCCTTCTGCATCTTTGTGCCGTTATCCTTTTATAGCGTGTACTGGAGCGTGCAGTTAGATGTCAACCTAAATAAAAGGTTGCTCGAAAAGTCCAATAAATCGCGTGCCGGTGGGTGTCGCACATTGGTGGTTGTGGCGCATCTTTTGAGCTACAAAAAATTCAACACATTTCATTTTAATGTTACAGTACAAGATCACCATAATCTTCAAATTTAGAATTACATTTAAAAAACTAACAAACTCAAATAAAATAAATTAAAATTACATTTAAAATGAAATGAAATTAATATAGCCACATGCTGGGGGATAAAAAGAGCCTCGGGTTGCCGAACCCTGACCTAATCAGTCTTTGGACTGTGTGAGAAAAACGGAGTACTTGAAGGAAACACGCCAAGCACAGGGAGAACATGCAAACTCCATGTACACAGAACCGTGGCGGGAATCAAACCCTGGACGCTTGAGATCCAAGGCCACTGTGCTACCCCTGCACCTTTTAATGCTAGAACAATCCCAGTGCTATCAATTTGCTCTTCTTAAATAGCACTGAAATATTTTAAATTTTTATAAAAATCCTAAATATTTTTTAAATAAAAAAATCATTGACACTGCTGATAAGTCTCCGTGAATTCCTATAGCAATTTCCTTTAGCAATAGTTGCTTTAGCATTTTGCAGTGGGGATGTCTGATTCACTCTATGCAAGCTATCTTGTGTTTTTTTTTCCCTATATGGATCAGTTGCTAATTGTTTACTCTTTTAACCTCTTTTGGTCCCATAGAGGAGGGAGCAAAAGAGAAGGAGATAATAGTTAGGTATGGTGACGGTCACACAATGTACAAGGTGAATTTATATTTAGTGCGGAGTGCAAGCAGGGACTCCAGCAGGACTAACTATGACCGCATAACTAAAAGGGAGGAGCCAGAAGGAAACACAGACATGAGAAGGAACTGGAATGTAAAGCGACCAAATAACTTCACCATTAACAAACCTGATTGATCAATGAGAGTGGGGAGGACAGCATCTAAACATACCAGTTCACCAGAATACTCTACGTCCATGAGTCCCCCAGATCTGCTCCTTTACCTAAGGCTAATCTATTTACAAACATGCTGCGCTAAATAAATAGGTTTTTAGCCTAGACTTAAACACTGAGACTGTGTCTGAGTCCCGAACATTAACTATGAGATTATTCTATAACTTTGGGGCTTTGAAAGAAAAATCTTTGCTCCCTGCTGTAGTTTCATAATAAACGGTCCTGACAAGCAGCCTGCATCCTTTAATCGACATAGACAGGTGGATCAAAAGACACGAGCAGTTCAAACTGATACTGCAGCGTGAATCCATTTAATGCTTTATACATTGGAAGTAGTATTTTAAAATTCACTGGGAGCCAATCCAGTAGGGGTGATGTGCTCGTATCTTCTGGTTCTAGTGAGGACTCTCACTGCTGCATTCTGTACTAACTGAAGCTTGTTTATACACCTAGTTGAACAACCAGACAGTAAGGAGTTACAATAGTCCAACCTAGAGGTGATAAAAGCATCAACTAGTTTTTCTGCATCATTTAGTGACAATATGTTTCTTATCTTGGCAATATTTCTAAGGTGAAAGAAAGCTATCCTGGTGATATTATCTACATGAGCTTCAAACGAAAGGCTGGAATCTATAATCACACCGAGGTCTTTTACTGTTGCACTTGATGGAGCAGAAAGGCCATCTAAAGTTACAGTGTGATCAGAAAGCTTACTTCTAGCTACTTGTGGTCCTATGACCAGAACTTCTGTCTTATCAGGATTAAGCAGAAGAAAATTAATTAACATCCAATCTCGTATGTCCTGCACACACTGCTCAATTTTAGCAAACTGGTTTTTCTCATCTGGTTTTGCTGAGACGTATAATTGTGTGTCATCAGCATAACAATGAAAACTAACACCATGTTTACGAATTATGTTGCCCAGAGGAAGCATGTAAAGGGAAAAAAGCAGTGGGCCTAAAACTGAGCCCTGTGGAACACCAAACTCCAGAACATGAGGAATGGTCACCATCTAAATCTACAAACTGATAACGATCAGTCAAATAGGATCTGAGCCACAAGAGGGCAGTTCCCTTAATTCCTACTATATTTTCTAATCTGTGAAGGAGAATACTATGATCAATGGTGTCAAAAGCTGCACTGAGGTCCAGTAACACAAGTATAGTGACGCAACCCTGATCAGAGGCCCATAGGAGGTCGTTTACTACTTTAACAAGTGCTGTCTCTGTGCTGTGATGAGGCCTAAATCCTGACTGATACACTTCATTTATGCTATTTCTGTGTAGATGTGAACATAACTGCTGTGATGCTACCTTTTCCAGAATGTTGGAGATAAACGAAAGGTTTGATATCGGCCTGTAATTAGAAAGCTGACAGGGGTCAAGGTCAGGTTTCTTGATTAGCGGTTTAATAACGGCTAATTTAAAGGATTTGGGGACATACCCACTGCTGAGTGAACAGTTAATTACTTTCAACAGGGGTTCTATTATTGCTGGTACTATCTGTTTGAGAAAATGTGTTGGTATAGGATCTAATATACATGTTGACGATTTTGAAGAAGAGATGAGTGAAATTAGTTCCCTCGCTTCAAGGGGAGTAAAGTGTTCTAAGTTCTGATGTGATGTGGTTAGATCATCTGAATTATTTAAATTGTCTGGTTTCAAAGCCTGAATTTTTTGCCTAATATTTATGATTTTGTTATTGAAAAAGTTCATGAAATCCTCACTACTGCATGATGTTGTTGTGGAGATTTCTGCAGTGGTCTTGTTTTTAGTTAATTTAGCTACGGTATTAAATAAAAATCTGGGGTTGTTTTTGTTATTTTCTATAAGAGTGGAGAGATACGTTGATCTAGCATCACTGAGAGCTTTTTTATAGTTCAGGATGCTCTCCTTCCAAGCTATTTGGAATACTAACAATTTAGTTTGGTGCCATTTACGTTCTAATTTTCAAACGGTTTGTTTTCAAAGCGCTGTGTGGTCATTATACCAAGGAGCGAGTTTCTAACCTCTAATCATTGAAACGCTCTTATAACCAGAGCTCTTTCAGGTTTCTCAGCGGGTGCATCACTGAGGAGAGCAAACCTGTTGGACATGTGAAGCGCAGAAGAGGTGTGCTCTGGTGGGCTAGGTTGGCTGAACGAGTATGTCGCCAAGTCGTCACCCCCTTGCCCCGCTGTGAGGCTCTACTGCCGGAGTCAGGGGCTGGTTATCTCCGCCTCCCGGCACCCAGACTTTCAGGAATAAACTACAGGAATAACACTACTCTCGTTCTCTCTAACCCTCTCTAAAGTCTGGATGCGCTCCTCTAATGCTACTATCTTCTCCGTCAGGGTGCTAACTAACACACACTTATCACAAGTAAAATTATCACTAACGACAGAGGAAGAACATCCTGTACTCTACACACTGAACGAGCTGCATGGTAGACATGATAACGTACCTTTGTGCCGGAGTTTTAATTATTTGTTGATGGATTCCGCTTGTTGTTTGTCAGATGACGCGCATGTTCTCCCAAAAAAAAACACAAAAAAAAACAGAAAAGGCGTAAAACTTGTTAATATTGGTATTTAGTATAAATGGGAAAAATATGATTATAAAAATAAAATATAATTTAAACGCTGTTACAAACAAATGAGTAACTTTCGCTGGAACAATACGAAAAACAGGAAGCTACGTCACCTAACAGGAATTCTCCCTGTACAATAACGACTGCACATCCAAAGATCCAGCTGTCAAACTTCCGAAATTTGCAGACGACACTACGCTCATTGGACTCATCCAAGATGGTGACAAGTCTGCATATCTACAGGAGGTGGAATGCCTGGTGCAGTCAGAATAACTAGGAGTTATAACACTCAAAACTGTGGAGATGACAGTAGACTTAGTTTTTCAACACTACTCCCCTCACAATATCTGGCAATCCTGTGTCAATCGTGGAGTCTTTCAAGTTTTTGGGAACTACCATTTCCCATGACCTGTGTCAAAAGCGTGCTGTCAACAAATAATTGCACAAAAACATAAGCAAGCTTTTAAAATTAATTAAACAAAGCCTCGAGGCAGAAGATTTTGCCTCGATCATTTTTTGTAATCGAATTACTCAAGGAATCGTTTCAGCCATACACCCAGGACACAACCTCTTTTACCTCCTCCCTTCTGGCAGGCGCTACAGAACTCTGCACACCAAAACTGCCAGACACAGGAACAGTTTCTTTCTTCAAGCAATCACCCTCTGAGAGCTACAAACAGCCGAAACCAAATTCCTTGTGAGCCTCAACATACTTGGCAAATAAAACCAGATTCTGATTCTGTTTCTGAAACGTTCATGGAGTATGAATTGTTTTTCAGGACACTGTATTCATGGAACTTTATTTTTATTTTTCCTTAAAAATAATAGAAATACAGTGGAACCTTGGGTCACGAGCATAGTTTGTTCCAGAAGTGTGTTCATAAATCAAAGTGGATTTCCCTTAAGAAATAATGAAAACTCAGAGTATTTGTTCCATAATCCCCAAAAATAAATCTATAAAAATAATTAATACAAAATTATGAAGTAAAAATAAAACAAATTAATCTGCACTTTACTTCTGAAATAAGTAAAAAATAAATCCTGACAGATAAGTGCTTCCATTAGTGTTTGTGCCCGCATGCAGTGTGTGTGTGTTGGAGAGGTTAAAGATCCAAAGGGGAGACGATTACCCACAATTTTGCAGCGAAAGAGGAAAAAAAAAACATTGAGTTGAGATCACATGATTCTTTGTGTCAAAACAAGAAGCTTCCAAAGATGTGCATGCCACATGATACTCGGTACTCGTTTTTCAAGTCAAAATTTATTGTGACTTGTCTCGCAATCCGAGCTTCCACTGTAATGAAATATAATCTACTGGATTTTTCTAATACTGTTTATTTTCTGTTGCAGATGTGAATGCTGCGCAGTTAGAAATATCCTGCTCCTGGGGTCTTCTTTCCTATAAGTCTCAAAAGAACCTCTACAAACACAGCAGATGTTGTCACTATGAGAAATATGATGGTCTAAAATCAGGAGCATTAAAATGTGGGAATCCCATGCCTGCAGTAAATGTCAGGATTCATCAAACATTCTCTGTTAATACCTCTAATCAGCTAATGGAAAAGGAACTCTATTCATGTTCACAGTATGGAAAGAATTTTTCTAAGAAGCGTAATCTCAGACGACACCAGTACCTTCATTCCGGGCTTAAGCCACATCAAAGCTCAGAGTGTGGTAAGGCATTTAAACGAATGAGAGCTCTCAGAGAACGCCAGGTCATTCACACAGGAATGAAGCCATATAAGTGCTCACAGTGTGGGAAGAGTTTTACTCAACAGATCGTTTTCCAGCGACACCAGCGCATTCACACTGGAGAGAAGCCGCATCACTGCTCACAGTGTGGGAAGAGTTTTACTCGGCAGCGATATCTTAAATCACACAGCTGCATTCACACAGGAGGGAAACCCTACTACTGTCCAGATTGTGGGAAAAGATTTACTCGACAGAGTATTCTTACATTACATCAGCGCAGTCACACAGGAGGGAAACCCTATGTCTGTTCAGATTGTGGGAAAAGATTTACTCGACAGAGTGATCTTGGATTACACCAGCGCATTCACACAGGAGAGAAACTCTATGAATGTTTAGACTGTGGAAAGAGGTTTGCTCGAGATAATAGACTTAAAACCCACCAGATAATTCACACTGGACAGAAACCCTATGTCTGCTCTGATTGTGGCAAGAGTTTTACTCGACAGAGTGATCTTGCATCACACGGGCGCATTCACACAGGAGAGAAACCCTGTGAATGTTCAGATTGTGGGAAGAGTTTTACTGATCATCTTCATCTTACGTCACACCAGCGCATTTACACAGGTGAGAAACCCTATGTGTGCTCAGTTTGTGGGAAGACCTTTACTCAAAAGAGTACTCTTAAATCACACAGACGAATTCACACAGGAGAGAAACCCTACAACTGTCCAGATTGTGGAAAGCGTTTTACTCGACAGAGTACTCTTACATCACACCGACGCGTACACACAGGAGAGAAACCATATAAATGTTTAGATTGTGGGAAGAGTTTTAATGATCAGTTTCATCTTAGATTACACCAGCGCATTCACACAGGTGAGAAACCCTATGTCTGCTCAGATTGTGGGAAGACTTTTACTCAAAAGAGTACTCTTAAATCACACGGACGAATTCACACAGGAGAGAAACCCTACAACTGTCCAGATTGTGGGAAGAGTTTTACTCGACAGAGTACTCTCACATCACACCGACGCATTCACACAGGAGAGAAACTCTATGACTGCTCAGATTGTGGGAAGAGTTTTACACATCAGAAAACTCTTACAGTACACCGGCGCATTCACACAGGACAGAAACCGTATAACTGCTCAGACTGTGGGAAGAGTTTTACTCAACAGAGTAATTTTACATCACACCGCCGCATTCACACAGGAGAAAAACCCTATGCCTGCTCGGATTGTGGCAAGAGTTTTACTCGACAGAGTGATCTTGCATCACACCGCCGCATTCACACAGGGGAAAAACCCTACGTCTGCTCAGATTGTGGGAAGAGTTTTACTCGACAGAGTGATCTTGCATTACACCGGCGCATTCACACAGGAGAGAAACCCTATAACTGCTCAGATTGTGGGAAGAGTTTTATTCGACAGCGTGCCCTTAAATTACACCAGCGCATTCACACAGACGAGAAACCCTATGACTCCTCAGACTGTGGGAAGAGTTTTACTCAAAAGAGTACTCTTACATCACACAGACGAATTCACCCAGGAGAGAAACCCTACAACTGTCCAGACTGTGGAAAAAGTTTTACTCGACAGAGTACTCTTACATCACATCGACGCATTCACACAGGAGAGAAACTCTACGACTGCTTAGAGTCTGCGTAGAGTTTTACTCATCAGTGAACTCTCACAGTACACCGACGCATTCACACAAGACAGAAACCCTATAAATGCACAGATTGTGGGAAGAGTTTTACTCGACAGTGTTCTTGCATCACACTGGCACATTCACACAGAAGAGAAACCCTATGGATGTTCAGATTGGGGAAAGAGGTTTTAAAAGAAAAAGTAGACGTAAAACCCACCAGTTCATTCAGACAGAAACTCTATGGATGCTCATATTGTGGGAAGAGCTTTACTCAACAGTGTCATCTTGCATCACACCAGCTTGTTTACACAGGAGAGACACCCCATGTCTGCTCAGATTGTGGGCAGAGTTTTGCTCGAAATATTAGACTTAAAAAACAAAGGTTGTTGGAAGTTTTTAAAAAGTTGGAAATTTTCATTTGAATGCTATATTTTTTTTAATGAAAATTTACTTGATCAGGTGTAACAAATTGCATAAACAAAAAGTTTGAATTAAAATGCATATTGTTTCAATGATACAGCTACACTGAATGTACATTATCAAATGCCAGCACATTCCATGTTAATTCTCAAAACTGTTCACATGTGAGAAGGACAGAGCCCCTTATTTAACATGTAAACACAAGCTTAACCAAGTACTCATTATAGATCCATGAAGATATCAACTATATAATGCTATAGGTTGCTACAGTTCCTTACAAAGGTTTTCATACCTTTTGAACTTTTCCACATTTTGTAACATTACAACCACTATTACAACAACTGAACATAATTGGGATTTTATTTGATAGACCAACACAAAGTGGCACATAATTGTGAGGTCGGGGGAAAATGATATGGGTTTTCCAAATTTTTTCAACATTTTAAACATTTGAAAAGTTTCACTCACTTTACGCTCATACCCCTACCTAAACTCCAGTGGAATTAAAGGCGCAATAAACTCACTTAATTAGAGTCTACTTGTGTATCAAACAAATTTTAATATTATACAAAGATAATGTGTAAATACAAAATCTATTTTAAGAGAAAAAAAACTGTAAAAACCTACCTGGCCCTATGTGAAAAATTAATTGCCCCTAAACCTAATAACTAGTTGTGGCACTCTTGGGTGCAACAACTGCAATCAATTATTTGCAGTTATTAGCAATCTTTCTTAGTCTTTCACATCGCTTTGGATGAGTTTTGGCCCACTCTATTCTTTTAATTCAGTCACATTGAGGGTTTTCTATTCAACTGCCTATTTAAAGTCATGTCACAGCATCTCAGTTCACCTCCAGGCCCTGGGTTCGATTCCCGCATCGGGTCTCTGTGCATGCAGTTTGCAATTTTTCTCTGTGCTTGGTGGTTTCCCTCCGAATTCTCCAGTTCAAAGACATGCAGATTAGGCTTATTGGTGTTTCCAAATGTTCCTCTGTAAAGAAAGTGGGAATTATAAGCCATTGGGGTATCCTTGCCAAGAAAAACCCATGGACAGCATTTAGAAAGGCCTAGCATGCTATGGTACATGAGGTCATGAAGAGTCGGGCACGACTTACCTAAACAACACAGTACTTTAAGTCCGGACTTTAACGAATCCACTCCAAAACCTTAATTTTATATTTTTTAAACCATTCAGAGGTGGACTTTCTGGTGTGTTTTGGACATTGTCTTACTTTATAACCCAAGTACACTTCAGCTTGAAGTCATGAACTGCTGGCCAGACATTCTCCTTCAGGATTTTCTGGAAGATCTGGTTCCATCAATTATGCCACGTTGCCCAGGTCCTGAAGCAGTCACAGACCATCAAACTACCACCATGATGTTGGTATGATGATCCTTTTATTAAATGCTATGTAAGATTGACACCAGATGTTGCAGGTCCAACAGATGTTGTGGATCATTTCACAGAATATTTGCCAAAAAGTCTTGGGGATAATCAAAAGGTTTTTTGTCAAATGTGAGATGAGCCTTTGTGTTCTTTTTAGTCAGCAATTTGTTTTGCCTGGAAACAGGGAACATGGGTGCCAAGTCTTTCCTTATGGTTGAATCATGAACACTGACCTTTAAACTGACAATTCACTCACTCATCATCTATACCGCTTAATCCTGTATTCAGGGTCACAGGGGCCTGGAGCCTATCCCAGGAGACTTAGGGCACATGGCAGGGTACACACAGATACACTCACTCATTCACACACTACGGACAATTTGGGAATGACAATTAGCCAAACCTACATGTCTTTGGACTGTGGGACGAAACCAGAGTACCCGGAGGAAACCCACCAAGCACGGGGAGAACATGCAAACTCCACGCACACAGAGACGGGAATCGAGCCTGGCCGGGGATCGAACCCAGACCCTGGCGGTGCAAGACGACAGTGCTAACCACTACTTGAACTACTAAGTCAGAGCAGTCACAAGTTCTCAAAGAACAGCTGTCTTCATCAGCCAAGTCTTTATGTAGGTAAGTGTAAGTGGACCATCTAAGTGTAAGTGTCCCTAGTGACCACACCCATCCCAAGCAGAACACACAGGGCTCCATGCAACAAGATCTCCAACCAGAAGCGGGGCACCAGGATGAATCAATTCAATTCAAAATTCTCATCTCAAAAAATGAAAAGAACATTTATGAAAGTGTGTGAGAAAAAATATGTCTAGATAATGAGATTGTACCTGATGAGCAAGCCAAGGGTAAGGGAGACAGTGGAAAAGAAAAACTCCCTGAGATGGCAATAGGAAGAAACCTTTAGGGGATCCAGACTTAATAGGAAAGCCATCCTCGTTTGGGTGATAATGGAATCAGACAGGTTCGGAGGGCAGAGGGGGTCTGGATCACTGGGAGCTCGGGAGCAGCAAGGGTAGCTCGACAGTCAGCCCACCGTTAACAAACCTGAGTGATCAAAAGAACATGCCTGTTCACCATAATACTCTACACTAGCAGTTCACTCAGGTACTGGAGCACGAGACCATTTAGGGCTTTATAGGTCAAAAGTACTATTTTAAAATCAATGAGGAATTTCACTGGGAGCCAATGCAGTGTGGATAAGAAAAGGGTGACATGGACATATCTTCTGGTTCTAGTGAAGAACAAGCTTCTGTTCTGGACTAACTGAAGGTTGTTCATGCACTTAGTTGAACATTCAGACAGGAAAGTGTTAGTATAGTCAAGACAAAATATTTCTTAAATGTTTTCTTTCTTGTATATCCTTTATACATCGATCAACTTTATAGGGGTGACTTTTCTCATCCGGCTTTGATGAGACATATAACAATGAAAACTAATACCATGCTTATCAATTATGTTGCCGAGAGAAAGCATGTAAAGAGAAAACAGCAGTGAGCTTAAAACTGAACCATGTGGAAACTTCACTTGACAACATGCAAAATAGTGACCATTTAAATCTACAAAATGATAATGATCAGGCAAATAGAATCTCAGCCAGGAGAGGATGGTTTCCTTAATTCCTTTCACATTTTCTAATCTATCAAGCAGAACACTACAATATAAAATATAATGTTAGAAGCTGTAGTAAGGCTAAGTAAAACAAGCAAAGAGACAGAAACCTGATCAGATGCTGGTAGGAGGTAATTTACTACTTTATCCAGCACGTCTAATGTATTTCATGTAGACATGAAGATAGCTGCTGATCTACTACCTTTTCTAGGATCTTGGAGATAAAGGGGAGGTGTGATAATGGCCTGTAGCTGGATAGCTGACAGAGGTCAAGGTCAGGTTTCTTAATGAGTGGTTTAATAACTGCTAATTTAAAAGATTTTGGAACGTACCCACTGCTGAGAGAAAAGTTCACTAATTTAACAGGTGTTCTGTTACTTCTGGTAGTATTTGTTTGACAAATGTTATATCGTTCATTTGGATTTTAAAAGTTGCACTCAGTTTATACAGCTGGATAAAACAAAAAACTGTGTCTTCCTATCAGGGTCAAAGCAACAGAATGTGCACACTATAACAGAAAATTATGTTGAATTTAATAAAGATTAAACTAGATGGGAATAAGATCATTCAAAACATACAGTGCTTGAAAAGGTATTTGCCCCTTTCTGATTTTATTTTTCTTTTGCATATTTGTCACACTTACATGTGACAGCAGCTGGGTTATGGTTGGGTTGTTTTTTAACCCAGCGGTTTTTAGAGTGTAGAAACATCAGTATACAGATTGGAATGAATGATAATTACATATATAATACTGAAAGTTTTCTTATATTGTTCCATTGCAATTAATATTCCGAAGTTAAACCGTTATTGTTGTACTATGGTTCCACTTTTTCTCCCGGCCTCCAACTGATGATATTTCAATTTACTTATTTATGTGATTTTGTTATGATCTTCATTGTCAATAAAGAAAAGCATGAATTTCCTGTTATTTTCCACTAATTTCCTCCTGTTCATTGCGCCCCACCTGTCATGTCTGTATTCCCCACTAGTGAGGCACGCCCCACACTTTGAGAACCATGGATAGTGAAAAACTGGTGGAGAGACAAAACACATGAAAGCTGTAACTATGAATCAGGGTTATTATTCTACATCTAGGCGTTTGGCAGACGCCCTTATCCAGAGCGACTTACATTTTTATCTCATTACATCTGAGCAATTGAGGGTTAAGGGCCTCGCTCAAGGGCCCAACAGTGGCAACTTGGTGGTTGTGGGGTTTGAACCTGGGATCTTCTGAACTGTAGTCCAATGCCAATTTACATTTTGTTTTATTTGAGTTATTAAAACTCTGCGAATTTTACATTTAGGAGAAATTTTCTCACCAGTTCATAAATATGAGAAAAAAAAAACTTTCATCTCACTAACATACACACCAGTAAGAAAAAAACATAGACACCTGATTATTTTGGCAGTCTCCTAGAGCTCTATATATAGCATTAAAAACAATACAACTCAGCACCAATACTGTGTTTTTGTCCGAATAGGCGACGAGTGAGTGTTTCTTCATGCAAAAAAAAAAAAAGCATCTGTTTTATTGTATGTTTGTACTGAAGAGGAGTCTCGTGTTCCATCTTAAACAGAATGAGAAGCGCTTCAGTTGGGCTCAGAGCCGTGTGATTAACAGGATGCTCCAGCAGGCGGCGCTGTGGACGCGGGATGGCGCATGCGCAGAGCAGCGCCGCTTCCACTTCGCAGCGTTGACCTTTCACCGGGTTTTCCGCGTTCCGACGGGATGGTCGGGATCCGGTGTGACGTGCGCAGATAGCGGAGCGGCGCGAGAGAGCGGGCGGGACCTGGGCGCGCGATCCACAACAGCGCAGCGGGGTAGAGGTTTCAGATAAGACGAGGAGTGTGTGTGTGTGTGTGTGTATGTGTGTGTGTGTGTGTGTGTGTGTGTGATGTATGAGGAACAGTAGACAGATGAGTTGAGTACTGTTGTAGAAGCGCAGGAGCTGTAAAGTGCTCTCTCTCTCTCTCGCGCGCGCGCGCTCTCTCTCTCTCTCGCGCGCGCGCTCTGTTCAGCAGCCGATACATTGTTGCAGGTTAGAAACACGGAACATTTCCTACAGATGGCCGTCGCGTGCGCGGTGTGTGTGTGCGCGTGTGTCGCTCCCGTGCTGCTGGCGCTCGTGACCGCGGCGGTGTACAGACTCGGCCTGCTCTACCAGCTGCTCCATAAGGTGTGTGACTCTCTAACATTTATTTATTTTATTTATTTATTTATTTATTTTATTTATTATCACGTAGGAGAATTATTATTATTTACACACACACACACACACACACACGCCTGGCTGCTCTCTGAAGGTCAGAGGATTCCCTCGATGTTGAGCAGCTTCCTGGTTTTCTTCTTCACAAACTTGGAGAAGAGTTTTATTGAAACTTTATACACACTGTGCGGCCAGTCAGGAGAGTTACAGTAGTCAGCTCAAGTCAAGTCGGCTTTTATTGTCATTTCAACGATAAACAGTTCAGTACAGTGACACAAGGAACAAAGTGCTGCATCTGTCTGCACATATAATAAAACTGTACACTTGGTGTCCTCGATGTACGGTGAAGATGTCGAGGGAAAACCAATCTACGGGGACGTAAGATGAGTAAAAGAACACATCAGGATGGATTGTGGAATTTCTGTCGTTTGATCTTTGCAGCCTCACGTAAAACCTACTGAGCAGATGTTAATGGGGTTTTGACAGGAGTCTTTATCTGAGCTCGAGGTCACATGTAGACTTTGTTTCATCGCATTCGGCCCACGGGATGAGAAGACATGCTCATTGGAATTTAAGTGCAAGACGACTTATAGAATAAAAATCATTAGTTTATTTTAAAAATTTTTGTTTGTTCCAAGATTTCAAAAGATGACGTTTTTAAAAACGCACTTATGAGTGTGCAGTCAAATTCCACACAAACGAAGTCGCGGCCTCATCTAGTACAACGTACATTCACAGAGCTAACTGGCTGTGAATGCAAATGATGTTTGATTAGCCTCACACCTCCAGGGTCAAGGGTTTAATTGCCGCCTCTGGTTTGTGTGTGCGCATGTGTGTGAGTGTGTGTGTGTGTGTGCATGTGAGTTAGCATGTTCTCCGTGCAAATTAATGGGTTTCCTCTGTGCACTACAGTTTCGTCCCAGAATCCAAAGACAAGCAGATTAAGCTAACTGCCGTTCCCAAATTGCCCACAGTGTGAATACTGACCGGAGGTCTTACCACGGTTGTGAATATGGGAATGAATATACTGTAGTGCGCTCTGAAACTCTCTCCGCAGCGAACATGTAAAGTAATGATATGATAAGATGTTTTCGTATTCGTACCCCAGTGGGGAAATTTTTATGTTACGGCAGCAGAAAAAATGCAGATCTAAAGTAAGAGTGGAATAGTGTATAAATACAACAGAAAAAGATAAACAATACAATAGTTACACTTTCAAACAAACTGCACTCTGTAATATTACACAGTTTAAAATAGTGTAATTGCACAGTCATTATGGCACAAAAATGTAAGATATTGTAACAACAGTAATGACTAGATTACATACAGACATATAACAGCAGGGAGTAGTCGCTTGTGAACAGTCTAGACGTGCATTGATGCGCTCCTGTTTGGCGTCACAGGTTTGTTGTATTTATCTTTGCTTAACGTCGGCTGTGAAAATGTTAGCATGGAACGCGTCCTTAAAGCTGCCGATTAATACAAAGATTTGGTTTGGGGGAAATTCTAAGCGTCTTAACATTTTTATTTTAATCACTATTCTGTGCTATATTCTATAAATAAATACATGCGTAACAATAATAATGCATTTCATTAAACAAATATTTTCCCATAATCTGGGACATGTGACATGGAGCCTTCATGGAAGAAGAAACAGGATTGTACGAGAACTGAACACAATGCAAGACGCTACTGTTCTTTATAGCCTAAAGCAACATTGTAGCATTCGTAGTAAGATCAGATTCCTCCTCGTCCTCCTTCTCCTTCTTCTCCTAATATTAATACAGATGTTCTTGTGCAGAGTGATGTTCCTGTCAAAAACATGTTACTGAGTCTCTGTAGTGTTTGTTCAGAAATCTGATACCCAGCTGATGGTTGCATTGTGAAACTTGTCCAAACCAGAGCAAAGTCACAGGCCGGTTGTTGTTTGTCTTTTGCCTGATCTCACAACTTTGGCACGGTTTTTATACCGGATGCCCTTCCTGGCAGAACCCTCCCATTTTATCCAGGCTTAATGCCGGCATTGGCACCAAGGCCCCAAAATCACAGGAAGGTCAAATGTCAAAATAAAACACAGTTGTACAATATTGTTCTTTCCTTTTGAAGTATATATTTTGTGTATATTTTAGACAAATTAGAATTTGAGAGCAAGAATGAACGATTAGACAACATTGATCTCTTTTGTCATCAGTTTATGCTTGGTTAATAGTTAAAGTACTACAGTAATCGTTATAGTCTTAGTATTTTTGCAAATCTTTATTTGTCATTTGCACGGGTGACACACGCAAAGCTGCACTTTGAAATGTTTGTCCGGCCCACTAACATATAACATGCAAAGCAGACAAAATGCAAATGTGCAAACGCACAAAATGTGCAAATGTGCAAACGCAAGTACAAAATATACACAAGCCGACTCCTCCTATATA
>QMIH01000261.1:196083-210538 GCA_003987875.1 Clarias batrachus | reverse complement strand
TATATATATATATAAAAGGACTATTTTAAGTTTTTGCCAGTTTCTTAAACTGAACACATTATAAAGTGATTTATTAGCTAAAGGCCAATGTTTAAAGAGATAGAGAAATGAGTAACGTTTTATCTCAGTGTGTCAGAGTTCGCAGCTTCACCCCCCTGACTTTTGTCTTACCTCCAGGTGCAAAGGTGTATAGAGCTGGTAAGCAGGGCTAAAAAGCCAGTGATTGTGCTGGGCAGCCAGGCGACACTCCCACCCACACCTGTCGCAGACGTCAGGTACATTTATTTAGCGTTTTTAAACAGTGTTTGAACGGCTGCACCACAGACTGGAGCATGCTTACTGCCATCTCAGTTCAAATTATGGTCCGTTAGACTTTTATTTATTTATTTATTTATTTCATTCATGCCGATTTGTTTCGAGTTGCATGAACATTCATGTCCTGACCCTGTTCCAGAAAAGCTCTGGAGTCGCTCGGCATTCCCTGCTTCCTTGGTGGGATGTCCAGGGGGATGCTGGGTAAGGACAGCCCTCTGCATGTCAGACAGAACAGAAGAGACGCTCTGAAAGAGGCAGATTTGGTGCTGCTGGCAGGTACAGAACAACAAGATTGTTTTGGTACTTTGCAGACATTCCCAGGTCTGATGAGACGTTTGTGGTGCTTATTCTGATTTGATTTTGAACAGGCACGGTGTGTGACTTTAGGCTGAGTTACGGCAGGGTGCTGAACAGACGCAGTAAAATTGTTGCAGTCAACCGAGACAAGACTCAACTTCTGAAGAACTCTGACTTGTTCTGGAAGCCCACGGTCGCTATTCAGGGTGAAGCAACTAATTATAATCATGCAACAAGCGGCACTCGATTTTGTTGATTTGAAGTTGATTAGTCTCATGCCTGCCATACACACGTTTCCATTGTTTATTAGAAGCTCACAGACGTAGCATCTCGTCGATGACTTGATATCATGACATTAAAAATGAAATTGCGGTTACGATTTCTTCAGGTGACGTCGGTTCGTTTTTGCTGCAGCTGTCTGAGGGTCTGGTGGGACACAAATGTCCAGAGGAATGGGTTCAGTGCCTGAAGGAACGAGACATGACAAAGGAGAAGACGAACAGGTTAAGTTTTTTCTACTGCAGGATGTAATGTGATTACGTATGATGCGGCTTTCTGCGGTTTGTTTTTCTTTCATCGCTGTCAGTCCGCCGCTGTGATAGCGAAATTCTTCTCTATTGTTGTAGAGACAAAGCAAACGAGAAGACCGAGAGGCATCTGAACCCTCTGAGTGTCCTGCACCGTGTGGACGAGCTTATGATGGAAGACAGTATCATTGTTGCAGACGGAGGAGACTTTGTAGGCAGTGCTGCTTACATAATGAGACCCAGAGGACCCCTCTGCTGGCTGGACCCAGGTCAGAACCACAGGCATATGGGTAATGGGGACTGTCATATACAGTACCAGTCAAACGTCTGGACACAAGTTTGGATTTATTTATGTTCTAGAACAATATTGGATTTTTTTCAAACCTATGGAAATAACACATATGGCATTATGTAATTAAGTAGCAATAACAGTCAGTTAAGACGTGAAGGTCAGAAGGTTCTGGATCAGTTCCTGTAAGAACAGTGTTGTGTGTCGAGTGTGTTTGTAAACCCCATCGCGCTCCATGATGAAACTGTCTCTCATGAAGACCTTCCCAGGAAAGCGAGACCAAAACTTACTGCTGCAGAGGAGAAGTTCATTTAGAGTCACCAGCCTCAGAAATCACCAATTAACCTCAAGCAGCACCTCAGATTAGAGGCGTTATGAAGCTTTACAGAGCAGAAGGAGCAGATACACATCTCAATATCAACTGTTCAGAGGAGATGATTGTGTAAAGATTAGTGTGTGTGCCTGAAACAAGTCACTCCCAACCCATAGCACCCAAAGGATCCGCTGCCAACATCCCAGTACCAGATACGACGGCATGTCCTCAGGGGCCCTGGGAAGCCATGTCCAAAGGGGACAGATTGGCAGGCTTGTCCCCCCTGTGGCACAAGGAGAATGTAACCTTGGTAGTTTTAAAGTTAATGGCTTTAATGTTATGGCTGATCCACATGATGTACTGCATATGACAAATAAAGATGACTTTTATTATATTTAGTGTCTGGCCCAGTATATGCAGGAGGTACTGGAATTAAATAATTAATGTAACCTCAGGAATGTAAGTAAGAGTGACGCAAGCCACTCAGATCAAAACAAATCCAGGAAAGTGGGAACAAAAAAAAAGCGTTGGGTATGTGCCGATCAACTATTAAGTAAACTTCTTAAAGGCGAGGGAACAGTAGAGAACCAGGAACAATAAAAGACCCATAGTACCACAGAAAGCCCATTCTTTTCCTAGCGCCTTTACAACAGTGGAACAGATAAAGAAAACACCCAGGTGCATGTCAAAGTAAGCGGTGTAAAGCTCTTTTCAACTGTACCCTCAAGATTTGTCTGTGGGGTCTCATTCGGCTGTCTCGTCAAGGGCTCGCCACAGCATGGCACGGGTATTACACCGGATGCCCTTCCTGACGCAACCCTCCTGTATTATCTGGGCTTGGAACCGGCATTTCATGCAGTGGCTGGGAATTGAACCCAGGCCTTCCGCATGCCAGGCAAAGACCCCAACCGCTGAGCCACCAATATCTTCTCATAAAGTCCACATGTTTCTGACCCTGAGTGGAGAGACTGTATGGAGTAGCCCTAACCCTAACCCTAACCCTAACCCTTTGCCTGCAGTGTGTCTCTAGGCGTTCCTTGTCTTCTTGTCTCATGGACTCTGTTCTGTACAGGGGCTTTTGGGACTCTTGGTGTAGGAGGAGGTTTTGCCCTGGGAGCAAAGCTCTGTCGTCCTGACTCAGAGGTACAGTAGGATGTAATCAAGACTCGATGTCCTTCAGCGTTGTTAATCCTCTATGTTTCATCTGTAAATCAAAGGAGACGTGATTGTGGAAAACCTGACTCTCTCATTTACAGGTATGGATTGTTTATGGTGACGGTTCCCTGGGATACAGCGTGGCAGAATTTGATACTTTTACTCGACACAAGGTATCAAGTCATGTTCAAAGACCAAAACAATCAGTGAAAAAACAATGTGTAAATCATTGATGTATGAATCCTTGGGTATTAAAAATGATAATCTTTTAAAGAAACCTTGTCCAGAAGAATAAAACAATCCTATTTGATGTCAATCTTTACATCTACATTGGCAACACTGTCATTTGTCCTCTTTTGTCAGACTCCTGTAATTGCACTAGTGGGAAATGATGCTTGTTGGAGTCAGATCTCCAGGGAACAGGTGCCTCTTCTCGGCAGCAATGTAGCTTGTGGCCTTGCGTTCACAGGTAATCTTTCACACGCTCGACAGTTCTATACTAACGACTCGGTACAGAGACATTAAAACAAATCCTTAATGCACTCAGTTTCCCGAAATGTGCCACGATCACAGCATCCTGCCCCCAGTACACTTGGGTAAGATGCCACTTGCACACAGTATATACAACCACAGGCGTCATGACGATTACAACACTACAGCGCGTTAGCAATACTGGTTAGAAACGTATTAAAACAAAAACGTCTGCTCGCTAAGCACCAGCTTCGAAAATAGTTTTTTTTTCTGTGTTCGTAAAGTAGACTTTTAATTTTTTATCAACAACTAATCTAGTCCCTCTGGCAGGAGTAAACAACTCGACTGGTGGCAACATCTAGCAAATAACTTGCAATATAACCAGATTCTCCCCAATGTGACAGCTTGCCCCAACGTAGCTCACATTAAAAAGTTTTTAATTTACAATTTTGTAATTAGAATTAACATTTGCATAAAATCTTTCTGATTACGTATTTACGTTTAAAAGTAACAAGGGCAAACAATGTGATATTCTCCATTGATCTTTTTCTCGTGTGTTGATCAGATTTGTTGATTAAACGTTTGGATGGGACGGAAAAGATTTTCTCATTTCAGATTGTGTGAAACCTAGTTAAGTTTGGGTATGACTGCTCTAGTGGTACACATTGTCATCGTCAGTGCTAATGGAATGTCCTCAATCCACAAATGAATCTTTCTCCATTTACAGCTTCTGTACCACACAATGCCAATTGTCATTGTTTTTTTTATTGGCCAGTTTTCATAATTCGCCAAATTCCACTAATTTCATATTGTACAGTTTTAATAACAGGCCTGAAATGATATTCTGTTGCTTTTTATTTTATTTCTCACCAGATTATCACATCGTTGCCGATGGCTACGGTGGCAAAGGTTACCTGATTGGCCGGGAAGAAGAGTCACGCCTTGACAACATCATTAAAGGAGCACAGATGGAGTGTAAAGAGGGCAAGGCGGTGTTGCTTAACGTACTCATAGGGAAAACCAACTTCAGGGACGGTTCTATTTCTGTGTAGAGACTCTGCGTGTGGTCCGGACTGCTGACTGAAACCCTGAAAGCATTTCACTTGCTGGAGTTGAAATAGAGTGCATTAACCAGAAAGGAGAAATGAGTAGATGGGTAACGAACAGAAGGAGACTAGAGATCTGCATATGGCTCTTAGTGATGATCATTTCAAAATTATTGCTGTTTTCAGCTAAGGAAGGTTTTAATTTTCTCTTATGCTTTATTCAGAGTTGCTTTTAAAGATTTCTTTAGGATTTATTATTCATATTTGCTATAAAAAAGGGAAAAATAAATTTCAAGTAACAACCTTTAATTTAGACTAAATTATGATTAAGCATTTCAGGATTAAGATTATTTTAAGATTGTGGTGCTCGGTTTTTAGATTAATTAGTTTCTATTAATTTGTTCGTTTGTAGTAATTGATGTGTTGAGTCTTGAGGAAGCTAAACTATGCAGTGTTAATGTTTTTGACAAAAATGTGGACTGAATTAATCATGTTAAAATAATTAAACGTATTGAATATTGCAGGAGATTATTGCTGTGTTCAGTGATGGACCTAAATATTTAAACGCAACCACGTCATCTTACAGTCTCACATTTGATCAAATAACCAGCCGAGCCTAATGAAAAGCCTCCACACAAACATTTACTGTTCCAGCGGTCAGTAATGAAACGCATGGTTTAGTCTGCGTCAGGGAGAAATAAAGGTTGGACTCATTAAACATTTTTTTTGTGTTCACATGTGCTACTTTTGTTACAATATACTTTGAAGTAGTATGTTGTTCAGCCTTTAACCTCACTGTACCATGGCTGGTCCTGTGCTCGGATCCCAACTTCTTAAGAAACTTGGATATGTGTCACCTTCAACAATCCTCCAACTTATGAGAGAAACATCACTAACAGAAATGTAGAAAACTAGAAGATATCCATCAATGTTTAGATATATTCATACATTATTGATCCCAATCAAACCTCCAGTTGTGTCTTGTACTGTGCCTGGAAATGCATTCAGAAAAATACTGAAGAATATTGATAAAAAAATATTATAATTTATACAGGGGTTGGACAATGAAACTGAAACGCCTGGTTTTAGACCACAATAATTCATTAGCATGGCGCCAATACAGCAGCAGTTCATCTTGGGAATGACAGATACGAGTCCTGCACGGCGGCCAGAGGGATTTTGAGTCGTTCTTCTTACAGAATCGTGTCCAGGTCACTACGTGATGCTGGTGGAGGAAAACGTTTCCTGACTCGCTCCTCCGAAACCCCCCAAAGTGACTCAATAATATTTAGATCCGGTGCGTGTGCAGGCCATGGGAGATGTTCAACTTCACTTTCATGTTCATCAAACCACTCTGTCACCAGTCCTGTTGTGTGTATTGGTGCATCATCATCATCCTTATACACGGCACCGCCTTCAGCATACAATGTTTGAACCATCGGGTGCACATGGTCTTCCAGAAAGGTTCGATAGTCCTTGGTAATGAGATCATTCATGTCCCAGATGGGACAGGATGATTGTTGTTAAGTATCAGTAAATAATAAATTATTTGTCATATAATTTACCACTTCCACTCAAAGGTTTGTGATAATATGATATTCACGTGCCATTCATGCCATTGCTTAATAGTTGACAATAGTTGTTTAAAACAAGACAAGAAGAGAAAGAAGAAGCTTTGTTAATAAGAAAGGGCTTCTTCTTGAGCCTGGTTCCTCTCAAGGATTTAATCTTGGGGAGTTTACCTTGCCACCATTCGCCCTCTGCTTGCTCTTCAGGGACAAACTTTTTTTCCATACATTTTTAATTCTTTCAAGTTGCTTCGCAACAAATACCATCGTTACATATTAACTCTGTGTGAATAAAATTTAATTTAATTAAATTTGATCTGCCGTTACAGAATCTCTGTGCCTTAGATGACATAATAAGATCTTATAATGGAATCTGCAGTGGACCAACTGTACTATTCACAAAACCCTTCACAAACCTCTGACCCTTCTGGCTCACAGGTAACCGTATGCTGTATGTGTTATTGATTTGATCTGTTTGATTTTTATAACTTATAATACTGTGAATGATTCCTACAATATACAAATACAGTGGAACCTTGGATTACGAGTAACGCGGTTTGCGAGTGTTCCACAAGACGAGCAAAGATTTTGAATACATTTTTAATAGAAAAATGAACAAGTCTTGGTTTACATGTACCGAGTATCATGTATCACCCATGCACTTCTTGTTTTGACGCCGAGCGTTACGTGATCACAACTGAGCCAATGTTTTTTCTCTCTTGCGCTGCGGAATTGTGGGTAATCGTCTGCCCTGCTGGGTCTTAGTGCTCGTCTCTTAGTGATATAATCAACATCTGTGCGCACATGTACTGTTTACTATAACACTGTGACCATGTGTGTGTGTGTGTGTAAAACATTTTATTTTGTTTCTATGTGTGTGTGTACAGCACTGTTTTATTATAACACACGTGTGTGTGCAAAAACCAAAAGAAAGTCTCATTAGAGAGGTTAAAGATCTGTTTTCTCTCTCTGTATCAGCCTGCACTTTGTGTCTGTGTGCGTGTGCATCATTGAACACCATGCCACACACACACACACACACACACACACACACACACACACACACACACACACACACAGCGCCTGCGCACACAAACGGAAACACCTATTTGTTGGAATTTATTGTTACTTTTTTTAAAGGTAAATGCAGGTTAATTTGTTTTATTTTTACTTGTTTTATTTTACATTAATTATTTTTATGAATTTATTTTTTGGGGTCTGTGGAACGAATAATTTGAGTTTCCATTATTTCTTATGGGGAAATATGATTTGGCTTACGAGTGACTTGAAATTTGAAAAGCCCACTTCCGGAACAAATTATGTTTGCCATCCAAGGTTCCACTGTAGTTATTTATCACACAAGTTAGACACACAAGTGTTTAATGAACCATTCTAATGACTATCATATTTTAACCTTACCTTCAATACATAGTCCATGTGATATCTTGCCAATCGCTCAAATTAATGACAGCAAGTTTAAGATACACAACGGGTCGCGTGCCACGCCCATCACTCTGGAATAGACTCAATCTGGACTCATCAGACCACAAACTGAAGCCTTTTTTTCTTAAGGCATCTTAACCCAGTTCCAGTAATCTCCTTAGACTGGTCATTATTACAGTATCTTTGCTTACTGCGCCACAATAGTTTGACTCATTTAGCCAGGCAGTGTATAATTCACATTGGCTTTCTTTACAAAATAAGAATGATTCCTCTTTGGCCGCTAGCATTGTGGTGACGTGCGGACAGAAACGTGTATAGATTCAGATGGAGCAACATCAGGTTCTGTGGACCATCAAAAACATATAAAAATGGAAGAATTTGAAGGGGAAGGCTACATCTGTAAGTCAAAGGACACATTACAGCCTATTTCTGTTTTAATGAGACCATATTTGTGACTGAACCTGGACCACATCATTGACTTTTTTTATTCCTGTTAAATGACAGCACTGAAATTTTATGATGACGATGCCGGTGAAGAAATATCAGATTCTATGGGACTCAACACACTCATGGACCAGCACGTACATGTAAAAAAGGAAGAACCTGGAGGTGATCTCTGTAAGACCACAGTGTGTGTGTTAGAGTTCAGAGTTTTGATTGAGTTAAAAGTTTTTGATTGTAAATGTGGGATTTCAGGTGGAGGGACATCAAGCGCAGTGGAAAACCAACAGAGCAAAGAAATTAGGATAAAGTATGTAAAAGAAGAAGGGTCTGAAAATGAAGACTACCTCTGAGTCTATGGTTAAGTAAAACTGATACCATACCACTGACTCAGAAATGTTGTTATACAGATTGTATATGTGTGACTGGGCGTGTCCCAGGTGTTGTCCAGTGGTTACTGACACTAACTGTGTGTCTCAGCGTGGGTGAGAGTGGGTCTGTACGGTCCGCAGTACTGAGGAGAGAGCAGCTGCCTGACCACGCCCACATTCACACCCAGTCACAGAAGCACTTTCAGCAACAACACACACCTGATAATGTTATCAGCAACATGCTGTCTCTGCAGTGATCACAAGTCTGTGTCGTTCTGTTCACGGCTAACGTGAGCTATAAAGCTAACTAGCCTCTAACACAAGGCTGAATCCCAAATCCCTCTATAACCCCTGATCAAGGGCACTACTTGGTGTGTGCAACAATAGGGTGGACATAGCACACTAGTTTGGGATTCGAACCCGTTCGGAAGTTAACAGAGCTGATATTCTAAAGAATAAGTTAATCCCAGGACTGTCCACCACCTTCATGGTTTATTCTCCTCACATTTTGGCTACAGAGGAATTTAAAACTGCTTTCACCTCCTCTTAATTACACTAACTATCATTTGCTAACAGTCAGTCGCCAGTTCCGCCAGTAGTGGTTAGTTAATTCCACCAGACGTGGAAGGATATGTGTGGGCAGAGCAAAATAACTGGTTAAATAAACTAGCAAATCATAATCTGTTGATAGAACATTCTGTTTGTGGAGCTGTTGTATAAAAGCAATATCACTCTTGAGTTGTGCTGAATTGATATTCATGACTGTGATATCTTCACCACACCCGCATGCTATAGTTACATACCAAGATTTCAACAGTAGTTTTTCTAAAATACTTTGTTCCTTTTTACATGCATTTTTAATACTTATCAATTATTGCTGCAGAAATGAAGGAATGCCACCTTACCAGTCTTCTCCTGCTCCTGAAGTGTTCACTTCCCTGTACGTCTCAAGTTTACCTCCACAAACACATCAGAAGATGCCACTATGAGGAATATGAGAGACTGTTGAAATTAGGGGAGATAAAAGACGACCATCTTATGACCTCTAGTATTCAGCAAACAATCTCTGGCGCTCTCAGTAGTAACATCTCGAATCGACGAATTCAGAAAGAAGTGTATGTCTGCCCACAGTGTGGGCGGAGTTTTACCGATCAGAGTAACCTCCAACGTCACCAGCGCATTCATACAGGAGAGAAGCCGTTTCACTGTTCGGTGTGCGGGAAGAGTTTTATTCGACAGAGCGACCTGCAGATACACCAGCGTGGTCACACGGGAGAGAAGCCGTACCAGTGCTCGGAAGTGCGGGAAGAGTTTTACGACCAAAGGTAATCTCCAGATACATCACTCGGTGCATACAGGAGAAAAGCCATACCGGTGCCTAGAATGTGGGAAGAGTTTCGCGCAGCAAGGAAACCTCCAGCGACACCAGCGCATCCACAACGGAGAGAAGCCGTATCACTGCTCGCAGTGCGGGAAGAGTTTTAATCAACAGAGTACTCTGAAGGCGCACCAGTTCACTCACACAGGACAGAAGCCGTACCGCTGTTCTGAGTGCGGGAAGAGTTTTGCGCAACACAGTAAGCTCCAGAGACATCAGCACATTCACAGCGGGCAAAAAGCGCGTCACTGCTCACAACAGTGTGGGAAGAGTTTTACAACCAAGAGCAATCTCGTACAACACCAGTGCGTCCACATAGCGGAGAAAACATTCCTGTGTGTACCGTGCGGACGAAGATTTAGTAATTCAGCTTCATTTAACATGCACACGTGCTCCAGCAAGGAGCCGACGCTTTAACGACATTTAATACCACCTCACCAGGAAACATCTCACCTAACTGTAATTCTAATGTACTAAATGTACTCTAAATGTGTGGCACCGTCTTTACAGTTATGTCAGGAAGACATGGAAAGAGGTGTAGAATAAAGTAGAGATATTCTGTACTCAACCTTTACTGATTTTACTGATTTTAAGGTGTGGGTATAATGTTATACACTTATGAAAACAGATTATAATGATGTGCCAAAGTGTTGTGCCAAGAAAGTTAAATCAGAATGATGTTTTTTTTGTTTGTTTTATAACTAGCAGATGGTGTATTGGGTCTGATTCCTCAAGGTTCTTAAAATATTCAAAATTAGCTAAAACATCCTGAACTGCTAAAAATTCTCTTGTATCACATCAGTGTGCACTAGTTTTTAATGCACTGTGTATTATTTTAGCAGGAAGTCAGAGCATGCATAGTTTTCATCACAGAGGTATAATATCCAGAGGTGCCAGCAGGTCGAAGGGGGCGGAGCCTGGTGCCATATGGTTAACACCAGAGGTGGAAAGAGAAAGAAAATTTTGTACTCAAGTAAAAGTCCTGTTACTTCAGTGAGATTTTACAGAAGTACAAGTAAAGTTACCATTATAAAAATCTACTCAAGTAAAAATAAAAAGTAGCTCATAAAAGATAGTTACAAAGTTACAGAGTTACTTTGTTTAACAGCGGGGGTGGGATGCGGGATTCTAGTGTAGTTCAAAAAAGACGAGCAGATATAAATCTCTAACTAGTTGTTTTTAATTGAATGAACAATAGAATGAATCTCTCTCCAACACAACCAACACCACGCCTACACGCCTCCTCTTTCCCGCGTCTCTCTCCGGTTTATATATGGTCGCGCCGGTTGATGACGTCACTCTCAAGGCGGAAATGACCATGTGGAAAGTCAGGTAGATGCCGGTGTGAGGAAAGTCAGAAAACCTGGAAAAAGTCTGGGAGCGGCGCACGACCAGAACACACGCCAGCGCAACAAAGTGCTAATACAAAGCATAATATTTTTAATAATTTTTCATTCTTTTTTTTTTTGCTCAGTAGCAAATAAGATTTAAAATGTAGTACTTGAGTAAAAGTAAAATTACAGATTTTAAAAATTACTTTAAAAAGTAGGCGTACACAAAAAACTAGTCAATTACAGTAACGCAAGTAAATTGAATTGGTTTCTTTTCCGCCACTGTTTAACACAAAACAAAGCATTATGCTGTGTTCCTCTTTACAAATCACAGAAGTATTACCTGTTTAGTTTAGGAGTAAGATTCTATAAAATATCACAGAAAATGTGCATGTAATATGTAGAGTAGTGGCTGGAACTGTGGCCTTGCTCTCCAAGGTCAAGGGTTTGATTCCCCCCTTCAGGTCTGTGTGTGGAGTTTTGCATGTTCTCCCGAGCATGGTGCATTTTCTCCGTCAGTCTAAAGACATGCGGATTCAGTTAATTGGTGTTCTGAAATTGCCTGTAGTGTATAAGCTTGTGTGAAGAATTTGCACCTACTGTATCAATGGCCCATCAATGGCAACATGGAGGAGCTGGGGCTTGAACTGCTTTTCCAGGAAAGTAAGACCAAAACTTAGCTCTACTGCAGAGGAGAAGTTCATTTAGAGTCTCCAGCGTCAGAAATCAGCAATTACCAACCAGCACAGATTAGAGCCATTATGAAGCTTTACAGAGCAGACGGAGCAGATATACATCTCAATATCAACAGTTCAGAGTTGATTTTGTGTGTTTTGGATAAATGTGTAGAAATAAATAAATATCAGGAACGACCGTGGAGTTAGAAGGAGTGTATGATTTTGTTTTACTGATAGGGTCCATTCCTAAACCTGAACAATTGTGAAGAATAGGTTGCTTCAGCAGGTGGCGCTGTGCAGATGAACTCTGCTGTAAACACACAACAGAAGAAGAAATAATTGTGGAGTTTGATCATGTTCCGATCGGCCTGTACACTTCACATGGTATTCAGCCATCTTAAGTGTGGTTCAAAACTGCAGGGAACGAAAATGTTCAGTACAAAGGGAACTGCGAACGCTGTTGGGAACGATTGAATACAGGGAAAATGGAATGAAAAACTTTCCATAAGTCATTGTGTCTCACTGGAACATGAAAAAAAGGAGCTTGAAAAGGTTTTATATATTTATTACCATTAATATCGAGGACATTATATTAAAAGAACACAATTTCTTTTAATTGAATCAAGGAATTCTTAGTATTATAAAGGCTAGTAATCTGTAAAAAAAAAAAAAAATCTGTACATCTGTAATCAATTATTACAGTATTATTAATTTATGTATTTACAAGTTATACAGATATAATAGTATTTTTTATAATGATATGTTTTTGTTTCAATAAATATTTAATATTTAATGTCTGTAGTGTGAACAGGTATCCGAGGTGCTTATGTTACCACGGTAACGCACAGAGGAAGTGACGTCTGCGCTGGTGACGTCGCAGGGTCTTCTGAATGGTGGAATTTACAATGCAGAATTTCTGAAAAATTATGTTTATTTATGCACTCAATACTTGGTTGGCAATAACTATAACAATGCAGCGAGGCATGGAGGCGATCACACTGTGGCACTGCTGAGGCATTATTGAAGACTAGCTTGCTTTGATAGCAGCCTTCAGCTCGTCTGTATTGTTGGTTGGGTGTTTCTCATCTTCCTCTTAACAGTAGCCAATAGATGTTGAATAGGGTCTAGTTCAGGCAAGTTGGATGGCCAGTTAAGCACAATAGGTGCTGAGTCCTGCTGAAAACTAAATTGGCATCCCCATAGTGCTTGTCAGCAGATAGAAGCATGAAGTGCTCTGAAGTCTCCTGGTAGATGCTGTGTTGAATTTTGACTTGATAAAACATTCGACCAACACCAGTAGATGACATGGGGCACCCCTAACCATCATTGACTGCCTAAACTTGGAAAACTGCGCGACCTGGATACAATATACACACACACGCACGCACGCGACAAAACACAGCAACACAGACACTTACATAGCGACCACCATGTTGCGGGTTGTAACATTCCCCCCCACACAAATGTGAACTTCTAAGTTCACCTAAATTTCATTCCACAAACAAGATTTTTTTTCTTAACAACGAGCTAATACCAGCAAGAGCTCTCTTTTTCGATGGTACTATAGACTTCTCAAAATTATTGTATAAATAGTGTGATAAATTCCCTGATCATCCTCCTGGAATGGGCTTCAAGGGTGATGAAGGAATGGTCTGATGACCTTCCTTTTCAAAAATGTGAGCCACAATTGGGTGCTTCTCCAGTTCCCCTTTCTCCACTGCAGTATCGAAACAAGGAGTTAGTGAAGGTTCTGCCTTCTGAGCCATTGCCAGCTTCACACGAGTTATGCGGAGTTCATCATCTAGTTTAGAAGTAGCCTTGGGATTGTCACTAGATTTCACACAGAGGTTAAGCTGAGGCATGTTTTCCTCAGTGGTTTCCTCCTGACATAGGAAAGAGTCTGACAAATCTATCACGTCACCCAGTTTCTTTTGCTGAGCACGTGTTAACACGCAGGCAGGAAACACAGAACACATCTGAGCCTCTAACTCTGGATGATCACTAATGGGTTCAGATACAACCTCTGGAAGTGACAAAATTTGGTTTCCTGATATATCATTCCCTAGAATGAATGAAACACCACTAACTGGCAATGCTGAACGGACCGCACCTTTAACTAAACCCGAAAAACCTTTGGTTTCTAAATATACCTTGTGTAAAGGTGCACGAATTACCGTCATACCAATACCTTGAATTAACACATCACTCCCCAAATAAGAAGGCTCTGAACAGGGCAATGCATTCTCCAAAATAAACGATTGAGCAGAACCGGTATCCGTCAAAATTTCAATGGGAGTATTTGTCTGACCAGCCCCTAAAGATACAAATTCAAATTCAAATTTTATTTGTCACACACACATTCATACACAGTACGATATGTAGTGAACACATTCATACACAGTACGATATGTAGTGAAATGCTTAGGCGACTGCCCGTGACCTTAGAATAAAAAACTATTTAAGACTATTTACACAAAAGAATATAACAAAGAATGTAGAAGTAGATTTAACTAAGCATAAAATAATAATAATAAAATATATGTACAGTAAAAAATATACATAAGAAAAATATAAGAAAATAAAAATATAGAAAAAAATATAAGAAAATAAGAAGAAAAACCTGGGCGCAAGTGTAGAGAAAAATATACATTTGATACAGGGAATATATTAAAGCCTAGGTGAAACTAGGTGTACAGTATGGAAAAATATGGAATATAAATAGAGATGTCCAGGGGGTGTGCAAGAATGCTATAAAGTGATTTTGTACTTAAAGTGACATTTGCTATAGAATAAATAGTGATGTGGTGTGAAGGGTGTGCAAGTTTTGTCCCAA
>QMIH01000261.1:144454-195457 GCA_003987875.1 Clarias batrachus | reverse complement strand
GTCACTGATCAGGCCCACCACGACGGTGTCATCAGCAAACTTGATGATGGTGGTGGAGTCGGTAGTGGCTACGCAGTCGTGAGTGTACAAAGAGTACAGCAGGGGGCTCAGAACACAACCCTGTGGTGCTCCAGTGCTGAGAGTGATGGAGGAGGAGACATGACCGCCCATCCTTACTGCCTGTGGTCTGTCAGTTAGGAAGTTGGAGATCCACTGACACAAAGATGAGCTGAGTCCCAGGTGCTCCAGCTTGGTGGTGAGTGTGGAGGGAATTATAGTATTAAATGCTGAGCTGTAGTCTATGAAGAGCATTTTAACATAATTCCCCCTTGTAACATGTGTAACCTAAAGTACTACATGTAAATGATTTAATATACCTGTTGGAATTTCAGGTGAGGGAACATCAAGATCTGTGGACCACCAGAAACATGTAAAAAAGGAAGAACCTGAAGATGAAAACTATGGTAAAACCATAGGCAGTAACTGTCTGGTCTAGATCTCAATAACACTGACAATATTAATTAGATATTATTTTGTGATTCGTCCGGTCCCTCAATTCCTCACAAGGCTTAATGACTTTTCAGCTTCACATGTTTATTTAAAATTGAAAGTAATGTATTTAAATTTGAATGATGAAATTTCAGGTGCATGGGGAACAAACTCACATGTAGACCAACAGGATGGAGGATTTCAAATGAAGCCCGTAAAACACTTAGAGCCTGAAAACAACGCATTCATTCGCACTCCAGGTGAAGTAACATTGTAATGGGTGTTATACACTCACTCACTCTCACTCACTCACTCACTCTCACTCACTCACCCACCCAAGCTTAAGACACTTTCATACATACTGGAGTCTTGTAGAAAGTGATTTTTGGTGAGAGAAATGGCATACTTCTGGAAATTTCCTAGAACTCCTGGCTTCTTGTAGAATCCTCTTCTTCAACCTCAGGAAAAAATATGGAATAATTGGACATGGACAATTTATCTCGTAGACTGTGCATGAGAAAAAAAAAAACACAACACACTTCTCTTGCAGTACTCTTTTGGCAGTAGTAGACTGACTCCTGGATGCTCCCCAGAGTCACTGTGCTCTCCAGGTTCTCGCTGATCACGGAAGATTCTTAAATGATGAAATCCTTGGTTGGGTCCTTTAAAATGCCCTTGTGCTCTCATGTCAATCTAGATATTGGTGAATATCCACGTTCTTGCACACTCACCAAGAACATATGCCCATGTCATCTAGATGACGGAATGACCATTTGCTCACTAGAAATGCTCTCTTTGAGATTTCCTCAGAAAGACTTTAGTTTGTATTATATGTGTATGGACTAATGTAAGTCTGTCTGGGGCATGCTTGTGTCCTGCATTCTGGCATAGTTTATACTGTCATTTGTAAAAGTTAGTGTGCCCTTTTTTTAAATTCTGTGTTTTTGTGCAAAACATAAAAAAACATCATGTGAATTTAGCAGGTCTCAATATTAGGCAAATACAGCCTAATACTTTATGATGTACTCATGGCATGGTGAACTGTAAGAGCTACCAGAACTTTTTTTTTTGGTTTTTATGTTTTAAAATGTGTTTCGTATAACTTTATTTTTCTGTTCCAGAAATGAGCGATGCCCAGTTACAAGTCTTCACTTGCTCCTGTTGTTCATTTTCTTATACATCTGAAATTTACCTCCACAAACACATTAGGAGATGCCACTCCTAATGATAAATATGAGAGCATGCTGAAGTCAGGAGAGATTAGATACCAAAATCCAGTCCCCACAGGGAAAAAACACTTATTACTGCTCACATTGCGGGAAGAGTTTCATTCGAAAAACTGATCTTCTGCAACAGCAGCGCATTCACACCGGAGAGAGACCGTATCACTGCACAGAGTGTGGGAGGAGCTTCGTCCAACAATCTCATCTCAAACATCACCAGTTCATTCACACGGGGGAGAAGCCGCATCGCTGCTCACAGTGTGGGAGGGGTTTTATCCGAAAAGGTAATCTTCAAATCCACCAGCGCATTCACACTGGCGAGAAACCGTATCACTGCACTCAGTGTGGAAAGGGTTTCATTCAGAAAAGCGATCTCAATATACACCACCTCATTCACACTGGCGTGAAGTCGTACTATTGCTCAGAGTGTGGCAAAGGTTTTTTTTTCGACAAAGTGACGTTCAGTCACATCAGCGCATTCATATGGGAGAGAAGCTATATCTGTGCTCGGAGTGTGGCAGAGCGACCTCAGGCAACACCACCGCATTCACACGGGAGAGAGACCGTATCACCGCACCGAATGTGGGAAGAGCTTTTTTCAGCAAGGTGATCTTAAACTGCACCATATCATTCATACATGAGAGAAGCCGCATCACTGCAATCTGCGTGCAAAGAGTTTTATCCGACAAGGAGATCTAAATCGACCCCAGCGCATCCACACTGCACAGAAGCCGTAACTCTGTTCATGTGGGAAGAGTTTCAGTCGGCAGAGTTATCTTCAACAACATCGTCAATCAACGCACTCACGTGGGAGAGACTATGTGTCGGTTACACCGAGGGACTAGTTTTTGGCACGAGACGCCCAACAAACATCACGTCATTGACAAAGGACAGAAATAGGTGCCTAGAGTAATGTAATTTATCCTGTAGTGACATTAACAATCAATACCAGCTCATTGAAAAACACGGTAAGCCATGTTGATGTAACTTAGCTTAGTTATGATGGCTTTGTTACCTTAGGAATGCATGCATGCATGCGTTGCCATCCATAGTGATCAGCCTCATGGTTTTTGTTTTTTTCCTCATACAGATACTTTAAGGATTAACATACTGTAATAGTTTGCATCAACATGCTGGAAATGTGAACTTTAAACTTTGAAAAACCTTCAGTGTAATCAGCATCAGTGAAGCATAACAAGCTTCTGCTGCACAATAAACCAAACGGTATCACAAGATTGTTTTCCTCTTTAACAATGATGCACAGAGGTTATTAATTTAGATGTAACATTTCTTTCAGTTTTCCTATCAAACTTCCCTAAAGGGAAAATGCTTTTGTATTATCATCACACCATGAAATAAACCTATCTAAAGAACAAAAACAAGGGAATATTGTGGTTGACTGTCAAATCCAACTGAAAGGTGCAGCAAAATGAAGACCGATGACGGTTTCGCTGATCTAGCAGCATGGAGCTTTTCAGTGACTGACAGAAGGGCAGTCTCTGTGGAATGTGTCAGATGTGGGTGTGATGGACAGATGTCTACAGACCTTTGGCCATATATTTGGCCATAAGTTTTCTTGCTATAAAGACGTTTGCGAGCATCATGTAGCTGTTAATATGATTTGTTGAATGTGTTACATCAGAAGAATAAGAACAAAAGCCAGGTTAAGATAAAAGTGATTGTTTATTTCATGCATGAGCACCACTGAGGCTTTCTATAGTCTAAACACACTTTGGACAAAACCAGCTTGCGAAGGGACACTCTGTAGCCCAAACAGATAATGCCCTAAGTCACGACAAAAGAAAAAAACGAGCAAGGACAATTTATCATTCCCAACAAAATCATGTTAACTTTAGCTAAAAAAATTAAAAAGTAAAATAGCCGTAAAGTTTTTTAGACACCAGATGTTAATTTCCTGAATGATTTATTTTCCTGCATGTCAAAAATATTTTTTTAACCAGTTCCCTCTCAATAGCACCTTTAACCAGTAACCCTCTTTGTATCAAGAAACTAATTTCACTGTGCAATGCGGCATTTTTTTTTTTTTCCGGCCACCAGGTTGATTTTACCAACTTTACAACGGGACCTCAACCTGACCAATCACAATGCAGCTTGGTGGAACTTCACTCATAGTGGTTATAATCTCCCTAGGTTAGATTAACTGTTTATTAACTGTTGAGTGAGTAAACCCTTTTAATAACTTATTTAAATAGCATTCAGATATTTTACCTGAGACACACAGCCAGGTACTTGGATCTATCAACTTCCTAAAATGGCTCCTCCGCCTCTTCATGTGCAGTGTCAGTAGTACCAACACGTCTTAAACTGTCCCATTGACATCCCGGGTAGGTCCGTAAGTATCCATGAGCATATGCATTGCAGGAGAATAGATCATGTTAAAAGTTCCCAGTAAACAGTTTTTTTTTTAATTGATAACATTTTTTATAGAACAAAAAAGGTTACTAAAGATTTTTTGCACTTTTACATAGTATACTGTCAGCTGTCCAATCTATCCATATTACCACAGATTATTCTTTCCAAATTTTTTAACCACATCAGTAGCAAACTGTACAAGAGTAACTGTATACCATATTGTACATATTTTATCTTCATATACACACATATTCAGGCACACAGTACATACTTATCTCTCAACTCTATGTTTAGTGGTGGGCTGTGCATCATGGGAAATAATAACACTTCAACACATTACCAAAGCCTGGAAGGATTTTGTGTAAAAAATTTGGTCAGAAACAAATCCCAAACAGAGATCACTTAAAAATCAGCTATGTTTAATAGGGAAAGAGTATTTCCATATACACAAGTGTGTTCATAAGAAAAGCACTTGCTAGTGAGACCTGTCAGAAAAAAAGCCTTCAGTTTGCTATGGAGCATAAAGTTTGAATTTTAGAACGATGGAAAAAGGTAAAAAGGGAAGCGCTGTAATGAAGCGATGCTCCCATCATGCATAGCGTCCACTGTACAAGCCTCTGGAGACAGTGTTGTGATCTGGGGTCGCTTCAGTCGCTCAGGTCGAGACTCAATAACGTTATGTGGAGATAAAATGAAGTCACATGACCACCTGAATGTACAGCACATCACATCTATGGAGGGTCTCTTCCCCAATGGAACAGGCATATTCCAGGACTTGGAGATTGCGAAAGAGTGATTTGGGAGCAAAAAACATGATTTTCACAGATGAACTGGACATCACATTGTATGTGTAATGGTGGGTGACTGAATAAAATCGTAGAGTGCAAGACTTGGGCACGACTCAGTTTTCTCTCATTGGGCAAATGAGGTCATGAAGAAGATGTTTGCCAATATTGATGAATTCAAAAATTTATTAAAAAATGTTAAATTATTGACAAACTCTACATAAATTCCAGTGTATGTGTATATTATGTGTAATAAATAACCGCCTTTTGTAATTAAATACTTGCACAAGTCCATATTGTGATATCGAGTTTTACATAATTGTGATTTTCCCTATTCGTAAACTATAATACCTGAATACAGTAACCAGCAGGTCACAGTCTCAACAGAAACTCTCAAGTATTCACAACATACAGTAAAGACATTCATTTAATTCCCTTACACAAATCATTGTACTCATTAAAATCAGTTTACTGGAGAAAGATCAGATAATGTATCACAAGTTAATGACCTCATGCTGGAGCACTTGGCTTTTAAAGGCACGCGAGTAAACAATTTGTTACAATATGTGAAGAAATCTATGATATCGGGAGACCCTGTGGTTGTTCACGAGTACTGATCTGATTAAAGCTCTCCTCACACTGTGGGAATACATACGGCTTCTCTCCACTGTGGACGCGCTCATGTACTCTCAGGTTGCCTTTCGTTATAAACGTCTTTCCACAATGTGAGCACTGATACGGCTTCTCTCCCGTGTGAATACGCACGTGTGTTTTGAAGCAACTTAGCTGTTTAAAACTCTTGCCGCACTCTGCACAGTGATACGGCTTCTCCCCACTGTGGATGCGCTGATGTACTTTCAGACTAGTTTTTGTTGTCAGCATCTTCCCACACTGCGAGCACTTGTGCAGCTTCTCTCCTGAATGGCTGCGCTGGTGATGCTGAAGACTGGCCTGTTGATTAAAGCTCTTCCCACAGAGTGAGCACTGATACGGCTTCTCTCCTGTGTGAATGCGCAAGTGCGTTTTGAGATTACTCTGTTGACTGAAACTCTTTCCGCACTGTGAGCAGTAATATGGCTTTTCTCCACTGTGAACTCGCTGATGGACTTCAAGACTACTTTTCTCTGCAAACGTCTTTCCGCACTGTGAGCAATGGTGAACTTTCTCTCCCAAATGAATGCGCTGGTGTCGCTGAAAATTGTCCTGTCGATTAAAATTCTTTCCACACTCTGAGCAGTGATATGGTTTATCTCCGGTGTGAATGCGCTGATGTGCGATGAGATTACCCTTATATATAAACATCTTCTTACAGTACGAGCACTGATAGGGTTTTTCTTCTCTATGAATATGCAGGTGTGTCCTGAGATGATCCTGTTTATTAAACCTCTTTCCACACTCTGAGCACTGATACGGCTTTTCTCCACTGTGAGTGCGCTGGTGTTGCTGGAGATTATAGTGTTTCGTAAAACTCTTCCCACACTGTGAGCAGGGATAGACTTCTTTCTGCACTTGGTTATTAGAGGTGTTACTGTTGAGAGTAACAGAGGCGGTTTCCTGAATACTGGAGCTCATGGTGGTGATCTGGTTCTTGTCCTTTAACTCTCCTGACTGTAGCAGTCTCTCATGTTCCTCACAGTGGCATCTTCTGATGTGTTTGTGGAGGAACATTTGAGACGAACAGGAAAGTGAACACCAGGAGCAGCAGAAGACTGGTACCTGGCCATGGTTCATTTCTACAGCACAAAAGTGAACATAAAGGTTCTGTGAAACACACAGTAGATGATCAGAGGCAATGATAATTATAACCTCTGGATGTACACAGGTTGCAGTGCTCTAGACAAACAAAAATCAGTATCATTGCTCCAAAATAAAAATAAAAATGTACACTTTATAAATATATTTCATAACAGAACCAGGTGAACTGGTATATGTAATGTAGCCAAGGTGATTTCACACAACTTTGTCCAAAACATAAAGACTGGAAAATAAGTACACTGTCTAACTCTTTTTGGGACCAGAAGATGAAAAATAAACTGCAGTGGTGCCGGAGAACACTCCACATCCAGCTTCTGACCTGCAAAAGGAAGTAGCCACCTTTTGCTTTGACGAGAGCCTTGCACCCTCTTGGCATTTTCTCAGTCAGTCTCACGTGGTTACCAACGTAAATAGTTTTCCAACAATCTTGAAGGAAAGAGGTGTTCAATATTTGTTGGCTGCTTTTCCTTCACTCTCCAGTAATATCTTAGTTGGATTTAGATGAGGTGATAGTGGAGACCAGAACATCTGAGCACTCCATCACTCTCCTTCTCTGACAATTAGCTCTTACATAACTTGGAGAAGTGTTTGAGGTCATTGTCCTGTTGGAATACAAATGATGTTCCCCCTAAGTGTAAAAAAGACGGAATGGCATGTCACTGCAAAATGATGGTAGCCATGCTGGTTAAGTGAGAGCTCAATTTTCACTAAGTCCACAACAGTGTTACCAGCAGAGCACCTCCACACCATCACACCTCCCTGCCATGCTTCCTAGTAGGAACTGTCAAACCAGACAAAACATCTGTTCAGCCTTTCCAGGTCTAACAAAGACACAGCCATTAAGGCCCAAATTCAGACTCATCAGACCAAAGGACAGATTTCCACTAATCTAATGTCCATTCCTCGTGTTTCTCGGCCCAAGCGTCTTCTGCTTGTTGTTCTTCCAAAGACATGGTTTCTTTCCTGCAATTCGACTATGAAGGCCTGACTCACATTGTCCCCTCCGAACAGTGGAAATATGTCTGCCGAACTATTTAAACTTAACAGAATATCCTTTGTTTCTTCATGCTCTTTAATAGTGATGCTAAGCACTTTTTGTTATCTAAAGCTGTGACTGCTTATATCATCAGTACACGTTTATGCGTACAGGTAAATGGCGCTACAGTCATTTAATTGGACTCCTGGCCTTGTCCCAATATACAAGCATGGAAAGGGAATCAATTTATTGACCGAAGTATGACTGACTCCTCACTCAGGTCTGACTCTGCTATGATAGGTGGCAATATGGCCCCTTTCAGATTTTTTTTTTCCACCACAGGTGATCTATTACATCACACACCAAAGCAAAAGACAAGCAAGTCAGCTTGCAGTGAACTGGTAGCAGTGAGGAGTGAAAATATGGACAACTTTATAGTGCTGTACATTTAGTACAGACAAGACACACGCTATCCGTCATGGTTATGGTGTTATCTGAAGGCAGGTGACACCGTCATATTGTGAGCATTCCGATGTTAGCTGTGTGTGTGTGTGTTTGAGTGTTACAGTTACAGTGTAACTTAACCCCAGTCTGATGTTGTACAGAGGTAGTCTTCATCTTCAGACTCTTCCAATTTTACATGCTTTATTTCAAATCCTCCGTTCTGATCGTCTACATTTTCCACAGAGTTTGATGCTCCACCACCTGAAATTCCATAATATACATTTAAATACTTTCAGCTCAAGTACACCTATGACAAACAACATAAATTAATGAGGAAACAAGCGCTGAAGAAATGATCCAGTCAAACAATAAAAACTAGTTAACCCTATTAAAACCCTATTAACTAATAAATCATACTGTCTTACAGAACGTCTCTTTTTCTTCAAGTTCTTCCTTTTTAACTCGAGTCTGTTGGTCCACAGGTGTGATGTGTCCCACAGAGCCTGACAGAGCTTCACCTGAAATTTTATTTACTCAATTTAAATCATGTCATTTAATATAAACATGATAAATACATTTTTTTTTTAAGTCAGTGATGCAGTTCCTTCATGAATTCGGTTTAGACTAAAAATGATTACTGAACGACAGATTGGACTGTAATGTGCTCTGTGACTTACAGAGGTCGTCTTCATCTTCAGTCTCTTCCTTCTTTACATTCTTCTGAAGGTCCACAGGGGTGACGTGTTCCACAGAGGCTCCACCTGAAGCCTCACAAGTTTCTGTCTGCACGTCCCCACAAAGCTAATGACAACAACAATAATAATACTTACGTACAACAGGAAATCATCATGTCACATAGATCTGTCACACACTGAGGAAATGATGATGACTTTGCTTTTCCTTGATTAGGACAGGATGCAACCCAGCAGTAATGAAGCTGATTAAGAGCAGAAGGTGAATCTTTTCCATGTTAAAGATTAAAGTTGAATTCCACACATATGATTAATGGTTACCTGTGAGCCAGCAGGACCAGGAGTGCATGGAGGAGTTTTAGAAGAGCACAGTCCAACCTCTGCTGCTTCCATTATAAGATCTTTTGAGGCCTAAAGGGTCGTGTTTCTGGAAAAGGAGTCTCTGATCATACTCCAGAACCCATTGTAAACACACACACACTTCATAAAGAATTCACACACACACTTCAGTTAGTTTAACTTAGCTCAGGTTTAAAGTACACTGTAGTGAACTCTYTCAAATATATTACCACAATATCAGGTTTATATGTTTAAATCCAACAGATCTGTTAATAAACCCAGTCAGAAATATTTAAAGTAGAAGATAATCACCTCAGTGAGAAAGCACAGCTGAGAGGGAAAAACGCTCTCCCTCCGTCTCTTCTTCTTCTGTTGTAAATTTACAGCAGGGCTTAATGTTCACTGCATCCCCCTGCTGGAGGATTTTGTCACTGCATCACTATATAGTTTGTAAATCAAAATGTAATTAGTTTTTTTTAAAATTAGTTTAACAGTGTCAGTAGTTCATTAGAATTTGCTAGCTAACAGTATTTAACCTGCTGTTGGACTACACTGTTTATTGGTAATGTGATATTACAAAAACAATATTCTGAATGAACCAAATATTTTGAAGAACTGTTGGTTATAATCAACTTCATGGCTGTTAACAGCCTACAAAGCATAGGCATCGACTACCTAAGATTAGATAAACAAGACTTTATTGTCATTGAAATTAAATTTTGTTTTATAGCTCTCAGAGATGGATCATCCAGAAGATGGCAGTGCAGTAACAGCACACAGCAGCCTCTCCAGACCCAAAGTCTAAAATCTTTGTAAACTTCTTAGTTTAGTTCTTAAGGCATAAGCATTTTTTGTGTCTACCACCAACATATTTTGTTATATTACAGCAATAACACAATTATTAACCTGCATGATGATCTGGAGGGGAAACTTTTTACATGTACATGTAAAAGGCCAGGCTCGATTCCCGTCTCTGTGTGCATGGAGTTTGCATGTTCTCCCCGTGCTTGGTGGGTTTCCTCCAGGTGCTCCGGTTTCCTCCCAAAGTCCAAAGACATGCAGATTAGGCTAATTGTGTGTCTGTGCCCTGCGATGGATTGGCACCCTGTCCAGGGTGTACCCTGCCATGTGCCCCAAGTCTCCTGGGATAGGCTCCAGGCCCCCGTGACCCTGAATACAGGATTAAGCGGTATAGATGGTGAGTGATTGAGTGAGTGGACATCTGAGTGGTTGACAGAGGTGGGTAGTAATGTTTTACATTTAGTCTGTTACATATACTTGAGTAACCTTTTGGAAAGGAGATTTGTGAAGAAGAAACGCTACTCTTACTCCGCTACATTCGCTACACTCGACTCGTTACTTTTCTAACCATTTATTCTACACATGCGGGCGGTAGATCTACCACATGACTGTTTCACCATGCAGCAACAATAATCACATGACTCTGTTTGACCAATCAGCCACAATAACAATAACCACGTTATTGCAGCTGATTGGTCAGGTGGCATAGTGGGAAAATAACCTTCAGTCGGTGTTCCATAAATGCATTTTACTTGTGACGCTGTCCTACATACGCTCACTGCGCATGCACAAACAAATGTTTCCGCATACTTCTCTCATTTTTCCAGAACGCCCATAAATCCATGCTGCTACTAGTGGGATCTTGCGGTTAGTGTACAATCTTGTAGTGAATATAGAATGTGTTTTTCATGTTTATACCAGATATAATACTAAAAGGATAAAAGTGACAGTTTGGGTGTAATGAAACAGATCATAACAATGCTAACAAGGACACTGACATTTCTAGTGAACTATATTACTATATCAGTTTAAACAATTTAATTCCTTTACAGTTTTAAATCAGCCATGTTTTGTCATTATCCTGTCTGATTTTTAACCATATCAGTTAAATGTAAGGGACATAATATTAGAGATTTCAAAAAGTGACACACTTCCTGTGCCATGATGTGCAATTGTATACGTGACAAAGTGCAAATATCAAAGTACAGTAATTATGCAAAAAAAAAATAAAGTGACAATGAAATTGAGTGTGTGCCTGGTCTGTGTGTAATGCCAAAATATGCAATGGTTAAAGTAACTGAGCACAGCCTGAAACTAACAGATGAGACAGTTATGCGTGTAACACTGAGATGAAATGTATGTAGCAGAATAGGCCTACCTAGCCTAGATCTCCCTGTCCACATTTCCATATCATTGTAGTGAGGTGTTGAATGGCTCTGGGGATGATTTCCTAAGTCTGTCAGTTGAGCAGCTTTGCAACAGAAGTACACTTCTGCTTGCAGAAACCTGGGTGCAGTAGGTGGTTGGGGTTGGCCATAATGGACAGCACTTCTCCACCAATTTATCAAGAGAGTCCAGCTCCAAACTAACCGTAGAACCAGCTCTCCTGAACACCTTGTCCTTTCTCATGGCGTCCCTGCTTTTGAGGCTACCACCCCACATGTACCAATTGATGAAACATCAGCAAGAGCTTATTATAGATGTTAAAAGATCCTAGAACAGCTGACTCTGACTTTTCTCATACAGATAGTCAGTTTTCACTAGCCAGTCCAGTTTGTCATCCAGCTGTAGTCCCAGGTATCTATATGACCTGACCCTCCCAACGTCCACTCCATCGATGGAGACAGGTAACAAAGGAGACCCGGACCGACGAAATCAATAACCTTCTCTTTGGTCTTATGTACAGTTGTAGCTGGATAAGAGTGCACCATGCAACAAACTCCTTGACCAGAATTCTATACTCACCCTCCTGTCCATCACTAATACATCCCACAATGGCAGTTGTGATCGGAGAACTTCTGCAGGTTAAATTAATACAAGTTGTATGTAAAATCCGAAGTGTACAGAGTGAACAGGAAAGGGGCAAGGGCAGTCCCCTGTGGTTCTCCTGTGCTGATCTTCTGCAAAAAGTATGGTGAATGGACTGCTGAGGACTGGGGCAAAGTCATATGAAACCTTTTTCCGATTGTTTCCGATTGAACCCGATTGCATCATCCACACCGAGTTCCCTGACCTGCACTCAATCTACAACAAGTGGTGCTGGACCAAGGCTAGGAAGAGAATTACCTCGGTCACTCCAGCAACGGACTGTTCTCTCTTTTGCGGTCAGGATGGCGCTTTCACTTCCTGAAGGACAACACAGAAAGACCTAAGAGAAGCTTCTTCCTGCAGGCTATACAAGCTCTCAACCAGAACATAACACACTGATCTGTTTTCTATTGTTCTCTCACACAATAAACACTCTCCGTACATTCCTGCTAACACACCTAACAAGTCACACACTAATCATGTTGTACATGGCTTACATGTTGTACACCTCTGGGACTATGTACATGGCTCATTTTTTGAGCGCTAACAGCAGCAGCCAAAAGTAGAAGAAGAATCAAAGGAAGATTTACAATACAGATAGTCAGAAAAACAGTGTTAAATTTTTTTTTCACATTTACATTTATTGATTTTACATTCTATTTATTACCCCCCACACACAACCAACAACATCCTACAACACAAAGATGTCCAGACAAACACAGTTCAGTTATCAGTTCATATACAGGCATGATAATAAAGGGTGTCACTATCTCGTAGAAGTCCTGAAGTTTCCCTCTCGTGAGACAAGTTAATTTTTCAACAAGTTAAAGTTACCAGATATTTCCCTGATCCAATGACCCGAGTTGGGTCCTTGAATGTCCTTCCATTTTGAGGCAATAACATGCTTAGCCTTTTCTTCTCTCCATTCAACTACAGGTTTTCAGGGAAGATGTGCAGAATACACAGTTGGCATCTACAGGTACATAACTTTCTATGAGACTTAAAATGTCTTTGCAAAATTTCTGAATTTTCTCACACTTCCACAGTAATTCAATTTAAAGCGTGAAACTCATTATATTAGATTAATTACACACAGACTGATATATTTCAAGTGTTTATTTCCTTAAATCTTTAAAAATTATTATATTTTTTATTATTATCTTATAGCTAAAGAAAGCCCTAAATTCAGTATTTCATAAAATTAGGATATTGTGGAAAAAGTTCAATATTGAACATCTTCATTAACTCGTGGTGTCACACTTTAGTCAGATAATTAACTCAAACTATTGGCAATAGTTTCCTGAGCCTTTAAGTGGTTTCTCAGTCTGGGTCAGTAGTCAACACAATCATGGGGAAGACTGCTGGCTTGATAGTTGAATGGAAGGAAGAAATGTGGTAGAAAAATCTGCACAAATAACCGTTGAGAGGATTGTGAAATGAAGCCCATTCAAGAATTTGGGGGAGATTCACAAGGAGTGGACTGCAGCTCGAGTTAGTGCGTCAAGAACCACAACGCACAGATGTATCCATGACATGGGCTCCAACCGTCGCAGTCCTTGTATCAAGCCACTCTTGAATCAGCGACATTAAAGGCGTCCTTCCTGGACTAAGGACAAAAAGGACTGGACTGTTGCTCAGTGGGCCAAAGTCCTCTTTACAGATGAAAGTAAATTTAGCATTTAATGTGGAAATCAAAGTCCCAGAGTCTGGAGGAAGAGATGAGAGGCACAAAATTCAAGTTGCTTGAGGGCCAGTGTAAAGTTTGGGAGGGGCATGTCATCTGCTGGTGTTGGTGCACTTTGTTTTATCAGATCCAAGGGCAGCGCAGCCATCTACCAGGAAGTTACTGATTTTATCTTCTAGCAGGACGTGGCACCCGCACACACAGCCAAAACTACTAATACCTGGTTTAAGGATTATTTTATATCACAGTATAAAAACAATCTTTGAACAATCTTTGACTGATGGTAAATAGTTAGTAACCTGGTAACCGTGTGTAAATGATGGAAACGTTTGTAAGTCGCTCTGGATAAGAGCGTCCGCCAAACGCCTAAATGTAAATGTATCCTTGTGGTTGATTGGCCAGCACTAATAACCGAGAATCTATGGTGTATTATGAAGAGGAAGATGTGAGACACCAAACCCAACAATGCAGAAAAGCTGAACACTGCTATCAGAGCCACCTGGGCTTCCATAACACCTTAGCAGTGCCACAGACTGATCGCTTTTCAGTAGATCAACATTTTTGTGTAAAAAAAGAAAAAAAAAAAGATATATATTGGTCTTAAGTAATATCCTAATTTTCTGAGATACTGAATTTTGGGTTTTCATGGGTAAGCCGTAATAATCAAAATACAAATAAATAAACACTTGAAATATATTGGCCTGTGTATAATGAATCTATATACGAGTTTCACCTTTTGAACTGAATTACTGAAATAAATCAACTTTTAAATTACATTCTAATTTATTATGTTGCAGAAGCTCCCGAATGTTCTGGGTAGCCATTCATATTGCAACAAACAAACAAATCTAGTGTTAATAGTTTGAGTTTGGGATAGACGACATGTCTCTCCGTAGGCCTCTACTGAAAGATCAGTTTGCAGATCATACTTCCATGCAGATAGATAGGAAATGGAGTTTTCATTAGAACCTGTAAGGTGCTATGTAAATGGGTCATGGCGAGATTTTCAATAAAGGCCAATGAGGGTTGAACATTTCATGCTCATTTATGCGCTCAATTCTTGGTCAGGGCTACGTTAGCACGAATTATGCATCAACGTGGCATACCATGTATGCAATCATTCTGTGGCACTGCTGAGCAGTCCTTCAGCTCATCGACATTGTTGGGTCAGGTGGTACTCATCTTTCTCTTGACCCACTGAGAATCGGGTCAGGCAAGTTGGTGGCTAGTCAAGCACAGTTACAGTTATCATTATCAGCAAATCAGTTAGTGGCAGTTTTGGCACTGTGAGCAAGTACAAGCTGGAAAGGGAAATTTGCATCTCCATAAAACTTGTCAGCAGATGGTAGCATGAAGTGCTATGAAATCTCCTGGTCACATTGACGTTGATCTTAATAAAACACAGTGGGCCAACATCAACAGATGGCATGGAACCTCAAATCATCACCGACTTTGGAAATCATAAAAATGATATTTCTGTTATTAGCCTTCATCCAAAAAAAAAAAAAGGACTTCGGACCACTGAGTAACGGTCCAGTTCTTTTTTTCTCCTTAGCCCATGTTAGATGCTTCTGACGCCGTTTCTGGTTCAAGAGTGACTTGATACCAAAAGTGCAACAGTTTTGAGCAACAGCCTATTTCCTAAAAATGTCTGTGCATGGTGGCTCTCGGTGCTGTGACTTCAGCCTCACTCCACTGCTTGTGAAGTTCTTCCAAGGTCTTGAACAATTTTCTTACAATCAACTTTCCATGAATATGACTTGATATAGAGCTCTGTTTACAGCCAGAATTTTCAGCAATGGCATCCTGTTGCTTACTTTCCTTGTGGAGTGTGGAGATGACGATCATCTGGACAATTGTCAGCAGTCTACTCAATGTGTGTACTGAACTAGACTGAGAGATACACAATATTTATACTGTAGAAATAGTCATTTTCTCAAACTCAAAATGAAATTATTTTGAGATACTGGAGTTGTAAGCTGTAAATCACCAAAGTTAAAACAAAACAGTCTGGAAATGTTTCACATTACATGTAACGGATCAAGAACATACGTCTTACTTTTAAATTTAATCAGGAGGGAAATTCATCTTGCCAAACTGCAAACACAGATGCAACTTTTCTCCTCAGTGAGTGCGCTGGTGACGCTGAAGGCAGCTCGGTCGAATAAAACCCTTACCACACTGTGAACAGTGATGCAGCTTTTCTCCTGTATGAATACGCCTGTGGTTTTTAAGATTACCCTGGTTATTAAAACTTTTTCCACACTCTGAGCACTCAAACGGCCTTTCTCCTGTGTGAATGTGCATGTGCGCTTTGAGAAAATAGAGCGTAGTAAAACTCTTCTCACATTGTGCACATCGATACGGCTTCTCTCCACTGTGAACGCGCTGGTGCACACTGAGAGCACCTTTCTCTGTAAACTTCTTCCCGCACTGTGAGCACTGATACGGCTTCTCTCCTGAATGAATGCGTCGGTGATTCTGAAGTCTGCTCTTTCGATTAAAACTCTTGCCGCACTGTAAACACTCATGTGGCTTCTTTCCATCATGAATGCGCTGATGCTCTTTTAGATTACTTTTTCTTGTAAACGGTTTCCCACATTGTGCGCATGGATATAGTGTGTTTCCTAAATGAACGTGCTGGTGTAACTGAAAATTGCCTCGTTGACTAAAACTCTTTCCACACTGCGAGCACTCATACGGCCTTTCTCCTGTGTGAATGTGCATGTGTGCTTTGAGAATATGCTGCCTACTAAAACTCTTCTCACAGAGTCTACATCGATACGGCTTCTCTCCACTGTGAACGCGCTGGTGCACACTGAGAGCACCTTTCTCTGTAAACTTCTTCCCACACTGTGAGCACTGATACGGCTTCTCTCCTGAATGAATGCGTCGGTGATTCCGAAGGCTGCTCTTTTGATTAAAACTCTTCCCGCACTGTAAACACTGATGTGGCTTCTCCCCAACGTGAGCGCGCTGATGGACTTTTAGACTATTTTTTCTTGTAAACGTCTTCCCACACTCTGAGCACTGATAGGGCTTTTCTCCACTGTGAAGGCACTGGTGTACTTTTAGGTTACCTTTTGTAACAAACATCTTCCCACACTGTGAGCACTGGTAGGGCTTTTCTCCTGTGTGAATACGCAAGTGTACTTTTAGACTATTTGCTGTTGCAAGCATCTTCCCACACTGTGAGCACTGATGGGTCTCACCAGAATGAATGCGCTGATGTCGCTGAAAACTCTGGTTTCGATTAAATCTCTTCCCACACTGTGAGCAGTGATATGGCAGATCCCCAGTGTGAATGCGTTGATGTATGATGAGTTTACTTTTATACATGAACACCTTCTTACAGTACGAGCACTGATGGGATTTTGTTTTTTTTATGTGCGTATGCAGGTGTGTCCTGAGATGATCATGTTTATTAAAACTCTTTCCACACTCTGAGCACTGATACGGATTTACTCCCTTGTGAGTGCGCTGATGTAGCTTGAGATTACGCTGTCGAGTAAAACTCTTCCCACACTGCGGGCAGGGATAGACTTCTTTCTGCACTTGGTTATTACTGGTGTTGCTGTTGAGAGTAACAGAGGCGGATTCCTGAATACTGGAGCTCATGGTGGTGATCTGGTTCTTGTCCTTTAACTCTCCTGACTGTAGCAGTCTCTTATATTCCTCATAGTGGCATCTTCTGATGTGTTTTTGGAGGTAAATTTGACTTGTATAGGAAAGTGAACACCATGAGCAGGAGAAGACTTGTTCCTGGCCCTCTTTACTCACTTCTAAAGCAGAAAAGTTACCAGTATTAGTATTTATAATAATAGATGCAAACTTAATGAAAAAAATAATGAATACACAGTGGGTACAGAAAATCACTCCATTTGAAATAATCACATTTTGTTGCTTTGTAGCCTGAAATGAATATAGACTTTTTTTTACCCAGTTATATTCACTCAGTACAACTTACAATCAAAGTGAATTATTATTATTATTATTATTATTATTATTTTTACATGTCAGGGGAAAAAAAGGTAAAACCTAATTTTTTTCAATGATCACCGCCTCAAAAGAATTACTTATAAACATAATCAGGTAAAGCTAATAACCTCCTCAATGGTACAAAAATACACATTTGACCTCCAACTGTAATCAGCTGTGCTAATTTTGATTTCATTCCCTGGAGATGCAACTGAAGCAAACAACTATCGAAAAAGATTCAAAAGGTTTTATCGTTGCCTAGAAGCACAGTGAAGTATATTATTAAGAAGTGAAAAGTTTTTGGTACAACACAGACCCTCCCTGGATCACAAAGTCAATCTAAACTAGGAACTAGGAAAAAGGAATTTATGACAAAGAGTGTCACCGTGTGCAATATCTCAAATTCTCCACAAATCTGGCGTGTATGAGAGGGCTGTAACAAAAAAAGCCACTTCTCAAGAAAGGTCACATGCAGTCACGACTGAGCTTTGCAAAAAAAAACAGATTGTCAGATGAGACTAAAATTGGTATGGCCCCAACACCAAATTATATGGCTGGAGGAAAATCAATACAGTTCACCATCTAAATAGCACCATTCCTACAGTAAAGCATGGAGGTGGTAATATCCTTTTTCTGGGGTGTTTCTCTACAGCAGGGACTCGAGCACTTGTCAGGACAGAAGGAAAACAGATGGGGCAAAATACTGTCTTGAGGAATTCTTGGGGGAAAATCTGCTAGCCTCTGCCAGAAAGTTGTCAATGGGGAGAAGATCCTGGAAAAGATAGTAGCGCAGCAGCTATGTTCATTAGCATACTCGACCTGTATCAGTCAGGATTTAGGCCTCATCACAGCACAGACACAACACTTGTTAAAGTAGTAAATGACCTCCCATTGGCCAGTGATAGGGGTTTGGATCTGTCTGCTTGTGTTATTTGATCTTAGTGCAGCTTTTGACACCATCGATCACAGTATTCTACTTAGTAGGAATTAAGCAAATGTCCCTCATATGTTCACAAGGGATGTTTGGTGTTCCACAGGGTTCGGTTTTAGACGGCTTTTTTTTCTCTTTACCTGCTTCCTCTGGGCAACATAACTTATAAGCATGATATTAGTTTTCACTGTTATATGTCTCAGCAAGGGAAAAGCTGGGGAAAGCCAGTTTAATAAAACTGAGCAATGTGTGAAAAACATAAGAGACTGGATGTTATTTCACTTCCTGCTTAATACTGACAAGACAAGTACTGGTACTAGGACCACATACAGCAAGAAGTAAGCTGTAACTCTGGATGGCCTTTCTGTTTCATCATGTACAACAGTAAAAGACCTTGGTGTGATTATAGATCATAGACTGTTTTTGTACTTTTTCTGGTTTTAATGCCACTTTATTGTCATTTTTAGAACTGTGAAGCACTTTGGTACAACTTAGGTTGCTGTAAAGTGCTATAGAAATAAATGTTGATTTTATTTGATTCCAATCTTTAATTTGAAGCCCATGTAGATAATATTACCAAGACAGAACTCCTTCATTTTAGAAATATTGCCAAAATAAGGAATATATTGTCACTAAACAATGCAGAAAACTTAATTCATGCTTTAATCACCTCTAGGTTGGACTATTGTAACGCCTTACTGTCTGGATGTTCAACTAGGTACCTGCCGCAGTACCCGAGTAAACTGCTAGTGTCTTACGATCCAAAGTGTGTTTCATTAGCGCACATAAATAAAATTGTAAATTCATAACTTGGACATCATATTCATCTACGGTTTGTTGACAATTTGAAAATGGGTCTGTTTCGTATTAAATCCTGAGGGTGCGCTGTATTCTGTTATCCCTCTCGAGGCAAGTCAGAAATATACACTAAATTCATGTTCACATCACATACATTATTTTGTGTATTTAAAATAGAAAACACATTTCGCATTAAATCCATATGTAGCTGTACGTCCTTCACAAAAATGCTTGACTTAAATTCAGTTATATTGCAACACTAAATGATGGTGTATAATCCACAGGTGGACCAACATGGTGGAATATTTGCAAAATATGGAGATGACTGGAGCATTGTTCCACCTTTGGCATTGTTGGAGGCAATGCTATTGAAACGGACTCTTTGGTGGAGGCTGTTTAGAAATGAAGGTTGTTTGAAAGTTGTTGTTTTTTATCTTTGATGTTAACTACACAAAATAGTGTCTTCCCATCTAGGAGTTTCTCCAGCATACTGTATATTAGATTGATGGACATGTCAAATAATTTAATTTACATTTTTCTGTTAAATCTTTAAGGACAACAGTTTTTTCGGCCCACATTTAATCAAGGAAGTTAATTTTGAAAAGTTTTGAAAGTAAATGAGCAGTATTGTGCATATAGTGTCCATATAGTTAAATAAATAATTAGTTCAAATATTAAGATGGGGAATGTTTGATGTCATGTGGGCATTATAAGATTTGGATTGAAAACTTCTATATAATTTTTTTTTAAAACATTGTATTAAAATACAAATGAATGCAATTCAAATCAGATTTACAGGGGCCTCTCAGTTTTATTGTTTCATGGATGTTTATATTTATTTTATATTTAACAAATTTTAACTGTGGGATTATATGCTTCTGTCTGACATTTTTTGTCAAAATTGAGTTATTCACATTTTCTTATTCTGTGACAATCAACTTACATTATGTGAAGGTGTGTACATTTTGAGACTTTTTTGAAAACAAAATGGTTCTATCTACTAAATCAAATGAAATGTATCAACCAAGAGTGCAAGAGTGTTAATTTTACCCCCTAGTTGTGTCAAATAAAATAACCCAGCACTTTAGTAACACTGGTTGGGTCAAATGAACAAACTAGAATTCCGGGTTGAATTCTGGGTAAAACCCAGCACTTATGTCAAACCAACCCAGTGCGTATTCTGTCCAATAGTGACTCAGCAGTCGCTTTAAGGTTGGGTTGTTTTTTAACCCAGCAGTTTAGAGTGTACCATTGGCCCTGAAAAACTAAAATACTTTTCCATTGCTAACACCACCTAAGCTAAATTACTTCACACACAGTATGTAGCATGGCATGGGCTTTGAGTTTTACAAGCTGCTGGGATTAGACAAATAAATACCCAACATCATTAATAAATTAGACTCATCAGAAAATACTACCAAATTAAGTGTAAAATTCATCTCTTCTGTTGATCAGCAATTCACTTCCCCAACTGTTTGTCAGTGTGTGCATCAAAGTACATTCACTGTGGACAGGCCAAAAGGTACAGCAGGGCTCGTTTCAATGCTGAAAATTAATGTGTTCCAGTTTAAATCGTCAGATCGCCTGTGAGTAATATACACTGCCAAGCCAAAAAAGTGGATATTTCAACCTGGTGAAATTATTGAGCTGCATCAAGCAAAGAAAACAAAGTATGTCAATATCAGTACATTATACAGCACAGCAGTGTGTACGAGTGTTACAGTGTGAGTGTTACTTAACCCCAGTCTATCACTGTACAGAGATGGTCTTCATCTTCAGACTCTTCCTTTTTTATATGCTTTATTTCAAATCCTTCGTTCTGTTCATCTACATTTCCCACAGAATTTGATGCTCCATTACCTGAAATTTCACGAATAAATACTTTCAGCTCAAGTACAACTATGACAAACATTTACATTTATGCATTTGGCAGACGCTCTTATCCAGAGCAACTTACAAAAAGTGCTTTAAAGTTTACATCACTGGATAGATACTTACACTGTGTTAACTAGGTCAGTAACTAAGTGCCATCAGTCTAACACAACTGGGAAGAGTTTTTTTTTTTTTTTGGGGGGGGGGGGGGATTTGGTCCTATAAGTACTGGAGAAATAGATACGTTTTGAGTCGTCGTTTAAAGATTGTCAAAGTCTCTGCTGTACGGACATCTAGAGGTGCCAGAACAGAAAAGAGTCTGGATGAATGCCGCCCTCGATCCCTGAGAGATGGTGGGACGAGGCGAGCAGTGCTGGAGGATCGGAGGGAACGTGGCGCAGTGCGTGGTGTGATTAGAGCAGAGAGGTAAGTGGGTGTTGGGCCATTTTTAGCTTTGTAGGCAAGCATCAGTGTTACGAACTAATTAATGCTGCTTACTAATTAATTAGGACCCAAGTGGTGAAGAAATTATCCAGTCAAAAAATAAAAACTAGTTAATTTTAATTTTTTCATACTATCTTACAGAACATCTCTTTTTCTTCAAGTTCTTCCTTTTTTACTCGAGTCTGTTGGTCCACAGGTGTGATGTGTCCCACAGAGCCTGACAGAGCTTCACCTGAAATTTTATTTACTCAATTTAAATCATGTCATTTAATATAAACATGATAAATACATTTTTTTTTTAAGTCAGTGATGCAGTTCCTTCATGAATTCGGTTTAGACTAAAAATGATTACTGAACGACAGATTGGACTGTAATGTGCTCTGTGACTTACAGAGGTCGTCTTCATCTTCAGTCTCTTCCTTCTTTACATTCTTCTGAAGGTCCACAGGGGTGACGTGTTCCACAGAGGCTCCACCTGAAGCCTCACAAGTTTCTGTCTGCACGTCCCCACAAAGCTAATGACAAAACAATAATAATACTTACGTACAACAGGAAATCATCATGTCACATAGATCTGTCACACACTGAGGAAATGATGATGACTTTGCTTTTCCTTGATTAGGACAGGATGCAACCCAGCAGTAATGAAGCTGATTAAGAGCAGAAGGTGAATCTCTTCCATGTTAAAGATTAAAGTTGAATTCCACACATATGATTAATGGTTACCTGTGAGCCAGCAGGACCAGGAGTGCATGGAGGAGTTTTAGAAGAGCACAGTCCAACCTCTGCTGCTTCCATTATAAGATCTTTTGAGGCCTAAAGGGTCGTGTTTCTGGAAAAGGAGTCTCTGATCATACTCCAGAACCCATTGTAAACACACACACTTCATAGAGAATTCACACACACACACTTCAGTTAGTTTAACTTAGCTCAGGTTTAAAGTACACTGTAGTGAACTCTCTCAAATATATTACCACAATATCAGGTTTATATGTTTAAATCCAACAGATCTGTTAATAAACCCAGTCAGAAATATTTAAAGTAGGAGATAATCACCTCAGGGAGAAAGCACAGCTAATCACAAACGAAGACAGCGGTAAACATGCAGGTACTCTTCTTCTGTTGTGCGTTAAAGCAAAGATTAATGTTCACACTGCCCCCTATCGGACGATTCTCTCACTGCATCAGTATATAGCTTGTAAATCCTTCTGGATGACCAGAAAAATACTGCAGATTTATGTAATATGGTTGGAAAAGTGATGTCGAGGTGACTTTAACAGCACATTTTAAGAAAATGTGATAAGTAACTTTATGTTAAGCAGCTATACTGAAACTCCCTGACCAGTTGAACTTTAAATAATAGAATAGAATAGAATAGAAGTTTAATGTGCCATTTTCATACCCAAGGGGGTTTCCGAATAAGAGTCAATAAAAACAAAGTATTATACAAAATAATAACAATAATATATTTCTCCTAAGGACCACAAAATATTAGTGATTATCCATTAGTGTTTTGATTGAAAAATATGTAAAAATATATAAATAAAATAAATAATTTAAAAAACATTTAAAGTTATTAACAAAATTTAAGCTTACTTAAATCTACTTGGAGCCATCAAAAAAAATACAAAACTATCATTTGATCATTTAAATAATTTAATTTAATAGTATTGTAGTTAGTGCGACATGGTGGTGTAGTGTTTAGCACTGTTGCCTTGCACCGCCAGGGTCCGGGTTCGATCCCCAGCCAGGCTCGAGTCCCGTCTGTGTGTGTGGAGTTTGCATGTTCTCCCATGCACCTGAAATTTCGTCATTTAAATACATTACCTTCAATTTTAAATCAACATGTGAAGCTGTCCAGGGTGTACCCTGCCATGTGCCCTAAGTATCCCTGTGAGCCTGAATACAGGATTAAGTGGTATAGATGATGAGAGTGAGTGAGTATTGTAGTATTGTAGAATGACTACGCAACAGTCTCTGTCTCTCTTGCACACACACACACACACACACACACACAAAATCATCAAAATCATCAAATCATTTCACGTCTGGACTTATTTCACAGGTGACATCCTATCATGTGGTATCACACTGGAATTCACCGAGTTCCTGAGAGCAACCCATTTTTTTCGTAAATATGAGCCATTATTTCCCAAATGCGGTCTGCATGCCTTGGTGCTTGATTTTATACATCTATAACCATGGAAGTGATTGGAAGACCTGAAATCAATGATTGTATGGGTGAGTGAATACTTTTGCCTGCCGATCGATAGATAGATAGATAGATAGATAGATAGATAGATAGATAGATAGATAGATAGATAGATAGATAGATAGATAGATAGATAGATAGATAGATAGATAGATAGATAGATAGATAGATAGATAGATAGATCGAATGCTACAGTATAGTTATTATTCATGTTAAAGCATCTGATTTGCTGTAAGAGTGTAATGAGTGATCTAGTTTATTACTTACCTACTTATAGATCTATAGATCTGCCTCTACACTCCTCCCTCTGTATACATTGGTTAGGATAAAAACTGACCAGAAGTTAGTAGTGCAATGCTAATAACAAACACTACAAGACATATAAGAAGCATATAAATAAATCATATAAATCAAACAAATCAAACAATACTTCATTTGATTGTGTAAAGCTGCTTTTGCGACAATTGTTACAAGCGCTATAAAAATAGAATTGAATTGGAATTGAATTGAAATTTTAAAAAATTATAAATGAAATTAAATGTATAATTTTTTATTTGTAAAATTTTGTAATTTGTAAAATTTGTAATTTACAAATTAAATTTGCAGCACAGTGATGTGCAATTTTATGTGACAACAGACAACAAAGTAACTGAGCAGACCCTGAAGCAGATGAGAGGAGTTCTGCATTTAACACTGAGAAGTATATAGCACACTTGACTTAGCCTAGATCTCCTAGTCCACAATTCCCTGTGCTTGATTGGCCAGGAAACTCGCCAAACCCAATTCCCACAGATAACCTATGGGTGAAGAGGAAGATGCGAGACACCAAACCCAACAAGTCAGAAGCGCTGAATGCCACTATCAGAGCAACCAGGGCTTCTAGAACACCGCAGCAGTGCCACAGGCTGATCGCCTCCATGGCATGGTGCATGAATGCAGTAATTCATGCAAAAGGAGCCCCAACCCAGTATTCTGTGCTGTATATGTTTATACTTTTCAGTAGACCAACATTCCTGTGTTAATTGTTTTCATTGGTCTTAAGTAATGTCCTAATTTTGGGTATGCATTAGCTGTAAGCCATAATTATCAAAATAAAAAGAATTAAACACTTGAAAGTGAATCTATAGACGGGTTTCATCTTTTGAACTGAATTACTGAAATAAAGCAACTTTTTAATGATATTCCAATTTATTGGGATATACCTGTATATTCTGAGTAGCCATTCATATTGTACCAACCTAACTAGCGTTAATAGTTTCAAGTTTGTCTCGCAACTCACTAGCAGATGACACGGAACGCCAAATCCTCAACTGTGGAAAATTCGCACTGGACTTTGCTAGTAAGATGCTTTTGGTGCCGTTTCAGGAGTGACTTTATACTAAGAATGCAACAGTTGTAGCCCATTTCCTAAAGATGTCCGTGCATGGTGGCTTTTGATGCTCTGCCTCTAGCCTCACTACACTCCTTGTGAAGCTTTTCAAAGGTCTTGAACAATCTTTTTACAGTCAAATTCTCATAAAAATGCTTCAATACAGAATTTTGCTTACAGCCAGAATTTTCAGCAATGGCTTACATCCTTGTGGAGCCTGTAGATGTTCATCATTTGGACAAGTGTCAAGTCAGCAGTCTTTTCCATGTGTGTACTGAACCAGACCGAGATACACAGTATTTAAAATAATAATTTACTCAAACTCAAAATGAAATCTTCTTATATTTTGAGATACTGGATTTTTTATTTTCATAAGTTGTAAACCATAATCATGTAAAAAAATAAAAGAAAACGGTCTTTAAATGTGTCACTTTACGTGTAAGGGATCAAGAACACGAGTTTTACTTTCTTCATTTAATTATGAAATTCATCTTGCCAAACTGCAAACACAGATGCAGCTTTTCTCCTCAATTAGAGCACTGGTGACGCTGAAGATAGCTCGGTCGAGTAAAACCCTTACCACACTGTGGACAGTGGTAAGGCTTTTCTGCTGCGTGAGTATGCATGTGGCTTACGAGATTACCCTTGTTATTAAAACTCTTTCCACACTGTGAGCACTCAAACGGCTTTTCTCCTGTGTGAATATGCATGTGTCTCTTGAGAATATACAGCCGATTAAAACTCTTCCCGCACTGTAAACACTGATGTGGCTTCTCCCCATCGTGAATACGCTGATGGACCTTTAGACTACTTTTTCTTGTAAACTTCTTCCCACACTGTGAGCATGGATATGGTGTCTCTCCTAAATGAGTGTGCTGGTGTTCCTGAAAAGTGCCTTGTCGACTGAACCGCTTTCCACACTCCGAGCACTCGTATGGCTTTTCTCCAGTGTGAATGCGCTGATGTATAATGAGATTAGATTTAAATATAAACACCTTTCTACAGTATGAACACTGAAATGGCTTGTCTCCACCGTGAGTCCACTGATGGATTTTTAGGTTACCTCTTGTTGCAAACGTCTTCCCACACTGTGAGCACTGGTAGGGCTTTTCTCCTGTGTGAATACGCAAGTGTACTTTTAAAGCATTTGGCTGATTAAAACTCTTCTCACACTGGGTACAGTGATAGGGCTTCTCTCCTGTGTGAATACGAAAGTGTTCTTTTAGACTTCTTGTTGTTGTGAGCATCTTCCCACACTGTGAGCACTGATGTTTCTCACCTAAATGAACGTGCTGGTGTCGCTGAAAACTGTGCTTTTGATTAAATCTCTTTCCACACTGTGAGCAGTGATATGGCTCATCTCCAGTGTGAATGCGTCGATGTACGATGAGTTTACTTCTATACATAAACATCTTCTTACAGTACGAGCACTGGTAGGGTTTTGATTTTCTGTGCGTATGCAGGTGTGTCCTGAGATGATCCTGTTTATTAAAACTCTTTCCACACCCTGAGCACTGATACGGCTTTGCTCCCCTGTGGGTGCGCTGGTGTAGTTGGAGATTACACTGTCGAGTAAAACTCGTCCCACACTGTGAGCAGGGATAGACTTCTTTCTGCACTTGGTTATTAGAGGTGTTGCTGTTGAGAGTAACAGAGGCGGATTCCTGAATACTGGAGCTCATGGTGGTGATCTGGTTCTTGTCTTTTAACTCTCCTGACTGTAGCAGTCTCTCATGTTCCTCACAGTGGCATCTTCTGATGTGTTTTTGGAGGTAAATTTGAGATGTATAAGAAATTGAACACCAGAAGCAGGAGAAGACTTGTACCTGGGAGTCATCCATTTCTGCAGCAGAAAAGTTACCAATATTAAAAGAAAAAGAAAAAAAAAGAAAACCAATTCACTAAGAATAAAAATTACTTAATTTAGTACTTAATCAAGTAAAGCTAAATCACCTCCTCAATGGCACACAATGAACACATTTGACTTTCAACGGTGATAAGCTGTGGTCATTTTGAAAAGCTGGAGCATTTCACTCCCTGGTGATGCAACTGAAGCAAACAATCAACTATGGGTGGCAAGGCACTGTCAAAGATCTCCGGCTTAAAGTTGTGCATAGGCACAAGTAAGGAAATGAATACAAAAAAAGATCCAAAGGTTTTATCGCTGCCTAGAAGCACAAGGAAGTCTATTATCAAGAAGTGAAAGATATATGGTACAACACAGACCCTCCCTGGGTCAGGACGTCACTCCAAACTGGGTGAAGGAGCCATGACGAAACTGATCAGAGAGACTACCAAGAGGCCTACAGCAACTCTGAAGCAGTTGCAGAAATTTATGACAAAAAGTGGTCATTGTGGCCAATATCTCAAATTTTCGACCATCCTGGCTTGTATGGGAGGCATGACTGAGCTTTGGAAAAGCAAAGGTGGTTAGTTGAGACTAAAATTTTATTATGTGGCCCCAAAACCAAACGATATGTCTGGTGGAAAAACAATACAGCTCACCATCCATATAACACCATTCCATCAGTAAAGTATGGACGTGTTAATATCCTGTTATGGGTGTTTCTCAGCAGCAGGGACTAGAGCACGAGTCAGGATAAAAGAAAAATTTATGGGGCAAAATACTGTGTTGAGAAAAATCTGCACAATCACAATCTGCGTGAAATGTGAGAAAAGGTATATGAATCAAAATTAGATCATTGGCAGCTCAGGAGTAGCACTCCACCTGAGCTGCCAATGATCTAATTTTGATTCATATACCTTTTTCTCACATTTCACGCATATTTCCATAATTTTCATTTGATTGTGCAAAGCTGCTTTGGTCGAAAACACTATACAAATAAAATATAATTGAAGTGAAGAAAGTTTACCGTTCAACATGAAAATAATCCAAAGCAAAAAAAGAAATACTAAGCACACAGTGGTTGAAGGTGGTTGAAGGTGCATAAGGTAAATGTTCTTATATATAGCTTTACCTGATTCAGTCCAAGTCAGTTTTAGGAGGGGTAACTTTTACTTAGTTACTTTTATTTAACCCCCCCCCCCCCCGACATGTTGGTGTTTTATCTTTTAATTGGATGTTAAAAATTGCACTGAGTAACTACAGCTGGATAAAACAAAAACGTTGTCTGTCTTTCTTCCAGGCTACAAAGCAACAACATGTGATTAATTTAAAGACAGGGCAATTCTTTTCTCTACCCCTGTATTTAAGGCTTTAAAAACTGTACAGTAGATGATGAGAGGGAACAATATAATTACAACTCTGGATGTACAGAGAGTACAGGACTTCAGACTTATAAATTATTAAGTACCATTGGCTCCTAAACGCCAAGCTAAGTTACATCACATCACACACGGTATTTAGTATGGCTTTGGCTGAGGTTTACAAGCTGCTGGTATTAGACAAAGAAATACTTCTCATTAATAAATACAACTTATTAGAAAATACTACCAAATTAAGGTGAAATGAATCTATTCTGTTGTTCTGCAATTCACTTCACCAACTGTTTGTCAGTGTGTGCATCAAAGTACATTTACTGTGGACAGGCCAAAAGGTACAGCAGGGCTCGTTTCAATGCTGAAAATTAATGTGTTCCAGTTTAAATCGTCAGATCGCCTGTGAGTAATATACACTGCCAAGCCAAAAAAGTGGATATTTCAACAGGGTGAAATTATTGAGCTGCATCAAGCAAAGAAAACAAAGTATGTCAATATCAGTACATTATACAGCACAGCAGTGTGTACGAGTGTTACAGTGTGAGTGTTACTTAACCCCAGTCTATCGCTGTACAGAGATGGTCTTCATCTTCAGACTCTTCTTTTTTTATGTGCTTTATTTTAATTCCTCTCCTCTGTTCATCTACATTTTCCACAGAATTTGACGTTCCACCACCTGAAATTCCACAATATATATTTAAATACTTTCAGCTCAAGTACCTACGACAACATAAATTAATGAGGAAGCAAGTGTTGAAAAGAATTATCCAGTTATATTATATTAGTTAATATTATAGTAAGTTATTGAGGCCAGTCTAGACACTAATAAATCATACTGTCTTACAGAACGTCTCTTCTTCTTTAAGTTCTTCCTTTTTTACTCGAGTCTGTTGGTCCACAGGTGTGATGTGTCTCACAGAGCCTGACAGAGCTTCACCTGAAATTTTATTTACTCAATTTAAAACAGGTGATTTAAAATAACTATAATGCAAAAATCTAAAAAGTCAGTGATGCAGTTCAATCTTGAATTCGGTTTAGACTAAACGACTTACAGAGGTCATCTTCAGTTTTTTCCTTCTTTACATTGTCCTGAAGATTTACAGGGGTGACATGTTCAACAGAGGCTCGACCTGAAGCCTTACAAGTTTCTGAAAGCTAATGACAAAGGATTAAATCATCATATTTACATACAGATGAAAATCATCATGTCACATACAAACCTGATTCCAAAAAAGTTTAGAATCTATTCCAGATGAATAAAAACAGAATGGAATAATGTGGAAGTTTCAAATCTCAATATTATATTCAGAATACAACATAGATGACATTAAATGTTTAAACTGAGAAAATGCATCACTTTAGGGGAAAAATGAGTTGATTTTAAATTTCATGGCATCAACACATCTCAAAAGTTTGCACAAGGCCATGTTTACCGCTGCGTGGAATCCCCTCTTCTTTTTATAACAGTCTGCAAATGTCTGGGGACTGAGGAGACACGTTGCTCAAGTTTAGGAATAGGAATGTTGTCCCATTCCTGTCTAATACAGACTTCTAATTGTTCAACTGTCTTCTTTATTGCATCTTCATCTCTATGATGCGCCAAATGTTTTTTATGGGTGAAAGATCTGGACTGCAGGCTGGCCATTTCCATGATGTTGTAATTGATGAAGTATGTGGTCTGGCATTGTCATGTTGGAAAATACAAAGTCTTCCCTGGAAGAGACGACGTCTGGATGGAAGCATATGTTGTTCTAGAACTTGGATGTACCTTTCAGCACTGTTGGTGCCTTTCCAGATGTGTAAGCTGCCCATGACACACGCACTCATGCAACCCCATACCATCAGAGACGCAGGCTTCTGAACTGAGCGCTGATAACAACTTGGGTTGTCCTTGTCCTCTTTAGTCCGGATGACATGGCGTCCCAGTTTCCCAAAAAGAACTCCACATTTTGATTCGTCTGACCACAGAACAGTTTTGCACTTTGCCACAGTCCATTTTAAACGAGCCTTGGCCCAGAGAAAACGCCTGCTCTTCTGGATCATGTTTAGATATTCAGATTCTTCTTTTTTGACCTATAGAGTTTTCGCCGGAGGTGGYGATTGTGTTCACCGACAATGTTTTCTGGAAGTGTTCCTGAGCCCATGTTGTAATTTCCTTGACATTAGCATTCCTGTATGTGTCTAAGGGCCCGAAGATCACCGGCATCCAGTACGGTCTTCCGGCCTTGACCCTTATGCAAACAGATTGTTCCAGATTCTCTGAATCTTTGAAAGATATTATGCACTGTAGATGATGAGACCTTCAAACTCTCTGCAATTTTTCTCTGAGAAACTCCTTTCTGGTATTGCGACAATATTTTTCGCCGCAGCATTGATGGAGTTGATGATCCGCCAGTTGATGCCCATCTTGACTTCTGAGAGACACGGCCACTCTGAGAGACTCTTTTTATACCTAATCATGTTTTACCTAATAAGTTGCAAATTTGTCCTACAGCTGATTCTTATATGTACATCTAACTTCTCCGGCCTCTTATTGCTACCTGTCCCAACTTTTTTGGAATGTGTAGCTCTCATGAAATCCACAATGAGCCAATATTTGGCACGACACTTCCAAATGTCTCACTTTCAACATGTGATATGTTTTCTATAGTCTGAATAAAATATTTCCAAGTCATTGCATTCTGTTTTTATTCACAATTTCTACAGTGTCCCAACTTTTTTGGAATCGAGTTTGTAGCTCTGTCACACACTGAGGAAATGATGATCACTTTGCTTTTCCTTGATTAGGACAGGATGCAACCCAGCAGTAATGAAGCTGATTAAGAGCAGAAGGTGAATCTCTTCCATGTTAAAGATTAAAGTTGAATTCCACACATATGATTAATGGTTACCTGTGAGCCAGCAGGACCAGGAGTGCATGGAGGAGTTTTAGAAGAGCACAGTCCAACCTCTGCTGCTTCCATTATAAGATCTTTTGAGGCCTAAAGGGTCGTGTTTCTGGAAAAGGAGTCTCTGATCATACTCCAGAACCCATTGTAAACACACACACTTCATAGAGAATTCACACACACACTTCAGTTAGTTTAACTTAGCTCAGGTTTAATGTACACTGTAGTGAACTCTCTCAAATATATTACCACAATATCAGGTTTATATGTTTAAATCCAACAGATCTGTTAATAAACCCAGTCAGAAATATTTAAAGTAAATAATCACCTCAGTGAGAAAGCTCAGCTGAGAGGGAAAAACACGACACGGATGCTCGTCTTCTTCTTCTTTGTTGCTGTTTTTGGCGGCAGGCAGCCAACTTATCGGTGCATTACCGCCACCTGCTGGACCGGAGTTTGGAGCGTCAGATTGACAGGAAACAAAAACATTGCATTTAAAAAAAAAAAATACTAACAAACTGTAAAAGATATGACAAAGAAAGACAGCAACATGTAAGAAGATGGAGTGGAATTACCAGATAAACCATACTAGGGAAGATAAACTGGAAATATATAGAGGTCTATTTCATTATCTAAACGAGACTGGCTTAGTAGATAGAATCTAAGTTAAGGAACTGCATTTTATTTATTTAATTTGAAATTAAACGGTTTTTAATTTAAAATTCGCATGCTCTCCCTTGCTGTCAATCTTCTGCGCCTGGATTCCTCACGCTCAGCCACGCCTCCTGTCAGAATAATCCGGCCGAACATGAATTCAGCAGTCCGCATGAGGATGGCATTAGAAAGTCAAGGACGTCTCCTCGGGACACCTCGGCAGGAGCTGCTTAGCACCAAGAAGGCCCTCACCGAGATCACTACCCAGCTCCAACAGCTCCAGTCTATCCCCATCATGGAAAGACTTATATTCATCTTTATCATACTCAGGTGTAACTAAAATGACATTTGAATAATAATGATGTATTACTTTGACTTGTTTAGTGTAAGAAATTAAATTTGTTAATCGTGGACTTAGAGGTTTCCTTTTTTGCACAGAATTTCAGCAGATACTGCTAGTGTTCCATGAGAACGATTGTATGCATCAAGTAGCTTCACATTGCACAGCAACACCAGACAAACAATGGAAAATCTTTCTCCATCTCAAAACAGTGCTTCAAAGTCTTCTTATAATTTTCTCTCCTCACTACAAACCCACAGAGGTGAAATCTTTCTGTCCCAACTTTGTAGAGGAAGTCTTGACACAGTGCCTGAATCCATGTGAATGTGGACTCTTGGGTGAAGCTCCACATGTCACCGTTGATGCCGTCATCTCGTTTTAGCCCCTTTCATACAGAAATCATGATCGCTAAATCTGCTCAGTGTTGCATTTTGCCCTTGCATTTTGCAATTCACACAGAACCCACAATGTCGGGTTTAAGCTTCCTAACTATTTTCTTTCAGGTACAGTAGTGTTTTTGGGGTTCAGATTAAGCATGGTTTTAACCACAATGGAGTTAGCCTCTAGTGTGTGTATGGAAGTCATCTTAGTAAACACACAGTAGCTCTGGTTTTTACTGTTGATGTTTTTCACCTGGCAACTTTACCAAGTGTTTAAGTCTTCTCCATTCAGAATTGTGTTTTGACCACATTTCTTCTACAGTGTTGAATGATCACTATCCTTCTAGGTTTTGATAATGTGTTATTGATGATGATAATGATAATGAGTTCTTAATTTAGTGATTTTAAATCTTCCTAGTTGTTTTCTTTGCTTGTTGCTGGCACAAGTCCGAGAATAAAGTTAAGTGAGTGGGGAAAAAGGAATTAATTTGTATATTCAAACATACAGTATATGTACACATGTAATGCTTTAGTGTGTGTGTGTGTGTGTGTGTGTGTGTGTGTGTGTGTGTGTGTGTGTGTGTGTGTGTGTGTGTGTGTGTGTGTGTGTGTGTGTGTGTGTGTGTGTGTGTGTGTGTGCGTGTGTGGAATAAAAGCAACAACAGGAATAAGCAAATGATTGTCCCCATCCATCTCTTGACGCCTCATCCCCGCTGAACAAAACCACAACATTGACAATAGCGAGTTATTGGCAGAAAAGGTACAAAGGCTTGCAAAAGCCAAGTCAAGTCAAGTAGACTTTACTGTCTCTTCAACTATATACAGTCGCTACACAGTGAAACGAAAACAACGTTTCTCCAGGACCAAGGTGCTACATATAACATAAATTAAGAAAAAACTAACTAGCTAACTAGACCTAATTATCTGCTTAGCTGGGACAAGACAGATTGACATTGTAAGTTAACAGGGAACTATCGACGTTTCTATAAAAAAGACATCATCATCATCAAAGAACATAAAGTGAATGTGCAAATGTGCAAACAAGTGCGACAAAGTGACAATGCGACGTACATGACATTACAATACTCTGTGGTAAGGAGGTGACGAGTTGAGGTAGTGGCAGGAGAAACAGTAAATGTTCCGTAAGTAGCAGCAAAGATAAATAGTTAGTGAAAGATTAACAAGTAATGAATATTGTGCAAAAAGAGCATTTACAGGTTAGTGAGTTTGCACTAACAAACTCTAACAAAAAGAATGTGTAGTGTGGGTGTGTGTAGGTTGTGTAGTGGGTGTATTTAATAACGCTGTAGTCATAAATGTGTGTTTGGTGTTGAGTTGAGCCCACGTCATGCATAGTGAAAACTGTTCAGCTGAAAAGATGATTGGCCGAAGCACCTGCGCCACTGCCGGCTGGGCACACCACAAAGACAAGTCCAGCCGTGACGAGGCCTTAAACCTATACCATATTCTATGACATCAGCATCCTGGGCTTTTTAGAAGTCTTAGCATGTTCAAAAGGCACACAAGTTGTGCAGTTTACCGGGCGGTGTTGTTGTTTTTTTGGAGTTCTTAACAGGCTTAAAAGGCACACAGATGGTGTTGAGCAATGGAGCATAAAGATCGGACTTTAGAGCGATGGGAAAAGGTTGCAGAGACTCAGAGTGTGAAAGAATGGCTCTGGGAGCACAACGAACCATTTTCACACATGAACTTGTCAACAAGGTGTGTGTATGAAATCTTACAGTGTATAATGTTTTGTTTTTTTGGCCAGGCAGTTAATTTCATAATGCCATTGGTCCATCGAGTGATTTTTCTGAAAAAGTGTTAACTATTTTCTGGAAGAATTTCTAATACTGCTCACTTTTCTGCTCCAGAAATAAACCATAGCACGGTACACGTCTTCTCCTGCTCCTGCTGTTCACTTTCCTATACATCTCAAATGTACCTCCATAAACACATCAGAAGATGCCACTGTGAGGACCATGAGAGACTGCTACAGTCAGGAGAGTTAAAAGAGAAGAACCAGATCCACACCATCAGCTCCAGTATTCAGGAAACAGTTACACTCAGCAGTAACACCTCTAATAAGCAGGTGCAGAAACAAGTCTCTCCCTGCTCACAGTGCGGGAAGAATTTTACCCAACACTATAATCTCCACGTACACCAGCACATTCACACAGGAAAAAAAAAAAAAAAATCAGTGCTCATACTGTACAAAGCTAAATGTAATCTCAAATCACACTGGAGTATTCACACAGGAGGCAAGTGCTCACAGTGTGGCAAGATGCTTAATCAGAGGACCGGTCTTTACAACACCAACAGGTTTATAAGTTAACATCATAGAAACTGATTTTAAAACTGTTTCTGGTCATATAGTTCATAACCTAGTAAACCAGCATAAGGATATATTTATTGATAGAAACTTCGATAACTTTGATAAGATTCCCAAGTACATACATGGACATAGCTCATAATGAACAACATAACGAACAGCATTATATAAAAAATGCTAAAGTGGGATTATTCTCTATATGATAATTTGCTAATGGGTATTTTTTTTTTTTTGTTCATTAAGATGATTTGAAGTTGATGTGGTTTTCTTTGTTTACTCATAATGTACATGTCTGTTTAGTTCTTGCTCATGTTTTTCTCCTACCTTAGTTTTGTGCTTAATCTGTTTGCGCTAACACACTGCAATGAAAAAAAAAATCGCACACTCTAATCTTTCATTGGATCTCCTTAAATTACGGCTGTGACATTGTTTTAATAATGCAAAATGCAAATTTACTCAGTGAGTCGCATTAATTTATCTCTAAAATCTTGTACTGATGATGGGAGAGTCACGCTGCTGCATAAAGCGTTCTCCAGCACTTCCCATAGATTCTCAATAGGGTTAAGGTCTGGACTCTGGTAGCCAGTCCATGTGTAAAAATGATGTCTTATGCTCGCCGAACCGCTTGTTTGCAATCTTTTACAATCTGAGCCTGATGAATCCTGGCATCATCATTTTGGAATATGGCTGTGTCATCAGAGAAGAAAAAACCCTTTGATGAAGAAAACTGGTTATCCAGTACATTCAGGTCGTAAGCTAACCTCATTTTTTGGACACATAGACCTGACCATAGACGCTGAGGCTAGTCCTGACCAACTGAAGTAAACCTGATTCATAACACCGCCCCCCGCAGGCACTAGTAGTTACTGATGAGTGCATCACTTCATCCATTCTCTTCTCCAATCCATCCTCTACCCCAATGCGCCCAGCACTCTGCAGCAGGGTAAATCTGGACTCATCATCCCACATGAACTTTTTCCAAAGCTCCACAGTCATTCTTTATTCCCCCCAGCAAACCTAGTGGTTTTCCTGACTAGTCTCACTGATAAGTGGTTTTCTTAATTTGCTTGTCAGGCTCTGTGGGACACATCACCCTCTCAAAAAATCATCTCGAGTCTATATGACAATTAAAAAAAAAGCTACAGAAGTTTGCCTTAGAACTGACTGCTGGACATCCTGAACTACCACATCCTTCATGTCAGTTACATGCCACTTTGTTGAAATTTACAAACTGGTGCACTGGATTGTTTTGAGTTCAGTGATAGAAACACTTAAAACTGCCTTCACAAGTATATGAACTGGAGAAACATCCCATTCTCAATCTATCTGGTTTAATATGATGTTGATCTGAGGCAACAGTGGACATAAGATCACCAAACCTTTAAATCCTCTTTACAGATGGGAAAACATCGTAGAGTCTCAGTGGTTTTTGAAATAATGAATATTGAAGTAGTGGTTTCTGAAGCAATCTGTCTGATGCCAACAACCACCCCATGGCCAACCTCAAATCACACACTTTCTTTTCTCATTTTGAAGCATTTGACCTTTATCTGTATTATTTTGTGCCTTGCATTTTTAATATTCGATAAGTAAGAATGTTTTAAGTAATGTTTTTCAATTTGGCTTTCAATAGGGTGGAGGTTTTATGATAGTAGGTGGCATATGGTCACCAGGAGGCATTTTTGATTCGGGCTGTCAAGATCCATGCTGATGCACTTAAAGGAAATATAATATGATTACAATATTTTATGATGATAATGATGTTGATTATCTTCCTGTGATTGGTGGGTTTCCTCTGGGTATTCCGGAACTTTATTCGAATTTAACCAACTTGTACAGAGAATTTGTTCTTATCACACTGTCAGTACAGAGTAGCAGTGAACCCGCTGGTTAAAATAATGTTTGCTTTTAAATGCTACTGAATGAATGACGCTATTTAACTAATCTCAGCATGTGTGTTGCAACCATATTACATGAAACTGTAGTATTTTTCTGGACATCCAGAATAATTCACAAGCTGTATACAGATGTCAGTGACAGAATCCTCCAGCAGAGGGCAGTGTGAACATTAACCCCCTGCTGTAAACTTACAACAGAAGAAGAGTCTCTTCCATCTCAACTGATCTTTCTCCCTGAGGTAATCATTTATTTTAAATATTTCCGACTGGGTTTAACAACAGATTTGCTTCATTTAAAAAATATAAACCTGATATTGTGGTAATATATTTGTGAGAGTTCACTACAGTGTACTTTAAACCCTGAGTGTAGTGTGTGTGTATGAATTCTCTATGAAGTGTGTGTGTTTACAATGGGTTCTGGAGTATGATCAGAGACTCCTTTTCCAGAAACACGACCCTTTAGGCCTCAAAAGATCTTATAATGGAAGCAGCAGAGGTTGGACTGTGCTCTTCTAAAACTCCTCCATGCACTCCTGGTCCTGCTGGCTCACAGGTAACCATTAATCATATGTGTGGAATTCAACTTTAATCTTTAACATGGAAGAGATTCACCTTCTGCTCTTAATCAGCTTCATTACTGCTGGGTTGCATCCTGTCCTAATCAAGGAAAAGCAAAGTCATCATCATTTCCTCAGTGTGTGACAGATCTATGTGACATGATGATTTCCTGTTGTACGTAAGTATTATTATTGTTGTTGTCATTAGCTTTGTGGGGACGTGCAGACAGAAACTTGTGAGGCTTCAGGTGGAGCCTCTGTGGAACACGTCACCCCTGTGGACCTTCAGAAGAATGTAAAGAAGGAAGAGACTGAAGATGAAGACGACCTCTGTAAGTCACAGAGCACATTACAGTCCAATCTGTCGTTCAGTAATCATTTTTATTGMAATTATTTTTTTAATTCATGAATGTACTGAATCACTGACTTTTTATATATTTGAATCATGTGTAGGATACATATTGATACATTTTTAAATGTCATTATTATTAAATTGAGTAAATAAACTTTCAGGTGAGTCGCTGTCAGGCTCTATGGGACACATCACACCTGTGGACCAACAGACTCAAATAAAAACAGAAGAATGTGAAGAGGAAGAAGAGAAGTTCTGTAAGACAGATTGATTTATTAGGGACCAGACTGACCTCAATAATTCAATTTGATGTTAACATTTAAAAATTTTTTTGACAAGACCAGTTCTTCAACACTTGTTTCCCCATGAATTCATGTTGTTTGTTATAATTGTACTCGGGCTGAAAGTATTTAAATGACTATTGTGGAATTTCAGGTGGTGGAACATCAAACGCTGTGGAAAATGTAAACGAACAGAACGGAGGATTTGAAATAAAGCATGTCAAAGTGGAAGAGTCTGAAGATGAAGACTACATTGGTACAAGTAATGGTTAAGTAACACTGACACTATAACACTCCTACACACTCTTACTGTGCTGTACACAAATGAGCCATAGCATTAAACCATCCCGGTATCGAGTAGGTTCCCCTGGTACCACCAAAACAGCACTGCCCTCACATAACCTCTGAAGATGTGAGGTGGTATCTAGCACCAGGATTTGTAAAGTGCTGCAAGTTGCATTGTGGGACCTTGTTGTTTACCCAGCACATCCCATAGATGCTTAATTGGACTGAGATCTTGAGAATTTGGTGGCGTGGTCAAGTAAGCCAGATATAGCAAGCTGTGATGCAGTGTGAAGTGTTGTGATATCTTTCTATCATAGCCACAAACATTAGTGTCCCCTTATTTAATTTGATTGTTTTTTTGTGTGTGAAACCATAGTAACAATAATTTGAGCGAGTGTATTTCAGTATTTTAGCAAATACAACATTAGACAAACAACATATAACTTCAAAAAATTGTTGCGCCAAAAGCAAAAAATGTGTGTGCAATACTACATACTCCCCTACTGCATCTATAGGACCTTAGAGGGTAAGTTACAGCTAGGTCCTGCTAATCATCATCCCTTTGCTGGTCCAAACATCCTCAGTTTGCTGGTCTGGAGTATTCAGGTGTGTGTTAACCCAGTGCCAGGAGGGAAAGACATAAACAATGGTCTTAGAAAAGACTCCACATCAATCTGGAAAGTGTTATAAAACCTCATTTGAATGAGTTCAACATTCTAGAGTGAGGTAGATTAAGACAGTTGCCGATCTTTCCATGAGTGGACTTCCCAGCACATTGACCCCAAGATCAGACAGGGCAATGCTCAAAATTCTAAAAGCTACATTTCAGACCCTGAAGACAACTTAACAAGTACGGTTTTATGGAAGGGTTGCCAGGAGAATAGCATTTCTGTCTAAATTGAACATGGAAGCGTGATTGAGGTTCACAAAACTGCATCTAAACAAACCATACGGCTTCTGGATCAATGTCCTATGGACAGATGAGACCAAAGTGGAGTTGCTTGGTCTTAATGCCCTGGGCCCTGTTTGGTGAAAACCAAACAGCATTTCAGCAGAAACATCTCATACCCACTGCCTGGATCGCAGGGCATTGGTGGAGGGGTGTTGATTTCGCCTTATTTTTTCAGCCACAGGACATGGGCACCTTCCAGTCATTGAGTTGACAATTGACCTCTTTCATATACCAGAGTATTCTAGAGACAAATGTGACAAATGTGCCATCTGTCCGACAGCTAAAGCTTGGTTGAAATTGGGGCATGCAACAGGACAATGACAATTTTCATTTTAAAATAAAAGAATTAAGGTTTTTGAATGGTCTAGTCAATGTCCAGACCTCAACCCAACTACAATGATGTAGCAGGCCATTAACAAAGCTGTGCATAAGCGAATGTCCAAAAACCTCAATTAAGTAAACTAGTGTTGACTGTTGTAATTGACTGTTGTAAGGAGAATGGACCAAAGCAATGTGAGAGTCTAATAGTCATATAGGGAACCATTACTTCAACATATTGCTGCTAAAGGTGGATTTACAAGCCATTGAATCATGTGGGCACTTAATGTTGCCCACATGGTTTTTTTCTTTCCCTTTTGTACGTATTTTGTATGATTGTATACGCTAGAGGTGGTTTAGGTTGTTTAAATTATGTTCCTCTGTACATCAGCATTTTGCTTAACCTACACATTTTCCCAGTCGTATAGTATCCTGTGACATAGTTACCATCTTAACCTTACTCTGTGCAAGTCCCTTTTGTTATTGTGACCTTGTTGGGATCCATCAGAATCTGTAAAATAGATTATAAGAGCATGCCTTACCTTTAATGTTTACATTTTAGTTTTGCTCTGTGTGACTTGGTCATCTACTTTATAGCTTCCAGAACCTTAGGTATTCTTTCCTTTTAAAATGTAACCATTTTCATGAAGAATTTCTAATACGGTTCACTTCTCTGCTTCAGAAATGAAAGATGGCCAGGTACCACTCTTCTCCTGCTCCTGGTGTTCACTTTCCTACACATCTCAAATTTACCTCCAAAAACACACCAGAAGATGCCACTATGAGGAACATGAGCGACTGGTACAGTCCGAAGAGTTAGCAGACAAGAACCAGATCACCACCATGAGCTCCAGTATTCAGGAAGCCTCTGTTACTCTCAACACTAACGCCTCTAAAGACCAAGTGCAGAAAGAAGTCTATCCCTGCCCGCAGTGTGGAAAGAGCTTTACAAAACAGTATAATCTCCACCTGCACCAGCGCATTCACACAGGAGAAAAGCCGTATCATTGCTTAGAGTGTGGGAAGAGTTTTTTAAATCACTGTGATATTCAGCGACATCAGCTTATTCACACAGGAGAAAAGCCGTATCAGTGCTCAGAGTGTGGGAAGAGTTTTAATCGACAGGGGAATCTTCAGCATCATCTGCGCACTCATTCAGGAGAAAAACCATATCAGTGCTCACAGTGTGGGAAAAGATTTACAGAAAAATGTAGTCTAAAACTACATCAGCGCATTCACAGTGGCGAAAAGCCGTATCGGTGCTCAGAGTGTGGGAAAAGTTTTATTCGACAGAGTCATCTCAGTAAACACTTGCGTGTTCACACAGGAGAGAAACCGTATCAGTGCTCACAGTGTGGGAAGATGTTCACTGATGAATGTTATCTAAAAGTACATCAGCGCATTCACAGTGGAGAAAAGCCGTATCACTGCACACACTGTGGGAAAACCTTTAATCAACAGAGCCATCTCAGTAAGCACTTGCGTATTCATACAGGAAACAAGCCGTATCAGTGCTCACAGTGTGAGAAGACGTTCACAGTAAAAAGTAGTCTAAAGTTACATCAGCGCACGCACAGTGGGGAGAAGCCATATCAATGTGGAGCGTGTAAAAAGAGTTTTAAACAGCCAAGTCATCTCAAAAACCACTTGCGTATTCACACAGGAGAGAAGCCGTATCATTGCTTACATTGTGAGATGAGATTTAATCACAAGAAAAGTCTTGTACAACACCAAAAGAAATGCGCCAATGACTTTAAGAAGCAAGTCATCCATCATGGAGTCGTCAGCTTGGGATGCGTCATCTGATGTTTCTCTAAAGATTTAAAAAAAACAAAACACGTCCTTAATAACTCAATGGAGACATTTATTTGTTAGATTAATTAGTATTTTTTTTTTTGCTAGTATAGTATTTACCGTATGCTTTGAATATTCCAGAGTTTCTCCTGTAAATTATTGGTGCTAGATTGATTTATTCCTATAATGATTCATGAGTTTGGTGAACGGGTAAATCTTTTGCCTGTTAAATCTATGTTGCTGCTAGGTGACAAAGCACACTACGTTAAAACCACATGATATTAACACTGATGATTAATTATATACCAGTCAACTGGTGACAGATGCCCACAGGGACCAAAGGCCAGCCCATGCAGTCTGATTGCACAGAAAAGTACAATGCAGCACAAACTGCATTAAAAGTACAGGCTGGCCATGAAAGAAAGTCACCAAAATACCGAGCGCACCATAGCACACTGAGGACAAGGCACCTGACCTACAAATTCTCCAGATCCCAATAACCACCCATGGAATCTGGTATGCAAAAGATCTGATCCAAGGAAGGCCCCACTACGCAATCCACAGCACCCAGTGGATCCGCTGGCAATGTCCTGGTGCCAGACACCACAGCACTGTGGTGCCTCCGGAGCCACACCCCTAGTGGCCAGAGCCTTCACTTGGCAAGAAGGGAAACCAAAGCCTGGATGGTTTTAATGTTAGTGTTTTAATATTATGGCGATCATTGTATGTTAGTATGTATACTAGGTTAAAAAAAATCATTTTTATCAGTAAATTGTAAAATGAAAAAAATAAAAAAATAAAAATACTGTGACTGGTACATGAGCATATGTTTATACTGAAGGTGAGGTAAGAGAAAAATCCAGGAGACTGCATGGAGAAACACGTGTTCTGTTTCCACCCCGGCGTTGATGGATTCTCACGCATGCATTTTCTCATACAAGCTAAAATAAACAAGAGTGCTCTGTTACAAACACCACCACCAGATAAACATTCTTACCCCTGTTGTGGTGTGTTAATATAAATGCAAACAAATATAATTTCCTGTAAGTTGCTTTTATATAAAATTTCTTTTTTTACCATAATACTTGTTTTGACCCATTTATATACACAGATCAGGATTCCAATGAGGATTAAAGAACACTATAATATGTGTATATATAAGTTAGTCAGAAATGCTAAACCTGGATAGCTGATTGTAAATAAAAAGCATCAACTTGGCCTGTGTCATGGGGAGTATGGGTAGGGGTAGCTCAGTGGTTAAGGTACAGGACTGCTGGCTGGAAGATTAAAACTCTACCGCAAACAAGCTTCATTCTAAAAAAAAAAAAAGTCTCAACTTAACAAAGTTTAGTTATATGTTGCACAGCTCCAGTTTACTCAACTTTTAGAGAAATTTGCTGGCAAACAAAATATTTCACATTGGTTTTTAGTTGACGCAATATGTACGCAGTTCAAAATCTTAAGCTGACTCAACTTGTTATTCAAATATTTACACCAGCTCAAGTAAAATTTATTGGGACCAATAAATTTTATTTCCAAGGTTGACTTAGCCCAACTAGTTTTTCATCAAGTAATTTGTCTCCCATTGAAGCCCACTGTAGTTGTTTCAAGTGATTGTTTAAAAAAAAAAAAAAAATCTAGTTGGCCTAACAATTCCCCAATAATTAAAACACAAACATTAATTAACAAACTTTATTCTTCTAAAACTAATCAAAGTTAAAATAATGATTTGCATAAAAACAGGAGATTATAGGTTCTATTTTGCTTAAAGGTCAGTAAAATACCTCTATAACATGATATATCAGTATCTTACTGATCCTTTTATATTCCAATATCATAACCAATTTTATAACCAACAAAGTAGAACCTGTTTTATGCAGATTACTGTTTTAATGTTGACTAGATTTGGACAAATTAAGATTTGTACACAGTGTGTGTTTTAATTGCTGGGGCATTGTTCTCCCCTTCATCTGTCCTCATCCTCCCAGATCCCACAACTGCATTTGACATGCTAAGCCACAAGATTCTTTTGTATATCTTAACAAGCCTTAGAAGCATTACAAGCCTTTTTGTGAAAGATGCAACAAGTTTTTCACTCATGGATTCTGCCATTCCTCTGTACAGATCCTGCCCAGTTCTGTCAGGTTGGATGGTAAACATTGGTGGACAGCCATTTTCAGGTCTCTCCAGAGATGCTCAAAAGTCAGGGCTCTGAATGGGGCATTCAAGAACAGTCACGGAGTGTTGTGAAGTTGTTGTGAAGCCACTCATTGTTCATTGGTCATTGTCTTGTTGGAAGGTGTACCTTCGGCTCAGTCTGAGGCCCTAAGCACTCTGGAGAAGGTTTTCGTCCAGGATATCCCTGTACTTGACCACATTCGTCTTTCCCTCGATTGCAACCAGTTATCCTGTCCCTGCAGCTGAAAAAGAACCCCACAGCATGATGCTGCCACCAACATGCTTCGCTGTTGAGACTGTATTGGACAGGTGATGAGCAGTGCCTGGTTTCTCCACACATACCGCTTAGAATTAAGGGCAAAAAGTTCATCAGACCAGAGAATCTTATTTCTCAACATCTTATGGTCTATGCAGGCTTTCATGTGTCTTGCACTGAGGAGAGGCTTCCGTCTGGCCACTCTGCCGTAAAGCCCTGACTGGTGAAGGGCTGCAGCGATGGTTGACTTTCTACAACTTTCTCCCATCTCCCGACTGCATCTCTGGAGCTCAGCCACAGTGATCTTTGGGCTCTTCTCCCCCAATAGCTCAGTTTGGCCAGATCGTCAGCTCTAGGAAAGGTTCTGGTCGTACCAAATGTCTCCCATTTAAAGATTATGGAGGCCACTGTGCTCTTTTTCAACATAAGAATTCGCCCATTTATACTATAAACGGCCCCGTACTCACTTTACCTCTCAGCTCTAATCACACCACACCACATTCTCTCTACCAAGAGAAACAAAAACTCTACCAAGCTTTGAACATCTCATGAAGCACTGTTTAATCCATCATCTAAAACAATGGAAAAAGCATTGTGCAACAGCATGTTCATACACCTAAACTGGCCCGTGAGGCAAGGAGAGCATTAATCATAGAAGCAGAAAGAGGCCTATAGTACTGAAACGCTGCAGAGATTCTCAGTTCAGGTGCAGGAATCTTTCCACAGGCCAACTATTAGTCATGAGTCCCATAAGGGTGGCAAGAAGAAACCATTGTTGAAAGAAAACATAAGAATTCCTGTTTTCAGTTTGTGACAAGCCATGTGGAACTGTAAAGTAAGATGACTGAAGACCAAACACCAGGTTATAATAAAACAGATTGTTTATTTCATGCATAAACACAACATATGCATCCTATAGTTTAAATCAACAAAATTAAAACTTGAGCTTTTATACTCGATTGTTAATTCAAGAGGACACACTCTAGAACAAACAGATAATGCCCAAAGCTAAGACAGGAAACAAATATGAGCAAAGACAAAACATCCTGATTCAAGGAACAGACACATGTACATTATGGGTAACCAATACAAAACAAACATGGGAAAATAGATAAATATCCACTTTAGAAAAGATTTTCTTTAAAGATTTTTCTGTCTGAGAGTATGTCTTCATGAGATTTGATCGAAGTTTCCAGTAGATGGGCCTCCACCCTGGCCGACCTCAGTGCACTCTCGTGGACCTGCCTCTTACCTCAACTTAATTGATAAACATATGGTCTTGCACCAGTCTCTGTAGGATATTTTTAGAATTTTTACAATCAAGTCATACAATTTTACATATTATACTGACAAATATACTATTATATAATATTATCAACCGTAATATTAAAGAATAACAGATATATGCGCTGTTATGTTTAGCAGCAAATCTTTTGAGTACTGTGGCTTGAACTTCTTTGTCTGGCACACCTCATGGTTGTTTAATTGGATTAAGGTCTAGTGAATTTTGGAACCTACACACGTGGACAAAACTGTTGGTACCCTTCGGTCAATGAAAGAAAAACTCACAGTGGTCACAGAAATAACTTTAATCTGACAAAAGTAATAATAAATAAGAATTCTATGAATGTTAACCAATGAACGTCAGACATTGCCTTTCAGCCATGCTTCAACGGAAATATATATATATATATAAAGAAAACTCAAAAACTCATGGAACAGGCCTGGACAAAAATGATGGTACCCCTAACTTTATAGTTTGTTGCACAAGCTTTTGAGGCAATCACTGCAATCAAACGATTCCTGTAACTGTCAATGAGACTTCTGCACCTCTCTGCAGGTATTTTGGCCTCCTCACTCCTCATGAGCAAGCTGCTCCAGTTGTTTCCGGTTTGAAGGGTGCCTTTTCCAGACGGCATGTTTCAGCTCCTTCCAAAGATGCTCAATAGGATTGAGGTCAGGGCTCATAGAAGGCCACTTTAGAATAGTCCAATGTTTTCCTCTTAGCCATTCTTGGGTGTTTTTAGCTGTGTGTTTTGGGTCATTGTCCTGTTGCGAGACCCATGACCTGCGACTGAGACCCAGCTTTCTGACACTGGCCAGCACATTTCTCTCTAGAATCCCTTGATAGTCTTGAGATTTCATTGTACCCTGCACAGATTCAAGACACCCTGTGCCAGATGCAGCAAAGCAGCCCCGGAACATAACCGACCCTCCTCCATGTTTCACAGTAGGGACAGTCTTCTTTTCTTCATATGCTTCATGCTTCCGTCTGTGAACATAGAGCTGATGTGCCTTGGCAAAAAGTTTTTTGTCTCATCTGTCCATAGGACATTTTGTGACTTTGTCAACATGTAGTTTGGCATATTCCAGTCTGTCTTTTTTATGATTTGTCTTCAACAATGGTGTCCTCCTTGGTCGTCTCCCATGTAGTCCACTTTGGCTCAAACAACGACGGATGGTGCGATCTGACACTGATGTTCCTTGAGCATGAAGTTCACCTTGGATCTCTTTAGAAGTCTTTCTGGGCTCTTTTGTTATCATTCGGATTATCCGTCTCTTTGATTTGTCATCAATTTTCCTCCTGCGTCCACGTCCAGGGAGGTTGGCTACAGTCCCATGGATCTTAAATTTCTGAATAATATGTGCAACTGTAGTCACAGGAACATCTAGCTGCTTGGAAATGGTCTTATAGCCTTTACCTTTAACATGCTTGTCTATAATTTTCTTTCGAATCTCCTGAGACAACTCTTTCCTTCGCTTCCTCTGGTCCATGTTGAGTGTGATACATACCATGTCACCAAACAACACAGTGACGACCTGGAGCCCTATATATAGGCCCACTGACTGATTACAAGATTGTAGACACCGGTGATGCTAATTAGTGGACACACCTTGAATTAACATGTCCCTTTGGTCACATTATTTTCAGTATTTTCTAGGGGTACCATCATTTTTGTCCAGGCCTGTTCCATAAGTTTATTTTTTTTAATAATTCTGTTGAAGCATGGTTGAAAAGCAATGTCTGACTTTCATCGTTTAACATTTATTTATTTATGACTGATGATTAAATTCTGATTTATATAGGGCTATACTCTACTCAGATTTAGCCAAATGGTGCAAAACTGACAGGACATCACTTCGTCTTGCAGATGGATAAGGGGAATGATGCAAATCCCACAGTAAAAGCTTCCTAAGGCAAAGAAATGTGATATGGCCATGTCAGTTACCTGTTTTAAACCCATACTGAAAATAAAACTAGAAGCAGAGAGACTCACAAACATCTTAAGGAAGGAAATTCAGCATTTGGCAATGGCATGGGTTCCAGACTTCAGGCAGTCACTGAATGCAAAGGATTTTCTTCCAAATATTAAAAGAAATCCTTCCATTTGTAATTACGCTAGTTTGTTCGTTTAGTCTGTCAAAAAAGTCTGTTACTTGGCAGCATTGCAGATTTAAATGGTTGGAATGTTCCTCATAATAAACCATCTTTCCTAGATACAGAAACACGAAATATTTCCAGCAGAAACTTACAGGAAATACATTAATCATGATACCTCACACAAATCATTGTGCTTGGTAAGGTCAGTTCATTCAATGTTGTGCTTTCTTTCTTTTATATTTGGAGAAAGATCAGATGACAAATCCCACTTGGTTTTTAATTGCATTCGCATGTATTTTGGTGCTGTACAAGACGTCTCTTGTGATTAAACCTCTTCTCACATCGTGAGCACTTGTATGGCTTTGTGTGAATAAGCAAGTGTTTTCTGAGTGAAGATGGCTGTTTAAAACTCTTTGTACACTCTGTGCAGTTATACGGCTTCTCTCCACTGTGAATGCGCTGATGTACTATTAGACTACCTTTATGTTTAAACATCTTCCCACACTCTGAGCACTGATACGGCTTCTCTCCACCGTGAATGCGCTGATGTACTTTTAGACTACTTTTTACTGAAAACATCTTCCCACACTGTGAGCAGTGATACGGCTTCTCTCCTGTGTGAGTACGCAAGTGTATTTTGAGATGACATTGCTGTTTAAAACTCTGCCCACACTCTGCACAAGGATAGGGCTTTTCTCCACTGTGGATACGCTGATGTAATTTTAGTCTACTTTTTGCTAGAAACGTCTTTCCACACTGTGTGCACTGATACGGCTTGTTACCTGTGTGAATGTCCAAGTGTGTACTGAGATGGCCGTGTTGTTTAAAACTTTGCCCACAGTGTGAACACTGATACGGCTTCTCTCCACTGTGAATGCGCTGATGTACTTTTAGATGGGATTTTTCTTTAAATTGTTTCCCACACTGTGAGCACTGATAGACCTTTTCTCTTGCGTGAATTTGCTGATGTCGCTGAAGATCGTTGCTCTTTAAAAAACTTTTGTCACACTCTAAGCAGGCATATAGGTCTTCTCCTGTGTGAATGCGCTGGTGTAATTGGAGGTTACCCTGTCGAAGAAAACTCTTTCCACACTGTGAGCACTTGTACAGTGTGTTCTCTCCAGTGTGAATGCGCTGATGTACTTTGAGGTTACCCTTTTGTGTAAAACTCCTCCCACACTGTGAGCACTGATACGGCTTTTCTCCTGTGTGAATTCGCTGATGTCGCTGAAGATTGTGACGCTTTAAAAATATTTTGTCACACTCTAAGCAGGGGTGCAGCTTTTCTCCTGTGTGAGTGCGCTGGTGTAGGTGGAGATTATAGCGTTGGGTAAAACTCTTCCCACACTGCGGGCAGGGATAGACTTCTTTCTGCACCTGGTTATTACTGGTGTTATTGCTGAGAGTACCAGATGCGGTTTCCTGAATACTGGAGCTCATGGATCTGGTGATCTGGTTCTTCTCTTTTAACTCTCCTGACTGTACCAGTCTCTCATGGTCCTCACAGTGGCATCTTCTGGTGTGTTTGTGGAGGTCAATTTGACATGTATAGGAAAGTAAACACCAGGAGCAGGAGAAGACTTGTACCCGGCCCTCATTCACTTCTAAAGCAGAAAAGTTACCAGTATTAGAAACTCTTCATGGAAATCGTTTTAGGAAGGTATGGCAATATCAAAAGCTCTAGAAACTAACTAGTATACGGCCCAGTCACATAGAGCAAAATTAAAATGTTTTCTCTATTAGGCCAACTATGCCCCATGATGCTATACAACTGGGAAAATGTGTAGGTTGAGCAAAGTTCTGATGAACAGATGAACATCTTTAAACTAACCCAAACCATCCCTACCACACAGATATGAACCAGCCAGTTAAAAATGGTCTATATAAAAAAGATCCTTTCATATCAATGTAAAACTTACATAGCTAAAAACGACCACTTGGTAAGAGAACTATAGTAAACTGTTTGAGGTTTACATTAACATCACTGCATATGGCAGACACCCTTATCCAGAGCAACTTTTTATCTAGTTGGTCGACTACAGCCATCCCATCAGGAAAGAAGACCTCCATAGGTGTTCCATACTGGTGATTCAGTACAAGCTGGTGGTCAGTCGACATTTTATCTCCACATAACGTTGCTGAGTCTCGACCTGAGCGACTGAAGCGACCCCAGATCATAACACTGTCTCCAGAGGCTTGCACAGTGGACACTATGCATGATGGGAGCATCGCTTCATTACAGCGCTTCCCTTCTCACCCTGCCACGCCCATCACTCTGGAATAGGATCATCAGGTCACATGACCTTATTGCATCACTTCAACATAAACTATAGTTGCATGAGACATTTTACAATTTTGATTTGAAATGAAATTAAAGTGTAAACCAAGGGGATATTAACCTCTGAGCAGAGCCTGTACTCGAGTGATGTGCACGACCAGGAAAAATACCTGCCCTTAGTGTTTTGAAATTGTATGTTTGGTATGTTCGAGAGGTATGATACATCACACTAAATACTTGCGCGGTTGTATTAAATCCTCTGATTAAGTGCTCCAAATACAATATGTGTTGTTATTAGTACATTATATTGCATAGTTTATTAGTACTACAGTATAGGTGTTACTTAACCACAGTATGTTGTTGTACAGAGATAGTCTTCATCTTCGAACTCTTCCTTTTTTACATGCTTTATTTCAAATGTTCCGTTCTGTTCGTCTACATTTCCCACAGAGTTTGATGTTCCACCACCTGAAATTCCACAATATACATTTACTGTAAATACTTTCAGCGAGAAAAACAGCCCCAGTCAAAAATAAAAACTAGTTAATATTATAGTAAGTTATTGAGGCCAGTCTAGACACTAATAAATCATACTGTCTTACAGAACGTCTCTTCTTCTTTAAGTTCTTCCTTTTTAACTCGAGTCTGTTGGTCCACAGGTGTGATGTGTCTCACAGAGCCTGACAGAGCTTCACCTGAAATTTTATTTACTCAATTTAAATCATGTCATTTAATATAAACATGATAAATACATTTTTTTTTTAAGTCAGTGATGCAGTTCCTTCATGAATTCGGTTTAGACTAAAAATGATTACTGAACGACAGATTGGACTGTAATGTGCTCTGTGACTTACAGAGGTCGTCTTCATCTTCAGTCTCTTCCTTCTTTACATTCTTCTGAAGGTCCACAGGGGTGACGTGTTCCACAGAGGCTCCACCTGAAGCCTCACAAGTTTCTGTCTGCACGTCCCCACAAAGCTAATGACAACAACAATAATAATACTTACGTACAACAGGAAATCATCATGTCACATAGATCTGTCACACACTGAGGAAATGATGATGACTTTGCTTTTCCTTGATTAGGACAGGATGCAACCCAGCAGTAATGAAGCTGATTAAGAGCAGAAGGTGAATCTCTTCCATGTTAAAGATTACAGTTGAATTCCACACATATGATTAATGGTTACCTGTGAGCCAGCAGGACCAGGAGTGCATGGAGGAGTTTTAGAAGAGCACAGTCCAACCTCTGCTGCTTCCATTATAAGATCTTTTGAGGCCTAAAGGGTCGTGTTTCTGGAAAAGGAGGCTCTGGGGGGTATTCCAGAAAGCAGGTCATGTGACATACCCGGGTAAGTTTAAGAGTAAGTTAGTGGATATCCTCAACTTTTGGTTCCAAAAACGGAGGTAACTCTCTGGGTATGTTTGTAACCATAGCAACTTGCTCTCTGAAGATAACCTGCTCG
>QMIH01000261.1:99555-143542 GCA_003987875.1 Clarias batrachus | reverse complement strand
GGTGGAATTTTAAGGTGACGGTTACTGTTACTTACGTACTCACGATTAATTAAAATATCAAAAGGTTCTGAATACTCAAAAAGCTCTATTAATTTTACCTAATTGCAATTATTTAAGTTAACGGTACTCAGTGTGTTTAATTACTTTGAGCATTAGGGTTTACAGTGTATAATAAAAGGGAAGCCGATGTCAAATGTGCTATTTAATACTCTCACACATTTACTCTGTCCGTTATTTTTTGCCAAACCAACTCTCTTTCTTTAGCCGATGCAGCCGTGTTGCTTTTTTCATTATTATTGGCTTGAATTCTTCATATGGTGCATTTAAACCTCCAACTCCGCCTCTGTGAAGTATGCCGCTCGCGCCTTTTCACTTTGATTTTCCATTTTGACTCGTGAAATCGGCGATCCATTGAAAATGTCTGTATGTATGCACCGTGCACGCGCATTAACTCTGGGTAACCAGTAGGAGGTTGATTAAACTTTCTCTTCTCAGGGGTTTTGGAACCGACATACTCATGGTATGCGGGTTTGGAGTAAATCAACCCTGAGGTTAAGTTTTATCAGATGGTGAGTTAACCCAGCTTTCTGGAATACACCCCTACACACTACACACTCCACACAGTTCATAAAGAATTCACACACACACTACACTCAGGGTTTAAAGTACACTGTAGTGAACTCTCWCAAATATATTACCACAATATCAGGTTTATATGTTTAAATCCAACAGATCTGTTAATAAACCCAGTCAGAAATATATAAAGTAGGAGATAATCACCTCAGTGAGAAAGCACAAGTGTGAGTGGAAAAAAAAAAAAAAACCGCTCCTCCTTCTTCTTTTGTAAGTTTTAATGTTCACACTGCCCCCTCGTGGGGGATCCTGTCACTGCATCAATGTACAGCTTGTAAATCCTTCTGGATGACAAGAAAAAATATTGCAGTTCCATATAATATGTTGGAAAATGGATGCTAAGGTGAGTTTAACAGCATCAATCGTTTATTAGCATTTGACATTAAATGATATTTTAACCTCCAGGTTCCTCCCAAAGACCAGATTAGTAGTTACTGAATTGCCTCACTCAATTATCGACAAAATCTATTTATCATGTATGCCTAGTCACAGGGGGCCTGGAGCCCATCCACGAGACAGGGTGCCACACCACCGCAGGGTGCACAAACATACAAACACTCACTCACTCAGAGAACAATTTGGGGAAAGCCAATTAGCTTAATCTGCATGTCTGAACACAGGTAACCATTAATCATATGTGTGATTCCAACCTGGAATCACATTTAATCTTTAATATGGAAGAGATTCACCTTCATCTCTTAATCAGCTTCATTACTGCTGGGTTGCATCCTGTTAGAAAATATACGAATTAAGGAAACAGCCCGTTCCTGGCTCAGATCTTATTTGATGAATTATCTTTTTTTTTTTTTTTTTTTTGATCATGTCTCACAGGGTAGCACTGCACTAGCTAGAGTGCTCTTTTTTTTTTTTTTTTGATTTAAATGGTGACTATTCTGCATGTTCTCAGGTGAAGTCTGGATCACAATCACAGTGTGTGCGGTTTTAGGTCCACTGCTATTTCACTTACTTGCTTTTTTGGGCCACATCATTCGTAGACATGATTTTAGTTTTCACTGTTAAGATGATGACATGCAGATATATGCCTCAGCAAAGCCAGATGAGAAAAACCAGGGAAGTTTAGCAATGTGTAAAGAACATAAGACGTTAATTAACTTCCTTCTTCTTAATCCTGATAAGACAGAGATATTGGTATTAGGACCACATGCAAGTAGAAGTAAGCCTTCTGATCACACAGTAACTTGGGTAAAGGAGCACTCGGGTTTGTTAACGGTGGAGCGACTGGTTGCAATACATCCCAGGGAGCCCTCGTGTCTGTGCTTCCTTTTGGCCCTTAATTTTAGTTCTCTCTCTTTCCCCTCCCTGTCTCTCTCTCTCTCTTTCTCTCTCTCTCTTTCTCTCTACAAATGCCGCTCCCGAGCTGCCAGTGATCCAGACCTCCAAGCCTATAGACCTCTCTGACTCATCCTGGTAGCCTGTTTCTGGTTGGAGATCTTGTCACATGGAGTTCCTGTGTGGTCTTACAGAGCATAGGACGCATGTGCTGACCATGGTTGGTTCCACTTTACCATGAAGATGGTCCAGATCTGGATTGATGCAGACAGCTGTTCTTTGGGGACTTGTGACTGCAGTCACGCAATAGTTCAAGAATTTCCTACAGGTTTTACCTGAGCCTTCAATTTTGAACTGGACTCCATATTAAGTAAGGCATATTAAGCCATGTATTACTGCAAAACAATTCCTGCTATCTGTCAAACCCCAAATAGAGATGGGTTCTCTGTTGAGTTTGGTTCTTCTCAAAGTGTCTTCCTAATTTTTCTGTTACCCTCAGCTTGCTCATCAGGGACAATCTAATCATTTTGATTTATACACATTCTCTCAAATTGCATACAAATAGAAGTTCATACAAGTTCAGTCATGAAATTTTCTCACTACTAAATATTCCACAGTCATATGTTAGTGGTATTATAACAAAGTAGAAGCGATTGGGAACAACAGCCTCTTATGATGTAGTCAGCCACATAAAATCACAGAGAAGGGTCAGTGGATGCTGAGATTTATAGTGCACAGTGGTCGCCAACTTTCTGCAGAGTCAATAGCTACAGACGTCCAAACTTTGTAGCCTTCAGATTAGCTCAAGCACGTGCGAATAGGGCTTCATCTAATAGGTTTCCATGGCTGAGCAGGAGGATTTAAGCCTTACATCAATGTTCAGATGTTTGATTAATGCAAATAATATTGATGCACAGTAGTTGTGTAATAATTTTATTTATTAAAAGCCTGTTGTTGCTTTTATACAGTGGATTGCATGTAGTCCAGTTCAACTGTTTATGAGGGCGGTTGTCTGCACAAACAAACTGTTCCTGTGCCTGGTAGTTTTGGTTACAGAGCTCTGTATCACTTGCCAGATGGGAGAAGGTGAAAAAGGTTGAGTCCAGGGTGTGAGGGGACTGTAGAGATTTTACCTGCCCGTTTCCTGGTTCGTGTACAGTAGAAGTCATGGAGAGGGGGCAGGGGAGCTGCAATGATTGTCATACAACATCTCATTGTCAACCATATTACATGAAACTGCAGTATTTTTCCGGTCATCCAGATGCAAGCTGTATACTGATGCAGTGACAGAATCATCCAGCAGGGGGCAGTGTGAATATTAATCCCTGCCGTGAACTCACAAAAGAGGAAGAGGAGACACGTAGGGGTTTTCCCTCTATGTGGTGTTTTCTCACTGGGGTTAAAAAAAAAAAAATTAAGATGTTTGTTTTTATTTATTTATTTAAAAACCCTGATATTATGATACTATAAGTAAACAAAGTGTGTGTGTGTTTACAATGGGTTCTGGAGTATGATCAGAGACTCCTTTTCCAGAAACACGACCCTTTATGCCTCAAAAGATCTTATAATGGAAGCAGCAGAGGTTGGACTGTGCTCTTCTAAAACTCCTCCATGCACTCCTGGTCCTGCTGGCTCACAGGTAACCATTAATCATATGTGTGGAATTCAACTTTAATCTTTAACATGGAAGAGATTCACCTTCTGCTCTTAATCAGCTTCATTACTGCTGGGTTGCATCCTGTCCTAATCAAGGAAAAGCAAAGTCATCATCATTTCCTCAGTGTGTGACAGATCTATGTGACATGATGATTTCCTGTTGTACGTAAGTATTATTATTGTTGTTGTCATTAGCTTTGTGGGGACGTGCAGACAGAAACTTGTGAGGCTTCAGGTGGAGCCTCTGTGGAACACGTCACCCCTGTGGACCTTCAGAAGAATGTAAAGAAGGAAGAGACTGAAGATGAAGACGACCTCTGTAAGTCACAGAGCACATTACAGTCCAATCTGTCGTTCAGTAATCATTTTTANAATTATTTTTTTAATTCATGAATGTACTGAATCACTGACTTTTTATATATTTGAATCATGTGTAGGATACATATTGATACATTTTTAAATGTCATTATTATTAAATTGAGTAAATAAACTTTCAGGTGAGTCGCTGTCAGGCTCTATGGGACACATCACACCTGTGGACCAACAGAMTCAAATAAAAACAGAAGAATGTGAAGAGGAAGAAGAGAAGTTCTGTAAGACAGATTGATTTATTAGGGACCAGACTGACCTCAATAATTCAATTTGATGTTAACATTTTTAAAAAATTTTGACAAGACCAGTTCTTCAACACTTGTTTCCCCATGAATTCATGTTGTTTGTTATAATTGTACTCGGGCTGAAAGTATTTGAATGAATATTGTGGAATTTCAGGTGGTGGAACATCAAACGCTGTGGAAAATGTAAACGAACAGAACGGAGAATTTGAAATAATGCAGGTAAAAGTAGAAGATTCTGAAGATGAAGACTATCTCTGTACACCAACAGACTGGGGTTAAGTATCACTGAAATTGTAACGCTCATACACACTTTGCTATACACCCATTAGCTACATCCTGAAAAATAAAAAACTACCAATATTGTGTAGGTTCCCCATGTGCCACCAAAACATCTCTGACCCCTTAAGGTATGACTACACCTCTGATGATGTTCTGTGGTATCTAGCACCCAGGATTTTTAAAGTGCTGTAAGTTACAGGGTGGGGCCTCCATGGATCAGATCCCACAGTTGGATTGAGAGAATATGGATGGGGAATACAGCTCCAGGACAGACTGGCCTTTGGTTGGTCTTTAGTTTTGAATCTTCATGCATTATTGTTATGAAAAACACCCTTGTTCTGTACAGACTGTAGTGTAGCATTCTTTGTTTACACTGTAAGTTACAAAAAAGAATGCTGCACATTGTTTCAGCATGCGAAGGTGGTTTACAGTATATGAGTGTGCTAGGGATGGCTAAGGTGGATTCTGTTAGCATTATGTGACAGTTAGCCTGGTAGCTTGGTTTCATGATTCTTTTCTAATACTGTTCACTTTCCTACTGCAGAAATGAAAGATGACCAGGTACCACTCTTTTCCTGCTCCTGGTGTTCACTTTCCTGTACGTCTCAAATGTACCTCCACAAACACATCAGAAGATGCCACTATGAGGACCATGAGAGACTGTTACAGTCAGGAGAGTTAAAGGACAAGAACCATATCACCACCATGAGCTCCAGTATTCAGGAATCTGCTTCCAATAAACAAGTGCAGAAAGAAGTCTATCCCTGCTCACAGTGTGGGAAGAGCTTTCTTCGAAAGGGTAGTCTCCAGCTACACCAGCGCACTCACACAGGAGAAAAGCTACATCCCTGCTTGGAGTGTGGCAAAAGTTTTTTAAAACGCTGTTTCCTTCAGCGACATCAACTCATTCACACAGGAGAAAAGCCGTTTCAGTGCTCACAGTGCGGGAAGAGTTTTAATCAACCAGTTCATCTCAGTTCACACATGCGTATTCACGCAGGAAACAAGCCGTATCAGTGCTCACAGTGTGGGAAGATGTTTCCAGAAAAATGTAGTCTAAAATTACATCAGTGCGCTCACAYTGGAGAGAATCCATTTCACTGTGCACAGTGTGGGCAGAGTTTTAAAGAGCAAAGTCAGCTCAGTAATCACTTGCTTATTCACAGTGAAGAGAGGCCGCATCAGTGCTCACAGTGTGGGAAAATGTTCAAAGACAAAGGTCAGCTTAAAATCCATCAGCGCGTTCATAGTGGAGAGAAGCCGTATTACTGCTCATACTGTGGGAAAAGTTTCGCTCAATACAGTAATCTCATTACACACTTGCGCACTCACACCGGAAACAAGCCATATCAGTGCACACAGTGTGGGAAAGGTTTTGCTCAGCAGAGTAATCTCAGTACGCACTTGCGTATTCACACAGGAGAGAAGCCGTATCCCTGCTCAGAGTGTGGGAAGAGTTTCGCAGTAAAACGTAGTTTAATCGTACATCAGCGCATTCACACGGGCGAGAAGCCGTATCAGTGCTCACAGTGTGGGAAGACTTTTGCAGTAAAAAGTAGTCTCATTGTACATCAGCGCATTCACACAGGAGAGAAGCCTTATCAATGCTCACAGTGTGGGAATATGTTTATAGACAAAAGTCATCTAAAAGTACATCAGCGCACTCATAGTGGAGAAAAGCCGCACCAGTGCTTAGAGTGTGGGAAGATGTTTGCAGTAAAAAGTAGTTTGAAACTACATCAGCGCATTCACGGTGGAGAAAAGCTGCATCAGTGCCCTTGAAGTTAAAAGAGTTTTAATCACGATATGTCTGCACCAACCCAGTGCAAATGCCACCAGTATGGAGTCATCAGCTTGTGACGCATCATCTGAGCTTTCTTTTAATGTAAATGATGAACTAAGAAGAAAATACTGACCGTTATCAAGTACAAGGTTTTGTGTGAGATATTTACATTAATGTATTTACTGCATGCTACCAGATTACATTTCTTGTAATGTACTTTGAACATGGGAGACAATAAACGTTGTCAGTGTGTACTGTATATTAGTTAAATCTTTTGGAACAAAAGACTGTAAGATATTTTTAAATAAATATGCATTAGGAAAGATTTTTTTTTTGTCTCCTGTGATTTTCTATCCGTCTTCTGTGATTTATGAATGGATTATTTTAAGTTAATTTTATTTACTCTTATTAGAACCTGGAAATTGTGATTCTTCAGAATAGCATAACACCAACAAATACTATTACAAGATAATTGGCCCTTGCAAACATGTGGTGGAAACCGTGCTGCCTATGCCGATTATTGTGGATAGATCAGCATTAAGTGATACAAAATCAGATCCTATTTCAGAAAAGCAGATGCAGCAGTGAAGGCAGCAGTGTTGAGATCACTAAATGACAACATGATAAGAAATAAGAATAAGAAAAATGTCCGTTCCAACAGTTGATTTACAGGATCTGGAGATATAAGAAATGCCAGATCAAAAATCTTGTTTAGCAAAAGCTCTCTTTTCTTATTATGCAAAATTGACACACAGTAAGGACCATGTGTGAAAAGGGGGATGTAGATGTTATAATAAAACCTTTGTTACTTTGCTTTTACCAAGTGTATAAATTACTTGTCTTTATAGTGTTTTAAAGAAATCCACTACAACAAACTTGGCATAGTAAGCAGGATTTCATATCATGTACTCGTCTTCAGGCCAGTTGCTTGGGTTTTGTTTACGTTTCCAGTTATGAGCAGTCCTCTAGGTTCATGTGAAGTTGGTCTAAATTCAGAATACGGAATTCCAGCTGTTCGTCCACAATCTAGTGTCCTCCAGGCTGTCTTATGTCTAAAAGCTGTTTGTTGGCCTGCTCCAGCTCGACGGAGTATGTACAAGGGTTTTTTCGTTCCATCTAACCCTTTCTGTCTGTCCATGAGCATTTTTCACAGTTGAGCGGTTCCTCAGATCAGCGGATCTCTGCTAACATAATCTACGCTCTGTACATGACTTTCTTTGTCTGACCTAGAACAGATGTTTTCACCTTAACTTTAATTCAATGGCAACTAGTTCTCTGCCTTGTCTTCCTATGTTTCAGCACACAGGTCCAAAGCTTCTATACTCTATGTGGCACAATTACTGCAAAGATCAGAACTAATTAAAATGTCATTTATCAATTACAGAGCATTTTTTTTATTATTAATGACTTAATGTGGACAAAGTCTGTCAACACTTTCACTGTGCACAATGCAAGGTTTCCATGGTTTTTCAATGTTAGAATAGGAGAACCCAAGTGTCCTCCACAGTCCTAACAATTATTTCAATGAGGTCTTACCAATGTCATTCATTACCTTGGAAATGTGAAGTAAACTTTCTGACGTAACGATTAATAATTACCAGAGGTGGAAAGTACCAAATTATATTTACTCGCGTTACTGTAACTGGATAGTGTTTTTGTGTACTTCTACTTTTTAAAGTAGTTTTTAAAATCTGTAATTTTACTTTTACTTAAGTATGTTTTGTTTGAACTATTGTGATTTACTACATTTTAAATCATATTTGCTAAAAACAAATGAATGAAAATCTAAAATAATAAATATATTCTGCTTTGTGTAAATGCTTGGTTGCGCTCGCGCGTGTGTGTCTCGTGTCCTGGTCGCGCGCCGCTCCAGGTTTTCTGACCTTCCACACGGCCGCTTCCGCCCTGAGAGGGGGACTAAAATAAAACGTTTTAGGAAAGATACATATATACAGTATAAACGAAAATTACCGGGGGATAAATAAATGCATATAAAAGATGTGGTATAAACGATGTAAACAATTATATTCTGTTCCAGATTTAAACTTATTTAAACAAACAAAAAATATTGTGTAAGTTACGCGGATTATACGTTCTATTAAATCCGGCATATGACTATTCATACAGTAACATCACTCTTTACTCAACATATTTATTTCAACGCATAACACTGGGCTCTCAACTCAGGGATTTGACACTATTTTTTTTACACTGCTGTGGATATGTTTGCTCTCACAACTGTTTGCTTTATCTCATAGTTGTGTTTCACATCCCTCATTTAATTAACCACGGTTTCAGAACATATGAGACAAACTGGTTTTAAACTGGATCTGTCCGTAAAAATGCAAAAATGCTCATAACACCCCTTTTACATCCCTTGTCTCATTTTAATTTCATTTATAATGCAGATTTATATTTAGACAAATATCGAAGGACTGGCAAAGTTTTATTAAATTCTGTCGAGCCAATTTTGCGTGATGCTGTGACAAAATCATTTGGACAGACAGACAGACAGACTGGTTTTGTGTCCTCCAATATAGGAAATGTAAAGACATCATTAAAATGTTGAGTTCTGACTGCAGACCAAACCTTCCTTTTATATCATATTATATTATATATTATATTATAATTTGAGTCATGTCATTTTTAAATGAAATATGAAAAATATATTATTCAAATAACAGGCTGATTTTTCTATTGTATTTGGACTTTGTTTGCTATTATATGCTAATAAATGAATGACGCTGACAAGTTCTATTGAGTGTATGATGTTAAACTCACCTAAATATCTCATTTCCCACCATATTACACTGCGGTGTTTTTTCTGGCCATCTAGAAGGATTTACAGACTGTATACTGATGCAGTGACAGAATCCTCCAGCAGGGGGCAGTGTGAGCATTAATCCCCGATTTAACGCACAACAGAGGAAGAAAGGTCACGTGGTGTTTCCCCCCTCTCAGCCGAGCGTTCTCACTGAGGTAATCATTTACGTTAAATATTTCTGACTGGGTTTATTAACAGATTTGTTTGATTTAAAAAATATAAACCTGATATTGTGGTAATATATTTGTGAGAGTTCACTACAGTGTACTTTAAACCCTGAGTGTAGTGTGTGTGTATGAATTCTCTATGAAGTGTGTGTGTTTACAATGGGTTCTGGAGTATGATCAGAGACTCCTTTTCCAGAAACACGACCCTTTAGGCCTCAAAAGATCTTATAATGGAAGCAGCAGAGGTTGGACTGTGCTCTTCTAAAACTCCTCCATGCACTCCTGGTCCTGCTGGCTCACAGGTAACCATTAATCATATGTGTGGAATTCAACTTTAATCTTTAACATGGAAGAGATTCACCTTCTGCTCTTAATCAGCTTCATTACTGCTGGGTTGCATCCTGTCCTAATCAAGGAAAAGCAAAGTCATCATCATTTCCTCAGTGTGTGACAGATCTATGTGACATGATGATTTCCTGTTGTACGTAAGTATTATTATTGTTGTTGTCATTAGCTTTGTGGGGACGTGCAGACAGAAACTTGTGAGGCTTCAGGTGGAGCCTCTGTGGAACACGTCACCCCTGTGGACCTTCAGAAGAATGTAAAGAAGGAAGAGACTGAAGATGAAGACGACCTCTGTAAGTCACAGAGCACATTACAGTCCAATCTGTCGTTCAGTAATCATTTTTAGTCTAAACCGAATTCATGATTTTATTAATCGTGTTTATATTAAATGACATGATTTAAATTGAGTAAACAAAATTTCAGGTGAAGCTCTGTCAGGCTCTGTGGGACACATCACACCGCTGGACCAATATATTCAAGTAAAAAAAGAAGAATTTAAAGAAGAAGAAATGTTCTGTAAGACAGTATGATTTCATTAACAATGCTCATTGTTACAGAATCCAAAGAAAGTTCTGGAAATGTGTATGAATCAAAATGATCTTGATGAGCAAGCCGCGGGACCAGACTGGCCTCAATAACTTGCTGTAATATTAGCAATTTTTTATAGTAATGACTGGACTCGTTCTTCAACTTTTGTTTCCATATAAATTTATGTTGTTTGTCATAGTTGTACTCAAGCTGTAAGTCTTTAAATGTATTTTGTGGAATTTCAGGTGGTGGAACATCAAACTCTCTGGAAAATGTAGACGAACAGAACGGGGGATTTGAAATAAAGCATGTAAAACAGGAAGAGTTTAAAGATGAAGACTACCTCTGTACAACAACAGACTTGGGTTAAGTAACTCTGACACTGTAACACTCATACACACATGATTCTATGCTATACACCAATCAGCCATGCCATTAAAAACAATGGCCCAACATTGTGTAAGTTCCCAAAACAGCTCTGACCCCTTGAGGCATGACTACACAAAACCTCTGAAGGTGATCTGTGGTATCTAGCACCAGGATTTTTAAAGTGCAGTGAGTTACAGGATGGAGTCTCCATGGATCAGACGTTGTCTAGCACATCCCATGGATGCTCAGTCGGATGGAGATCTGAGTAGGCCATAGGGCAGATCAACAACTCCAAACCTTTTGTCCTAAGCTCTATACACAGCAAGTTGTGATGCACTGAGTGTGCTGATCAAGTCAAGTCAAGTCAAATCGGCTTTTATTGTCATTCCAACCATATAAATTTTCTGTACACAGTGAAACGAAACAATGTTTTTCCAGGACCAAGGAGCTACATACATGCAAACAACATAAATTAACAACACAATATAAATTAAAAAAACAGATTTTACGTTTTTAAGTCAACCTAAAGCTATCAATTTTTATACAAAGAAGAGACAACAATAGACAACAGACAACAAAGCGCACGTGCAAATGTGCAAAGAAAGAGCTACATGACAACACAACAACGTAACATGTTACAGTACTGAAATGCCTTTAGTGATGAGGTACAGGTTGAGGTAGTGATGAAAGCAGCAGTAAGGTGGGTATGAACAAATTAAGGTGGTTGTAAATCAGTGTGATTGTGCATGTGTGTGTTTATCTGATATTATTATAGCCAGTTAACATTTTCAGCAATTTGTGCTACGTTAGAGTTTCTGCAGGACAGGTTGGCCTTTTGTCCCCACAGTCACTTGGACGCCCTTGGTTCTGTCACCACTTTCCTTATATAATTGATAATCAGTGTTGTTCACCTAGTGGTGGTGTTAAGGTCCTAATTGGAACCAAATTAGGAAAGGTCTTCTGTATCATGTGTGGAATTCAAATGCCATCCACACCTAGATATTCCATTGCAAAGACACTCAGGTGTCAGGTGACATTTAGGTGTTTTTGGTAACTTTGTACATTCCCATTTCCCATTTTTTAGGCCAAGTTGGTGGATCAATGGAAAAAAAGATCTCTGATGTGTGACTATGGCACCACTTTCCAGTAATATCTGTTGATCACATGAGCAGACAGCCATGTTCATTGCCATCTTTGATCAGTAATAGTCCAATAATTTTTAACTGAACCATAAAAAACCATAAAACCGAACCATATATCTAATATACAAGAATGCATATTACTCATAGTGTTTATATGAATTGGGATACGAGCTATCATAGTTACAGTCAAACATGAAGTGTAGTGTACTACCATCTTTTATTGCCACTACTTGGAACTTATTTCTTCGGTAAGTGACAGGAGTTGCAGTGTTGCCAAAGGTAATGAAAATTTCTAGAGTTAAGAGGACATTTATTTTTTTTTATCCCTTTTAAGAAATCACTTATTACCGATGAAATCTCTTCGGTCACAGGGAATTCTCCATGCTTTAACTATCTGAACTGGACTGAATTGCATATGTTCATTTATTTATTACCAGCTGAAATGACCTACGTATATCTTTTACTGCCCTCAACAAACTAATACATCCTCTGATATTTGTCCAGCTTTTGTTTTTGACCTGTTCAGTGACTTGTGTTTCGAGACTTTTATGTTGACCTTTACTTCAGAACTGCATTACCCAGCATGCACTGCACCCAAGCCATTTTGTTGTTGTAAATCACCTGCGCATTGTTTAGTTGATTAGTCTTCTTTCTATATGTAGTCCTTGTTTGTGTTGGTTTCTTTGTCTTGCATCTGTTCTGTTCAGCTGTTCAGTTTATCGTTATTGTTCACCGTCTCATGCTGGCTATCAGCCCTATGCTAGCCCTACTTCGTGTTTGTACAATGTATTTTTAAAAAATAATTTCATTTTTTTAAATGAAATTGTTTAAACTCCACTGCAATAAACAAGTCTTCATTGGCTGTCCTCCAAGCATAACACTGCGAAAATATCATACCCCTTCCAATAACTTTTAATCTAATCATAACTATTTAGTATTATTTCTCTTACCAAGTGGTAGTTTTCAGCTACTTAAGTTTTTAATGTTCATGCATTATTGTTATGAAAGGCACCTGTTTTGTACAGACTGTAGTGTAGAATTCCATTTTGAACTGGTTAGTTCATATCTATGTGTTAGGAATGGTAGGTTTTACTGTTGGTATTCTGTGCATCAGTGTTTTGATAAATTGACATAGCAGCATATGAAATAATTTGCCTGGTAGGGCTAAATGTAACTTTTTTTCATTATGAATACCTAATAATGTTCTCTTTCCCAATGCAGAAATGAAAGATGACCAGATACCAGTCTTCTCCTGCTCCTGGTGTTCACTTTCCTGTACGTCTCAAATTGACCTCCACAAACACACCAGAATCTGCCACTGTGAGGACCATGAGCGACTGTTACAGTCAGGAGAGTTAAAAGACAAGAGCCAGATCACCACCATAAGCTCCAGTTTCCAAGAACCCGCCTCTGTTACTCTCAGCAGTAACACATTTAATAACCAGGTGCAGGAAGAAGTCTATCCCTGCCCACAGTGTGGGAAGAGTTTTACCCAACGCTATAATCTCCGCCTACACCAGCGCATTCACACAGGAGAAAAGCTGCATCCCTGCTTAGAGTGTGGCAAAGTATTTTTTAAATGCTCTTTTCTTCAGCGACATCAACTCATTCACACAGGAGAAAAACCATTTCAGTGCTCACAGTGCGGGAAGAGTTTTAATCAAAAAGTTAATCTCAGTTCACACATGCGTATTCACACAGGAAAGAAGACGTATCAGTGCTCACAGTGTGGGAAGAGCTTTCTTCGAAAGGGTAGTCTCCAGCTACACCAGCGCACTCACACTGGAGAAAAGCTACATTCCTGCTTGGAGTGTGGCAAAAGTTTTATAAAACGCTGTTTTCTTCAGCGACATCAACTCATTCACACAGGAGAAAAGCCGTTTCAGTGCTCACAGTGCGGGAAGAGTTTTAATCAACAAGTTCATCTCAGTTCACACATGCGTATTCACGCAGGAAACAAGCCGTATCAGTGCTCACAGTGTGGGAAGATGTTTCCAGAAAAATGTAGTCTAAAATTACATCAGTGCGCTCACACTGGAGAGAATCCATTTCACTGTGCACAGTGTGGGCAGAGTTTTAAAGAGCAAAGTCAGCTCAGTAATCACTTGCTTATTCACAGTGAAGAGAGGCCGCATCAGTGCTCACAGTGTGGGAAAATGTTCAAAGACAAAGGTCAGCTTAAAATCCATCAGCGCGTTCATAGTGGAGAAAAGCCGCATCAGTGCTCAGAGTGTGGAAAGAGCTTTGCAATAAAAAGTAGTCTAAAAGTACATCAGCGCATTCACAGTGGAGAAAGGCCATATCAATGTGCAGAGTGTAAACGGAGTTTTACTCAGCTAAATCATCTCAAAAAACACTTGCGTACTCACAGTGCAACAAAGACATAGCAGCGCTCACAGTGTGAGATGTGTTTTAGTCAACAGAATGATCCTCTGCATCACCAGCACAGTCATTCAGAAGAAAAAAACACAGGAAAATGTTTACAGGAAAGGGTTATCGTAAGTATATTGCAGTGAAGAAAAGACACACCAGTGCTCATAAGTTGTGCAGAATTTTAAGCACGAGAAATGTCAGCACCAACATACATGCAAAGTTTTTTACAACCAGGTTCTCCAGCATGAATTTTACTGGTTGTGCTGCATCATCTGATCTTTCTCCTAATGTGAATATACAGACCTTTATCAGATACAGTTCTTTGTGTAAGATTGTTGCCTGTTGAATCTGCATTGCTGCTAACTGACAGATCACACCACATTTCCTGTAATGTATTTTAAACATGGGAAACAATATGCCAGTGTGTACTGTATATTAGGTATAAACAGATTTTTTTTTAAAGTTTTTTTTTTTTTTTAAAGTTTTTTGCTCTAGATTGTGTTGTCGTACATGCATACTTGAGAATCAAATCTGGCCGTGTCCAACATTTGTTTAGACTATAGAACGCCCAGGTTGTGTTTTTCCCTGAAAAATCATCTCTTGTATTATTGTCTGCCTTTTGGTCTTTTGATTCTTCAGTCATCTTACTTTTGAAGTAACAATACTAAGATATCATATTAAAAGCCATATGGCACTTGTAAACATAGTGGACATGAAGGTCCAATAAAATCTTCTTCAGTACCAACTTAATATGGCCCAAGGTTTGTAGGCACCTGACCATCACACCCATATGTGGTTCTCCACAATCTGTTGCCTGAGTTTCATCTGTATGGGATGAACTGTATTGGTATCCTTTAATAATAAAATTTCCTTTTACTGGAACTATGTAGTCCGAATCTTTACCATTATTATCTTTTTTTTTTTTTTTGGATTTTTCCCCGATTTTCTCCCTAATTTAGTCGTGTCCAATTCCTCCCAATCACTAGGGGGCTCCACATTAAGGCTACTACTACCACTCAGCCGGGAGGGCCGAAGACTATCACGTGTTTCCTCCGAACCACGTGACGCCAGCCGACCGCATCTTTTCGAACTGCTCGCTCGCGCACCGTTGGGGGCGGAGTCACACACTCGGAGGACAGCGCTATCCGCTCCCTCCATTGCGCGAGCTCACAGACGCCCCTGAATGGCTGTAGAGCCGTGATTAATGCGGGAGCACTCCCCTCTCATCCCTCCCCTCTGAGAGAGCTCGGCCAATCAGCTCTCTCTAGACCTCCGGCTGCGAGAGGTTACAGCATCACCTGGAATTCGAACTAGCGATCTCCAGATGATAGGGCGAGCGCTTTCGAATCTTTACCATTATGACAATTATTTCAATCTGTGCACGACATAAGATCCATGGTTTATTAATGTTAGAATAGAAAAACATGAGTGTCCTCCAGAATCCAAACATTTTTAGGAATATGTGGACCACTGTGCCTTAGGCCTCCTCACCCAAACCTGGACCTCACTGACATACAGCCTAGTGACATACGAGTCATTATGCCTTGAGCTGGGCAGACACAGAGAGACAATGACAAAGTTGGAAGCAGACTTCTCGAAGCAGGGGATGGTTGCAGATAATAGAGCCTAGAGGAACTAGAGAAGGTGGTTGAAGTCTGGTGCTGACCCTTCCTCAAGTTTTCAGCATGGTCAGACTCTGGAGGCACACAGACTCAGAAAGGATGTAAGTACAGATGACCACAGGATGGTGGAGAGCTATACGCTGCCAGCCCAGGCAGGTTGAGGTGACCTCCAACCCTCCTGAACAAGCTGTGGAGCATCCTGTGGTGATGAAGGGGTTTCGTCGATCTCGCTTTTCCAGTCGAGTAAGGAGTGTAAACATGGTCAGAGGCATTAGCTGTAAACCCACGGTCACAGCACCTCACCTCAGCTTCAAACTTGTCCGGGATGAGTAAAGCGCATGATGTATGCCATGTTGAATTCAGGGTTGTGGAGGATGGGGAGACCAGAGAGGGGTACTGCCATAGAGAGGAAGTTTGGTCTGTAGTATAACTTGCTAGCCCCCAGAAGACATCCTCTTTAATGTCTAATTAAAGTGCTCTACAAGTCTGTTTGGGGATGATACACTGAAGAGCCAAGGTGCTTAACAGACAACACAGATCCATTATTAAACAAGATGTAATAGGAATAACTTGATTGGTCAGGATCTCCTCGGGCAGGCCCATGCAGCTGGAAAGAAGCTCCAGCTCCTTGGTGATGTTTTTTCAGGTCAATTTTCTTAGTGGGACTGCATCAAGATACCAGGTAGTTGACCATGAGAAGAGGCCCCTTGCTGATTTCAGGAGTGGGCTGACCAGGCTTTAGTGTATATTTGTCACACTTAAATTATTCAGATCATCAAACAAATGTTAATATTACATAAAGATAACCCGAAACCTGCCTGGCCAAACCTGCCTGGCCCTTTGTGAGAAAAAAAGCCCCTAAATAAGAATTTAACTATTTAATAATCCCATCGTTGGCAGCAACGACTACAATCAAGCATTCGTAATAACTAACAATTAGTCTTTTACATTGCTGTGGAGGAATTTTGGCCCACTCTTCTTTGCAGAATTGTTTTAATTCAGCCACATTGGAGGGTTTTGGGGCATGAACAGCCTGTTTAAGTCATGTCACAGCATGTCAATCGAATTTAAGTCCGGACTTTGTCTAGACTGCTCTAAAACCATTTTTTTTTAGTCATTTAGATGTAAAGGCTCATATGTTTCGGAGTACTGTCCAACATAACCCAAATGTGCGTGAGCTTAAGGTCATAAACTGATGGCCAGACATTCTCCTCCAGGATTATCTGGTAGAGTGCAGGAATCATGATTCCATCAAATATAGCAAGTTGTCCATGTCCTGAAGCTGCAAAGCCCCAGACCATCGACCTACCACTACTATTCTTGACTCTTGGTAAAATGTTCTTTTTAAAAAATGCTGTGTTAGTCAGATGTAACTGTTTAGTAAAATGTTTTAGAAATGTCATTAAGTCAAGTCTGGTAGACATTGGGAATGAGCTATGGTAAAGAAGGACAGGGAGAATCACCATCTTCTTCAACTTCAATATCTACAGACAGAAAAGGACTGGCATGCTTATTCCAGAAAAGATGGCTCTGCTGTGTTTCCTGTACTGTACATGGCAACTGCATAAGGATAAGTAATTATGCCGCTCCAGCGTCCAGAGTTGTGTCATCATGCCCTGATGCCATGTGTCCATGAGAAATTTCTGTTGTTTCCAAAATCTTAGCCATAGTTTGGGTCACATAATATTTTTAGAGTTACACTGATAAGATGACTTAGCATCTTGACCAGCTTTATCATAATCAAAGATATTTACTTTTGAGAGATAAACTAAGGGCAGCACGGTGGCTCATTGGTTAGCACTGTTTGCTTTTGCCCTTGCTTGGTGGGTTTCCCCTCCGAGTTCTCCAGTTTGCTTCCACAATCCAAAGACATTCAGATTAGACTAATTAGCATTCCCAAATTGCCTGTAGTGTGTGAGTGTGTACCCTTCCTCTCTTAGATCTTACCAACAGAGGCTAGTCTTCTTTCTTCAAAGGCTAGTCTGTGTGCAGGGGACAGAAGTTACCGAGTCAGCATTACAGGACCTGAAATGCATCCTAGACTTATTATTCATTTACAACAATTTGCAGTGCTGTCACAGATCTTCAGTACGAGAACAACCCATCCTGTTCTTGAGCAGGATATTTTGTCCCTGGGAAGAAAACAACAACCAAAGTCAAATTCTATCCTACCCATAATTTCTGTAACCCCAGAGCAGGTCCTTAGAGTGTATGGGGCACTAGGTATGTGGATGTTAAAGGCAGCAAAGAACTCAAAGCAAAATGAACCAAGGAGTGGTCGCTCTACTGACGGAATATTGCATAGGCTTTCAGTGCTCCATCACTGAAACCTGGGAAAAAGATGGTGATGAGATAGATCTTAGAACATAATCTATAGTTAAGCTAATTAGATCAGTCACCTCTAAAGGAAGGGCAATATCTTCATCCCCACCATGCTCTGAACAGAGACTTTGTTCTTGCATCCAAGATGCACATCCTGGGTGAAGTAAAGAAATATGTTACTTACCTCCACATCTTGTAGTCCTTTGCTATGTAATGTGCAGATTCATAACACTTAATGCAAATTGCTTTCTTCTTTAAAGGGGTGGTTTGATTTTTTTTTTTTTTTTAGATCTGTCGTAAATAAAAATTGGGCTGCATGTAAATAGATTAAGATAGATTTTGGATCTGGAGCCTATCCCAGGATACAGGGCACGAGGTGGGATACACCCTGGGGCGGGATGCACCTAATCATGTTATAATCATCAACAAACTGTTAGCTAACCCTAACCCTAGTTTTGCTTTCTGCGTGCATGGTAAAGCGAGAAATTTTTTCATGTACTGTCAGCGTATGTCACATGCCATGATCCAAATATGCAAATAAACCATCAGTGTCTTCATTAAGAGACCAGACTTTTTTATGTGCCAACTTTTAGGCAGCTAATTGAATTTTGTAATTTTCAAAGGAAATGTACAGGCAAGATGAAAAATCCTGACTTTTCAGAATGCTGCAACCAATCAGCTTCACTCTTCCTGTCCTCCTGGATTCTTCATGTTTACTTTGTGCTTGAAGTATGATGGAAGGCACCAGGACAGACACCAACCCAAGCTGATGCTGGAGCCCTTGGTTTTAAAAGGCTTTAAGGCTTGGTTTTTAATAAGTTGGCTGTTTAAAAGTCTTTTTACACTTTGCACATTGATGCATCTTTTCTCCAATGTGAATGCGTTCGTATACTTTTAGATTACCTTTATCTGTAAATGTCCTCCCACACTGTTGTGCACTGATACCGCTTGTTTCCTGTGTGAATAAGAAAGTGTGTACTGAGATGGCCTTGTTTATTAAAACTCTTCCCACAGTGTGTGCACTGATACGGCTTCTCTCCACTTTGAATGCGCTGACATGATGCATGACATGACATTTCTGTAAATCTTTTCCCACACTGTGAGCACTGATAAGGCTTCTCCCCCAAATGAATGTGTTGTGGATACTGAAGACTCCAACGTTGATTAAACCTTTTCCCACAGTGTGAGCACTGATACAGGTCTTCTCTTGCGTAAATTCGTTGATGTCGCTGAAGATCACAGAGATTTGAGAAACTTTCGCCACACACTGAGCAGGGACTGAGCAGGTTTTCTACTGTGAGAATGCGCTGGTGTAGATGGAGATTACCCTGTTGAAGAAAACTCTGCCCACTCTGCCCATCCCTGAGCAGGAATAGACTTCTTTCTCCACTTGTTTATAAGAGGTGTAACTGCTGAGCCTAACAGCGTATGTTTCCTGAATACTAGCACTTATGGTGGTGATATGTTTCTTGTTATTTCCCTCTCCTGACTCTAGGAGTCTTTCATGTTCCTCATAGCGGCATCTTCTGATGTGTTTGTGGAGTTCTATTTGAGATGTATAGGAAAGTGAACACCAGGAGCAGGAGAAGACTGGTACCTGGCCACTGTTTATTTCTACGGAAAGAAGTGAAAATTATTTAGAATTCTTCACGTAAATAGTTAGCAGATTTTAAAAGGATATCGCCATGTTAAAGGCACTACAGGTATAACATGCTTTTATAATCTTTTAAGCAGATTATAATGGATCCCAACAAGGCCATAAGACATATAGATGATAGCTCTACTAGGCTAACTGTAGGGGTACCATATGATGTTCAACATCATGATGTAAAACTGGAAAAAACTGGGAAAATGTCTAGGTTGATCAAAAAGCTAATCCCCACAAGAACATCATTAAACCTGCCTAAAACATCCTTAGCACATTTCCAAGAACCAGTCTGCATAAAACAAAGATATATTTTATATCAGTAATGCAAAAAAAAAAAACTACATGAAAACTACCAATTTTTAAAATAAAATATAAAAAAGTCTCACACAAACATTTTATTCGCCACCTTTAGCTTAGATTACAGTCAATTTATGTGTGAGAAGTATTCCGCATGCTCCCAGAACCACACTTTCATAACTTGAATCCTGGAAGAAAATACTTTCCATTGCCTCCAGAGGCTTGTATGATGGCACAATCTGGACTCATCAGAACATGTCTCGTCACACTGTGCATGTGGAAATGCTCTTATTTTCACTATTAAACATTGCTCTGATTTATACTGTCAGTTTCCTTTAAAGCATTTAAAAGTGGCCTCCATTCATGATTTCGTTTCTGACCACATTTTTTTTCATGAAGCTGTCATTTCGGCACAGTTCTCACAGGTTTTTATAATGTGTTGAAGGTTTAAATTTCAAAACCTCTTCATTTTTTGGGGGGACTTCATGGAGGCCAATATTTTGGCCTTTCTGAAGTGGTGCTAGTTGCAAAGCTTAAACATTAGTTTTTTTCTTCAAATTAGAGGATGGTTTCATTCCTCAATTTGACTGCATCCAGCAACATACCTACTTATGAGATCAGTATCAAACCTACACTGTATCCTCTCTTTTTATTTATTTATAATGATTAGATTGTTTTTAAATGTGTGGTGTGATATACTGTATGTAGACTGATCTCAAGTTTGCTGTCGTTATGGGCCTGATCTGACAATGATGAGACGGCTACCTGGAGGAGATTGGAAATATGGAGAAATGGTGCCAGAGGAACATCTCCTTCTAAATGTCAGCAAGACAAAGGAGCTGATGGTGGACTTTATTATAAAGCAGGAGAGGAACTACCAGACACCTGTCATCAACAAGAGTCCAGTGGAGAGAGTGGACAGCTTCAGATACCTCGGTGTCCATATCACGCAGGACCTGTCATGGTCCTGTCACATCAACACCGTGGTGAAAAAGACCGGTTAGCGTCTCTTTTACCTCAGACGCTTGAAAGACTTCAGACTGCCCTTCAGGGTGCTCAGGAATTTCTACTCTTGCACCATAGAGAGCATCCTGACGGGAAACATCATGACCTGGTTGGGGAACAGCACCATGCAGGACAGACGAGCTCTACAGAGGTGGTGAGATCAGCTGAGCGCATCATCCACACCGAGCTCCCTGACCTGCACTCGATCTACAGTAAGCGGTGCTGGACCAAGGCCAGGAAGATCGTGAAGGACCTCAGCCATCCCAGTAATGGACTGTTCTCTCTGTTGAGGTCAGGAAAGTGATTCCGCTCCCTGAAGACCAACACAGAGAGACTGAGGAGGAGCTTCTTCCTGCAGGCGATACGGTCTCTTAATCAGTACACCACACAGGACTAAACCATTTTGCCCGTCCACACATATGTTTCTTGCACTTACTCTGGACATTCTGGACATTCATTGACACTAGTGGTCACTGCACACCTGCATATTCATGGAAATGATGCACATAAATCACTTTAAATATGAAACTTTAAAACACATTTGCACACCCCTGGACATTCTATTTATGTTCAACTTTATTCCCACCCAAATTTCCATAATTCTATATTTTCTATATTGTACAGCTAGATTTTTCTTATTTTTCTTATAATTTTCTTATATTGAATATTTTATATTGTAATATTTTGTTCTTTCTTAGTTAAATTGATTTTCTATTTTGTTTTTCATATTTATGTCCTATTAATTGTCTTTATTTTAAGGTCACAGGCAGTCGTCTATTTCACTCATATCGTGCTGTGTATGACTGTGTATGTGACAAATAAAAGTTGTTTTTTTTATATTGAGTGCATTTGCTGAAAAACATTTATGTTTGTGTGTTACAGTGTCAGTGATACTGTACTTAACACCAGCCTATCGTTTTACCGAAGTTGATCCTCATTTTCCATGGTTTGATGCTTCATCACCTGAAATTGCACAATATACATTTAAACACTTTCAGCTCAGTACAACTATGGAAAACATCATAAATTAAAAAGTCTTGAATAACTGGCCAAGTCAAAAATCAATACTAGTTAATATTATAGTAAGTTATTGGGGTCAGTCTGGTCCCTAATAAATCATACTGTCTTACAGAACGTCTCTTCTTCTTTAAGTTCTTCCTTTTTTACTTGTTTTTGTTGGTCCACAGGTGTGTCCACATGTAAAGTATTAAAAATATATATAAAAAGTCAGTGATGCAGTTCCTTCATGTATTCGTTTAGACTAAAAATGATTACTGAACGACAGATTGGACTGTAATGTGCTTCGTCTTCATCTTCAGTCTCTTCCTTCTTTACATTCTTCTGAAGGTCCACAGGGGTGACGTGTTCCACAGAGGCTCCACCTGAAGCCTCACAAGTTTCTGTCTGCACGTCCCCACAAAGCTAATGACAAAACAATAATAATACTTACGTACAACAGAAAATCATCATGTCACATAGATCTGTCACACACTGAGGAAATGATGATCACTTTGCTTTTCCTTGATTAGGACAGGATGCAACCCAGCAGTAATGAAGCTGATTAAGAGCAGAAGGTGAATCTTTTCCATGTTAAAGATTAAAGTTGAATTCCACACATATGATTAATGGTTACCTGTGAGCCAGCAGGACCAGGAGTGCATGGAGGAGTTTTAGAAGAGCACAGTCCAACCTCTGCTGCTTCCATTATAAGATCTTTTGAGTCCTAAAGGGTCGTGTTTCTGAAAAAGGAGTCTCTGATCATACTCCAGAACCCATTGTAAACACACACACTTCATAGAGAATTCACACACACACTACACTCAGGGTTTAAAGTACACTGTAGTGAACTCTCACAAATATATTACCACAATATCAGGTTTATATGTTTCAATCAAACAGATCTGTTAATAAACCCAGTCAGAAATATTTAACGTAAATAATTACCTCAGTGAGAAAAACAAAACAAAACACGGTTCTCTCGCTTCTTTGGTTGTAAGTTGACGGCAGGGATTAAGGGTCATATTAACCTGCTGAAAGATACTCTAACTGCATCAATGTACGGCTTTAAAATCCTTCTGGATGACCAGAAATAATACTGCAGTTTCATGTAAAATGTTGGAAAGGAGATGCTGAGACGAGTTTAACAGCGTGCTCTGTTTAACCAATGGCTCGCTGCTGCTCTGAGGCCCTACAGTATGTGATGGGAACAATCTCAATGTACAGTTGGTTAAAGTGCAATTAGAATATTAGGAAGACCACATGAGTTGAATAATATAATATAATATAATATAATATAATATAATGTGTATTGTAATATATAATGTATTATACTAAACAATAACATGATCATAACACCTTATGGTTTTAATTATTTTTGCTGCTAATATGAGTGAGGTCAGTCACAGGGTATTCACTCGTCACTCAGGTATTTCACAGTCCTACTGAGAAGAAATCTGTCTTAAAAACTCATATCGGCTTACAGAGGCAATGGAATCAGAATTGACTTTACTTGAAAGTTATCTCTTGTCTGTGGACACGCTTCAGTCAATTTTCTATTTGTATGCTTTAATACAGAACCCTTTGTGCCAAATCATGATTATAGACTTTATACTATAAAGTCAGCAAGATATACACAGTATTTAATGTATATGTGACAAATAACGGCTTAATTTAACTTAAATTTAACCTATTTATATTTTGAGATATGAGATTTTTTATTTTAAGGACTTAATCATCAAATGCCATGATCATTTTAATTTAAATAAAAAGGAATCAAATATTTCACTTTAATTTTTTTTGTTTTTTTACATGCACTGTAGTGATTTTCCAATTTGCAAAATACAATCTGGAAGAAGAAATGGTGCAGTAAAGCCAAAGCCAACAAGGCCAGTATGCACAGAGACAGAAAAAAGTCTCTTTCAAGGATGACTGATGAACTGATTGAGATGTGCCCTACTAAACAGCAGGTGAACCGAAGCCATGTTGCCATTTTCACCTCATCACAAGGATGTGATCTGTCTCAGCTGAAATCAGTGACGTTGGAACAGAAACCACAAAGCATTTGCAGTTCTCAATATAAAAGGAGCCATCTCTCTCTTTCCATCCATTTTTTTCTCTTTCTCATCCATTTTTTTTTCTCTACCAGGCTACTCGGTTAGTCTGCTGGACTTTCCCAAAAGGAAGCATGCTCTTCCTGGTTAACCACAAGCTGGCTTCCATTATATACAGTATGTAACATCTTTGGCTTTGGCAATTACAAGCCATGATATAAGGTTTGTGCTCTTATATTTAGGGTGTCTAGAAGCCAAGAAAGGACACCAGAGATGTCAGCCACTGCATCACTGACTGTGGGCAAATACTGTAGCATTCAGCTTGTACTGTATGTTCCCTGTGTTAATTGCACAGCAGCACTGAGAAAGGCACAACAATAAATAAATGAATATATAAAAGTTCAAAGTGTCTGTGCCTGTATCTACATCTGGGACATATTTCACAGCTGACTGTCAAACAAATAGTTTGGTTTCAGGTTCATCTGAGTCAGATTAAAAATGTCCAAAAACAGTTTTAATGCTGCAACACCCAAGATGTTTGACCTGGATATGTACTTTGCATCATTTGCCAGATTTAATGCTTTAAAAAAAAAAATTTCAGGCTAACAGACATTATTTGAGACAGTTGGACGTTTACTGTGGATGTATCTTAAGGCCTACCTTAATCGCTGAGACTCTTTGTTGACATCAGGGGAAAGTCAAAAGAAATCAAAAGAAATTAGCCAAGACCTCAGGAGGAAAAAAATTGTGGACCTTCACAAGTCTGGTATATCCTTGAGAACAATTTTCAAATCCCTGAAGGTGCCATGTTCCACTGTGCCAACAATACGGTCCACCCTGTACTGTGCTACGGAAAAGTAGCCTGCTTCCAATACCACTGTATAAACACCATAGGACCACATGTTCTGTCTCCTGGAGATGAACGCATATTGGTATGAAATGTACAAATAAATTCCAGAACGTGATCTGCTGAAATTTAAATCAAGCATCAGGATAGAGAAGAAAGGTGATTTTATGTGACTTTTAACGTAAAATAGTCAGGCTGGCCTGAATATTTCCCAAACTGCTGATCTACTGGAATTTTCACACACAACCATCTCTTGAGGTTACACAGAATGGTTTATACCATAGCCAGACTGCTTCGAGCTGATAGAAAGGCAACAGTAACTTAAATAACATTTCATTACAACAGAGGTGTGCCAAGTTGAACCTTGCAGATGTGCTACACCAGGTACCAATCTTGTCAGCTGAGAACAGAAAAGAAGAAACAAGAGGCTACAATTCATATGGCCTCACAAAAAATCAGACAACAACAGATTGGAAAAAAACTGCATGGTTTGATGGGTTTCAATTTCTGCTGTGACATTCAGGTGGTAGGGTCAGAATTTGGCATATACATCATAAAAGCATGGCCATCATGCCTTTTCTCAGTGGTTTAGGTGGCTGCTGGTGATGTAAGGGAGGCACACTTAGTACAGATACAGATAGGTACTAAGTTTAAGCACTGTTTAAACACCACACCCTACCTGAGTATTGTTCCTGATGATGTCCATCCCTTTATGACCACAGGATAACATGTCATTCTCAGAAATCTAAAATCCTCTTAAACTGGTTTCTCGTGAGGTCACTATTCTCAAACGCCCTCCATAGTCACCAGATCACAATCCAATAGAGCAGCTTTAGCATCTGGTAAAACAGGAGATTCACATCATGGATATATGTGTCATTATAGTATGTCTATGCTACCCTTAATGTCATATAATTCCTTGCATCAACACTGTATTTAATCTTCAATCATAAATTATATATATTTATTCTTTTCTTTATTTACAGTTCCCCCCCAAAATTCTGTAATGGCAAGGCCAGAGACATTTGACATCAGGGCTCTGTGTGCGAACCAGTCAAGTTCTTCCACACCAAACTCATCAAAACATGTTTTTATAATCTTTGCTTTGCACACTAGGACAGACATTTTAGAATAGAAAAGGGCCTTCCCCAAACTGCTGCCATAAAAACACTGTCCAACAGTGGCGCAAACAAAATTAAAATTTTAATACTCGCCTGTAAATAGCCATTTATCAGGTGATTAAGCATCATTGCTACTAATATAATATAAAGGCCTGACTCACATCACATCCAGTCAGCAGCTCCGCTCGCCATAAGAAGTGCTGGAAAAGACTCGTTGAGAATGGTCCAATCACATGAGAACAAATATTTAAAAACAATATTGATTCGCTAAGAACAAAAGTGGGAGGGTTCAGGGCGCACAGAGCTCCGCCCCAAGGATGATTTGACAAAATCCAATCAGAGCTCAGTCTGAAGTCACATGCTTTTCAAAAATGTTTGTGCTACATAGACACTCGTTTGTCTGGCGCCCCGCGTACACCAACACAAATGAGCGTAATACAGTTTAGATTTTTTTAAATTGCAAATAAATTATATTAAGAAATACAGCTGAATATTGTGACTAAATGACTTTATTTTATTTACATTATTAAAATAAATAATTATTATGTTAAATAATTACATATTAAAGGCGCATTCTTCTCTGCCTAACTTTAACGGGGGCGGCACCCCTGCGCCCCGTATTTACCGGCCGCCACTGCAATATGTCCAATATGTCTTGGTGTCCTAAAGCATTAAAATTCCCATTCACTGGGGGTAAGAGGCCTGATTGAAACACCTGAATTCAATGATTAACAATCTTGACCTAATCCTTTCTCCATATTTTGTATTTATGTACATACACACATTTTAAACAATACAAACCATTCTATTTTTCTAAGCCACAATTATAATGTTTCTTGAAAGGTGATAAGCTAAAACATCTGGACAGAGCTCGAAAGAACCGATGTTCCTCCACATCGAAATGAGTCGGTTGAGGTGGTTCAAGCATCTGATTAGGATGTCTCCTGGATGCCTACCTATGGAGGTGTTTCAGGCATGTCCAACAGGCATGAGGAGAGATTGTATCTCTTGTCTGGCATGAGATTGCCTGGGTATCCCTGTGAGCTGAAGGAGGTGGGTAGAGAGAGGGAGGTCTGGGAATTTATGCTCAGACTGCTTCCTAAATGACCGGACAAGCGGAAATAGAAAATGAATGGATGGGCGGATGGATCTTACCACATTTGGAGCACCCACACAGCTTCTCTCCTGGGTGAATGCCCTGGTGATGCTAAAGAGAACTCACTTTATTAAAACTCTTTCCACACTGTCAACATTGATGGAATGTTTCCCCTGTGTGAAGGCGCTGGTGTTGGTTGAGATCACTCTGTCAAATTTCACGTGCGCCTGTGATAGGCGTGCACCTAAAATCTTATATCGCTCCTCGCTCATGCCAAAGCTCACTAAGTAGGCAGCCTGCCCTTCTAGAGGTGTGCGAAGGGGCGGGCCGCGGGAATAGGCACTGGCTGGTGAGCATCCCAAATAAAGGATCCCTGCCTTCTCCTTGTGCTATAAAACACTGTAGCTTGGGATGTAGCTTGGGGTCTGTGGGGCTGCCCGAGGGATCTACTGAGCTGAGTTGTGCAGCAGGCGCACGCTGAAACACCAACAGCGGCATGCAAGCGCGCCCCTGGGACTTTAAAGAGGCGAGTGGAATGCGCCTTTGATTGCGGCAGTGAGGACAGCCGTTGGCTCACTGCCAGAGTTCCCGTGTCTCTTTAACTCTCAAACAGAGCCGGATTTTGTGACCCAGAGGAGGAAAAGGAAAGCCAGGAAATACACGACGCAACCCCTGTTCCCAGCCGGGTAAATCCGCCCAGCCGCCGGGCATCATAGAGGACTCCCGTCTGAGGCTGTGCCAAAGAGACAGCTGGGAGGGGCCGGTCTGGCCATCCCATGAGAGGAGAGCCGTCACAAATGAACCGCTCAGGAGCTGCTGCCCACGTGGGCCCATGCTGCCAGCCATGCTCAGCAGCCTGTGTTGTGACTAACAGTTATCGCTTTAGAATATTTAATAATGTTAAATGGAAACCGTAAACCGTAAACAGTAAACCTGGTTTGTTGGCCTTCTTTAACATGACTTTTCTTTTTCATGCAACAAATGTTAAACAAAGCAAGCCAAAGATCAGTATTTCTTTACAACTAATTGTTTGTAAGTACCTCACATGAGCTCACATTCACTTTGACTTACCTCAAAACGTCCTCAATTACCTCAAATATACACACTAATGTTATTATTTTTAAAAAATAATTATTATTGTTGGCATATTAAAATGTAGCTGTAAAATCCTGTCAGAATATGATGGTTAGATAATTAATGCTCGCTGAGGGAATTGAGCTGTACACACTTTTCTTTCTGTATCAAAATATTAACCGTCAAAAGAGGGAAATGGTTCACTACCGCCACCATGCGGTGGTATAGTGAAAATATGATTTTTAAAAATTCGATTTAGATAAAAAACAACAATAAAACCCTGAAAAACTTTAAGTTATTCTGTTTATGGTAAAATTACGTAAGTTACTTTAAGTTATTCTGTTAATTGTAGAACATCTGTGAGACTTTTATTTCATGGTTTATTTATGAAGGACATTTCTTTAGCTATTTTTTCATACTTATTATCTCTTCAAGGCGTGAAACATAGCCATTGATAATCTTAGTAACACGAAAAATAAAATCATACACAGTAACTGTTAAATGAGAAATATAACGAACGTAATAAATATGAAATCTAATATAAAAAACGAGACTTTCCCATACCGGGAGTCGAACCCGGGCCGCCTGGGTGAAAACCAGGAATCCTAACCGCTAGACCATATGGGAGCTCTGTCACCCCGCGTGCGGGCAGCGCTTTTAAACCTAAAAAACTGAAGTCAACGTCTGAGCTGAGGCAAATAAATAAATAAATAAATAAATAAATAAAAACTGTTTTAAAACTTTAACTGTTTTTTTTTAACTGTTCCTCCTGATCTTATCCAGAGAGACTTACAAAAGTGCCATTTTAAAACAGTTTTAACACACTCGCTTACAATAACGTATCAGTAAGCGAATGTGTTAAAACTGTATAAACCTGCACTATTGACAGATCACGTGTTACAGAGAACTAATCAACACCTCACCTTCTGACCAACCAGAGAGCAGAACTGAGGTGACGGATATTAAAGCAGTGGTTTGTAAATGTATTCTGTAATTGTCTTGGCCACCAGAGGGCACTGCAGTTCTCCTTAAGAATACAAACAATGTGAATTGACTTCCGCGCTTTCACTTTTTGTCTCTCAGCAACTCCACACGTTTGTTTTTTTTCACTCCCAGCCCTTTCAGCATCACGGAAAAGTAGGAAAACAATCTGATAGATGATCATATTGCTTTTTAAAACTTTTTTTAAATTTCTTTTTATTTACTTGTTCAAAATCCTTAAATCTAGAACTGTAACTCTTATAACATCTCATAGTGAACACATTCAAAATAAAATCTTTTGTATAAATTCAGAAACATGTTTAGGTTCAATTAGATTAGCTGCATTATTCCTCTCTCTGAGTTAATGGTCAGCGTTCCTCCTCCTTCTGACGTTATTAATAAAATATTTATATCTGCTTTATTAATCACACACCCATTCCTCAGAAACGTCAACAGTTTATTTCCTGCCACAAGACAAACATCCGCCCGATTCTCGTTTCACAATCCAGAAGCAGAAGAAGATGACGTGAACAACACTCTTGTGCTGGAGTAACTGGAGGTCCTGTAAACACGGAGGAGACAAAAGACGAGCGACTCGGCACCTCCTCCGTGTTACTCCTCACACTCTCACCGCGCTGAGCTCAGAGTCAGATCCCTCTACAGTCCCAGTCTCTGGTCAATGTCAGAAACAAAGTGCACACTGGTGACCTGATGAGAATTAAAAAACCGTCACAGAAGGCTTTTGTAGAATGGTTTAAGTGAGGTGTAAGTGATCTCTGAACTCTTCTTTTGTGCAGCATCTAGACAGCGTTGTGAGGTGTTCAGTGTACACTGAGACTTCTCAATGTTCCTCAATGTTCCTCAATGTTCCTCAGCCCTCCTGAGCTGTAAATTCTTTATTGTTGTTTTTATCAGTGAAAAATGGATGTCTCAGCTGATTTACTACATTATAGATAAAGAAAAGTTTAACAAATAAAAATATACAAACTCCAGGTTGATATACCTCATGTGTCTCATTACAAAGATGGCAAAACAACAACAACAACAACAACAACAACAACAATAATAATAAGAATAATAAGAATAAGAATAATAATAGAAACATTAAATAAAATAACAGAATCAGCAAGATCCTAAATGTATTTTGCTTATGTATTAAGCTAAGAAATAAAAGTAAATAATAAATAAATAAATAAATAAATAAATTCATTAATAAAAGTATCATGATCTCATGACCATTTAGGGATATTAAATGTATTTTTACTTGCTTGGATTTTGTGTAGATGTAACCCATAAATATATTGTGATAAAAAAATTTTTCATAAACATTACAATGAATAAATGAGGGGGAAATACACTGAAATGGAAAGAGGGAAATTCTTTTTAACACACAATCAACACACTCGCTGTCCAGGAAGAGAGAAACTCCTGAGATTGTTTTTTTCTCTCTCTCAGTCTCTCTCTCATCCGATCATCTGCTTTGTCTCTCTGTGTCTCTCAGCTTTTTGTATCTGAACACAACTGATATTTATAGAAACTATGTAAAAATCTACAAATGAAAAGCAACTTTTAGCTGATTAGCTTTATGTTTGAAGTGAATGAATAAACAGGAGGTTAAATACAGCGAGGTCTAAAAGTCTGGATCAGCAGCGACGTGTCTGTGTGTAGAATCCTGTCATACATCAAGTTCTGTTCGATTTTCTAGTGTTGGGCTTGAAATAAAAATAAAATATATCAAATTTCATATAAGGAGATATGTTTATAGCTCCAGACTTTTCGGCTGTGCTTTGGAGTTTAATGATCAATGACTAAAAACATAGTGGATAATAGATCATTATCAATTATCAAACTACCAATAAACAAAAATATATTATTTACAAATGAATAAAAAAACATCATGAATTAATTTCAATACAAAGTTATTTGTCTAACAGAATTATTGAAGATCCTTTAAATTAATCTGTAATAATTATTCATTAGTGTATTTAATTTATGAACTTGTTTTTTTTTTGTGGAGAGTTCACCAGAAACATCCTCTCATTGTTCTCACATTTCTGAACACTTTCCTTCAACACGGGTCTCAATATGAACATGACTTCATTGTGGTCCATGAGGTTTCCCGACATGCGTCTGCGTTCTATCACAGGAAACAGATTATGTGCTCTCATTGTGATGAAGATGACAATAAGGCCGAATGGACGCTCGCTTACTGATGTGTTTAACTGCGGAGGTGAAGAGGTGAAGGAGGACAGATCCACTTGCATATGTAGTACTTTTAAATATTACTTTTATTATGCTGACTTATCAACTGATTACCCCAGGGTGACCCCTAGCCTAACCTTCCAGATGCTTCAGGGAATTAAATCTACACCTTCAGGTGTGCAAAGGGAGAATGGACAATGTTCAATATCTCAGTCATAGAGACAGCTGTGGCTAGAAGGCATCAACCCGTCTCTCATGGCAGGAGCCCTAGGGCACATGCACCAAGTGGTGAGGAAAGCTTTAAATTTCAAGAAGAAAAAAGATTCCCGGGGTCACAGACGGCTCTACTGGTTCTGTCGAGTGGAAGAGGAGAGCCGGAAGTCAAAGCTCAGGGCTAGAGGAGTTTTGAGAGGTCATGGCAAAAGACATTTTGGCCTCATGTATGATAAAGAGAAGCAGACAAGACCATGCTCTACAGGGGATACTATGAGGCACTTGAAATAGAGCGCTTTGAGAAACTCTGTAATCCAGTTAAACGTTATGGTCTTTGTTTCAGTGGCCGTGCCAGAAATCTCTGGTGTTTTGGAGTCCATCACCGAGGCTGAGATCACTGTGGCAGTTAGAAACCATCCGTGTTACGATGAGATTTAGTTAGAGATGGTAAAGGCATTGGATAAGGTTGGGATCCTGTGGTTAGCACACGTCCTCAGTGGTGCATGGAGATCTGGGGCAGTGCCTTTGGGCTGCCAAACTGGGCTGGTGGTCCCTATTTAGAAGAAGAAGAAAAAAAAGGAATGTTCTAATTATAGAGTCCTCAGGGCAAATCTGTGCTCCAGGGTTCAAAAGAGGTGCCTCAGATATTTGAACCTAGGATTCAGAAGGAACAATTTGGGATCTGCTTGGGGCGTGGAACAGCGGACTGGGGTTGTGAGCAGTCATGAGTGTATGCTTATCCAGTCCTAAAGTGTCTTGTGGATTTGGAGAAGGTCTGTGTTCTATGTGCTTGAAGATTTGCTCTACTGATACGGCAGATTAATTAGGTGTAACATGCTACTATTTTAACTAAACGTCAATATACTGTACACTCATGTTCAAAAGTTAGTAACCCCCTTTTGTGTAAAAACATAATAAAAAATCATCTGAATATGATACGAGGGACATACAACCTCTGCAAATACAACCTCAGCGAACATTTTCCACCATGCCATTATTTATCTAACAGAAATGAAAAAATAAGCAAAATAGCTTGTAGTTCCACATTTAGCCGCAATAACTTGAGGGAATTGTTTCCTTTGTCTCTCACATTATTGTGGAGGAATTTTGACCAATTCTTATTTACAACACTGTTTCAGTTTATTGAGGTTTTTGAGCGAATGATTACGCCCCCTCCCCCACTCCCCCACAGGCCGGTGTTCACATTATTTGTATTTATTCTCAGGTATAATTGCTTATTTACACTCACCAATACAGCAGGTGGCAGTATGCACGTACTTGGTCTGTGAGCTGCTATTAAACACAAGAGATGAAGAGAACAAGGATGGTAATATTTATGCTACGCCTAATGTCGTCTTTAGACCTTCAGCTGCTCCTGTAGAGGCGTTGATGCAGCAAACCATCCAATCCACACAACAACTTGGCACAGATTTTACGCCAGATGCCCTTTCTGACACAACCCTGTCCCCTTTTTTTTATTTATTTTTTTTATCCGGGCTTTGGACCAGCACTGCATGTCACACCAGTGACTGGGGGTTTGGCATTGGCTTGGAATCAAACCCAGGTGTTCCACATGGCAGGTGAGAAACCTACCACTGAGCGACCAATGCGCATCTGTGCTATGGCTAATTAGGGTGCCAGGATCGTTTCTTAGAACACTTGACCTCAAAGTGAGGTTTTGATAAGTGAGAACATAATCACTCCGTGCCCGAGAATATAATATTAGACTATACTGAACGCAATATTGTGCCTAATATTATTGATAGTTTGGAACAAATGTCAGGTGCAGTGCTCTCATCTCCTTTTCTGCTATATCAGCTATGGCTCTGTGGGTCAAAGGATGAAATTGGTGTAGAGATTTTTTAACGAGACTGATGACACTGATGACATCACATCTAAACAGCGACCTGCTTCCATATCTGATCAAATTTGGGCCTAAGAACGCTGTACTGTACTCGCGACCACCTCTTCAATGAATGGAGCCCGAGCCTGGAACAATTATGTTCTCACTAAATTAACCCAACATTGGGGTCAAGTGTTCTCAGAAACGACCTTGGCACTCTAATGTTAAAACGCCAATATGGTCCCACCACAACATTTCAACTGGGATGAGGTCTAGAGTTTGATTAGGCTATTTCAAAACCTTGATTCTTTTATTTTTCAGCCCTTCTGATGGAGATGAACTGGGGTGTTTCTGATCATTGCCCTGTTCCATGACCCAATTTCAGGCTTTAGCTGTCAAACAGATGGCCTCACATTTGGCTTTAAAATATTCTGGTATACTCAAATATGGCACTTGGCATCAAGGCCAAACAATCCTACTTTCTTCTAATCTGTGCAGAGGATATTGTTCCAGAAACCCAGTGGTTTGTTCAGATACAGTTTTGTGAACCTCAGCAAACGTTACTTGTTCAGTCTTCTTCTAATTGTGCTGTCATGAGTTAAACAGTTACCATGCAGTGAGGCCTGTAGTGTTTAAGATGTAGCTCATGGGTAATTTCTTTTTCTATGAGCATTGCATGCTCTGACCTTCAGGTGAATGTGCTGGGACGTGCACAGCTGGGAAGATTGGAATCTATTTTTAATGCTTTCCACTTGTGAATAATCTTTCTCACTATAGAATGTTCAAAACCTTTTCCCGACTGATGTGCAGCAACAGTTGCTTCTCTAAAACCGTTTGCTTATGTCTTTCCCTCTGGCATTGTGTTAACACACCTGAATCGTCCACTTCAGCAAACTGCCAAAACCTCTGCGTTTATAGAAGTCTGCACATCTGCCGATGATCAATTAATCAATGACTGATGATTAGCAGCACCTGGCCAATCTAACTTAGTCTTTTAATTCCTGTGGAAGCAGTAAGGGGTTTTATTATTGGCCCGATTTTTCCCCCTTATTGTTCCTTTTTGGCTTCATTTTGTTACATAAATAATGGCGCAGGGAAAATAAAGTTATATATTGTTGTCCATCTGAGGTTGTATTTGGCTAATATTTAGCCTCAATACGATCCAAAGATTTTTATTATGCTTTTAAACAAAATAACACCCTAAAAGAGGGGGTACTAACATTCACACATGACTACGGTGTAAATTCCACTAAAGTCATCACTTCCCATCATGCTCAACTCCCTTAAACAAGAAAGAAATCGGTTTTTTCTGTGATGGAATGTGATGGTTCACTCAGTTTCCTGTCATGGGTCTCAAGGAAATCTCTCTAAATGTAGAGGATTTATTATTATTATTATTATTATTATTATTATTAATTTTTTTATAAGGTGCGCAGGACCCTCTTGTTTTCCTAAGGATTATTATTTATTTTTTATTATATTCAGTGACACGTTCAGTGGCATCACATTCATTCTCTCACTACGCACACACACGTACAAACACATTTATTTCACAATGTTAACACTCTCACACTCACACAGACGCACACACGCATGTATACACAAACACACTCATACTCATGTATATCACACATCACTAATTATTCAATTCAATTCAATTTTATTTGTATAGCGCTTTTAACAATTGACATTGACAATTGACATTGTCGCAACGCAGCTTTACACAATCAAATTATAACACTCACTCACATCTCTGTCTCACACACCCCCACACACCAACAAGTCACATGTCTCACACACCCATTACACACAAAATAACACATACATCACTCATGTTAACACACAGACTCACATCCACACATTTACTCATCACACACAGACTGACACATCACACATGTCACCACACCTCTCTCCCTCACACACACACACACACACACACACACACACACACACACACACACACACACACACACACACACTATACAAATATTTAGAACCCAAACTGACATCAGCCCTGTATAGTGTGTGACGTGTGCAGGTTGCGCCGGGGTGGCGATGGCACAGGGTGCTTGGGCCCGTCATCGTTGCTTGCAACTATATTATTATTATTATAAAAAACCCATTACATTTATCTTCAGATAAAGAGAGATTTCCTTGAGACACATGACAGGAAACCGAGTGAACCATCAGCACTTCCTGTTTAATTGTCTTCACTTTGGCTAAAATATTGAAGCAGTCTCAGGTTTATAAATACCCCATTGTGTGATGGAATGAAAAGCATCCCATTGTGTGATAATAGGAAAAGCTGTGTGATGAATAGCCGGGTGTGGGATGCAAACAAGATATTTATTTCTAAACCTTGTGGATTTTGTATAATTTATGATGTTTATAAGTTATAAATGAAATAATGAAAGGAAGTGCTAATGAAAGTTACTTTGCTTTAAATAGATGTTATTTTAGACTGTGTGTTTCAATTCGATTCAAGTCTTGGATTTAAGCCTTCTTCTGCAGCCAAGATGCCTAATTATTGGCACCCTAGTCCATGATAAAGAAGGATTAAAATGTCTATGGAAAATGTATTTGTAGTTAAAAGAAAAACATACATTACAGAAATGTTTTAAAGAATACATTATACATTAACTAAAGCACTTGACCTGTCTTCACAGGATTGCTTTTACATTGAGCTGTGGCCGTGTGATTGGCTGGTTAGATAACTGCATGGGTGTGCAGCTGTACAGGTATTCCTAATAAAGTGGACAGTGACATATATTTGTGTGTATATATATAGACTGTAGTCTGTAATCTGGAGAACTTGTTGGATTGCTCATAGTCATTGTGGGAACGTTTGGAGAGCCAGTGAGAGGAGCTGGAATCGGTATTTGGATTCAAGAAGTCTGGACTTCCCAGCAGGAAAAGTGCAATGAAAATGAAAATTAAAAATGGAGAAATAAAATTATAACCCCTAGAAAGTACTCGACACAATAGAGTGTGTAAAACTCCATTACAGACCACCCGAGAGACATTTGAACCCGTCAGGGAGTTATGTGAGACTCTTAAGCTGCTCATTGTTTTCACTTAAGAGAATGCTAGAAATAAATGTCAATGTCTAAAATGTATAAAAGTAAAATTTAATGGGTTTCTTTAAAATTGAGTAGGTAACTCCTCCAAGAACCATGTTCGTAAAAGAGCCATGAAACTTAAATCTTAAAGTAGCATAAATCTCACTGCTGCTATAAATGGATGAATGTCGGGTGGCTGAGTGGTTAACGTTGGGGCTTCACACCACAGTGGTTGGGGGTTTGAATATTGCATGGAGTTTGATTGGGTTGATTGCGTGGAGTTTGATTGTTCTTCTCATGCTTGGGTTCATCGGAGTACTCTGGATGAGATAAATGCACATTAGGCTACTGGCCTGTAGTGTTTGATTGTCTGTGTGAGTGTGTGAGTGTCCATCCCAAATGTTCCCAACCTGTGCCCTCAAGATCTCTGGGATAGGCTCCAGGCCCGCTGCGACCATGAAACAGACAATGGAATTATTTAAAATAAATGTATGTTAAAGCAGACTTTATAGTCAGGAAGACACTGACGGGGAAGTGTACACTATTATACTTACTGTACATTTAGGGCATTTGGCAGATGCGTATATCCAGAGCAATTTAAATCTGAGCAGTTGAAGGTTAAGGGCCTCAACAGTGGCAACTTGACGGTGTTGGGGTTTGAATCTGTAGTCCAATACGTTAACCACTGAGCTAGCTCCTCCTCCAACTCTACTGTATCTCTGTATGTTATAGTTTACAAATCATACATCGATCATCTAAAATTAACACATTAACTCTGATTATACCTGAGCAAACTGGTGACAGGATCACCCAAGCCCATGTGGACTCAAGATCCCAAGGAAAGAAGCCCGAGCCACAGAAAAGCCAATTCTGGCCAAATTGCTAGAAAAAAGAGAGTAAATGCTGGACACAGTGCACCACAGCCCACCATGCACGATCATGCACGACCATGCCCCCTGACCCTGCCACCAAACTCCTCAGTTCCTAATTTGATAGTGATGCACCGGACAAACAGGTCCGATCCACAGACATTTCACACTGCTATGCACAGCACCCACAGGATCCGCTGGGGCCAGACACGGCACTACTCAGAGGCCCTATGGAGCAACACTCTGAGGGACCAGAACCACCGTGGTGGTAAAAGAGGATCTCAAATCCAAAGGTGGCATTAATGTAAAGGGTTTTAATGCCATGGGTGAGCAGTGTAGTATAATAATAATAATAATAATAATAATAATAATAATACAGAGAAATATACAGTATATTACACTGTACTGTATGAAACTCTGGTTTCATAGCGTTTGGTTAAATGTATAATTCACAATCAGTGTTCATTCAGTGACTACATTCCATTTCCATTTATTCATCCGGCAAATTATTTTTATCCAAATAGACTTCCAGCTGAGCAGAGGCTTTGAGGAAAGAGATGGAATTTCAGCTCTGGACCTTCCAGTCAGTAGCCGAGCGTCTTAACCGCAGAGTGCTGCTGCTTCATCCTGAACACGGAGCTAAATCTGGGTTCTCCTCAGTGCTTCTGCGATGGTGGAACAGACAGTCTGATGGTATTTAAAACTTCTGAAGCCATATGTTTTGTTCGTTTTGTATTGTTTCGGATTGTTTCATCTTTTCACAAAATTGACCAGAACATCAACTCTGTTCTTTCAATTACTTTCTTTTCTTCTTTTTTCCTCCTTAATGCTGTTCATTTTGTTCCACGTCATGACACACCATTGTTAAAGAGCCCATAATGCTTTTCACTCAGCAGTCACTCTGTTAGATGGTGTTGGAGAAATTACAGTGAAACAATGTGTTGTCATTTTTTTCTAATAAAACTTAAACATTCCAGTCATCGTGAAAGTCAAATCACTTAAAGGAATGATCTGTAAACTCCTCGCTCTGATTTAGTAGACGTCTCGGTGACGACAGACTGACATGGCTGTGTTTTATTTCTCTGTCTCTCTCTGTCTCTCTCTCTCTCTCAGGTGGCAAAGTGATTATTTTTCTTCTCCGTGTCCTCAACCACGGAGCATGATTAGGTTATGGGCCTAAAACCGACGCCAAACTGGTTTCTTTTTAATGCAAGAGACCCATAAAAGTGTCTCATTAAGTTCAAGTCAGAGCCAATTTCCTGTCTGAGCCAAAAGTAAATGAGCTGCCCGCACGGTCCGAATGCTAACTTCCTCTCAGTGCGCTATAGTTACGATTACACGTCTGCGTTTAAACGTTTTAACTGCTGCGTGTCCATAAAACCTTTACACGTTAGCACTGTAAGAAACTGTGCATATAAAAGGGTAATAAAATTAGGAAACTGGCTAATGATACATTTTCATTATTTTAAACAGGCTAATGATTAACGAGCATTGATGTAGATAATGTAAGAACTGTAAAAGATAGCGGTTACCTTAAACACGCTAAGACATAAACTAGCATTATAGAAAGCACTAGAGCTAAATAACATTGCGATAAACTGATAAAAATAAAATAAAGGTAAATGTGTTACGTCAAAGGAAATTTTATGGTGTTTAATTAATATTATAACTAACTAGTTCATACTTTAACACACGGAGTAGCTTAAAGTGACATCATAATAAATTAGCATGAAACTCATGAACTAGCTCGTTAAACAGACTTGTAAATGAACTAGCATAAAATGTAAACAGGCTAAGACATGAGCTAGCATTACAGCTAACTAAACTTGACATTCAGCTGTAAAGAACGATGTGAAGTTTTAAAATCCAGAATAAATCTGAGTTTTTCCTGGCACATAGCGAGCCAGGAAAACACACACACACACACACACACACACACACACACACACACACACACACACACACACACACACACTCTCACCTCCACAGTGTAAGAAACACAGGGATGTCTGATGCATAATCAGAACAGATGAGGTGTGTGTGTTCAAGGAGGAACAATTTTGCTTGGCAGCTTTTTTGGTGTGGAATTTATTCTTGTGTAGAACGTTTAGCTTTTCAGTGTTTAATTCTAAACGGAAGAGCACACATGATGCAGCAGCGAGCAGCGCGGCGGTTCTGGAGGGGACGGAGTTCCTTCTCCACGCAGTAGGAACCCGTGTAGAAACCAGACAAGCATCGGCGTGTCTGAGTGACGTTCTGACCTTGTGAGAGAATAAAAACAGAGTGTCAGCGCGGAAACATAATACTATTCACACACACACACACACACACACACACACACACACACACACACACACACACACACACACACACACCTCTCTTCAGGAATAGGTGTGAAGTGTGTGTCTGACCTTAGCCTCAAAATGCTGTGTGTGTGCGTGTGTGTGTGTGTGTGTTTGTGTGCGTGTGTGTTCCTTATTATTAGTATTACCATGTAGTGGTAAAAATAGCTCGTTTCTTTTAACTTAAATAAAATCGCATAAAACATAAAGCAAAAGTTTACGTATGTGAGAATAATATTAAAGGTTCATTAATGATCAGCTGATGCGTGGGGGACGTGGCGTGTGCAGCTTTTACATATCGATTTAATGTTCAACTTACGCATTTTACCTGGGTCGAATTTTGCTCTAATATGTAATTTATTTATTTATTTATTTATTTATTTGTTGTTGAATGCAGTTATACACACAAAGTTGTATACACACACACAGTCACACACACACACACACACACACACACACACACACACACAGCTCGAATGGACCTGTGCATTCACTTTTAAACTTTCAACAATAAACCAATAAAGAAAGTTGCTGTATGTTCTGAAATAATATCAGTTTTTACATAATCACTGTCTCTGAGTATCTTTGTAAATTTCTATTCCTGGAATTTTTAGTTCTATAGCTTTATTTATCTATTTATTTAATTATCGTACAGTATTTATTGATGCAATATTTAATGAAGAAAAAAATAAAAAGTTTCTTCTGTAAAAACTGTCTAAGGTTTATAAATTGATGCAATCAATAAAATTCAAATTTTCTGAGATTGTGGATTTGGGGTTTTCATGAGCTGTATGACATAATCATCTCAATTATGATAAATCACGGCTTGAACTATCTCGCTTTGCATGTAATGAGTCTCTCATATATTAGTTTCACCTTATAAGTTGCATTACTGAAATAAATGAACTTGTGCAAGATATTCTAATTTTTCGAGTTTCACCTGTATCGCCATTGCCACCACCACCACCAAATAATATATTTTGTGACTGAAAGTAATCAAACCTATTGTGGGTGTTTTTCCCCCAGGCTCAACAAAATTTATTTAAAATCTATTCTGTACATTTTAGCTTTATAATTAAAGCATCAAATCTTTCCACAGGAGAAATCTCTCTCTTAGTCTCAGTCATTCCTCATGTTGCAAGGAATAATCAGATTACATAAACAAAAAAAGAGTTTTTTTTAAATAAGTAATGAAAGATGTGGTTTAATTTGGTTTCTATTTATCTACTGCATTTGTTTATAATAATTGCATAGGATATGAATGACATTTTTAATAAGGTTATATGCAAAAACAAAAAGGAAGAAAAGGGTGTGTTTCTACATAGAATGGAATTAAAATGATAATAAGCAATTTAGCCATAAAGAAATATAAAAATAAATAATTTAAGATAACTATAATTCGTAAAAATATGGGCCTTATCTGTACAGTTAAAAAAAGTTTTAAAAGTTCATTTATAATATATAACACTTAAACATAATAATAATAATAATAATAATAATAATAATAATAATACAGACTGGCATCCTATAATACTAATAGTAGTGTTACTACTACTAATACATCCAAATAATAACTCTTGACCTTGTTGATGTTACATTATTATTATTATTATTATTATTATTATTATTATTATGTCACAACTGCACAGTATAATAAACTAATAGTAATATTGAAATGGCTTCATCCTGCCAGGATCCCAGGCTTTCCTTTGTGTCTCCTCCAGTGACGTGACAAAATCACAGTGCGATAAGACGTGATGTTCGTGGTGTTCTGACATGTCTCTGAGAAAGCAGGTTTTCTGTCCTGCAGGTCGGATCACAGCTGAGTCTCATTAAAACGCTCTGCATGACCCTTCACTTTTTTTCTAAATTTTAACATTTCCATGAGCAGAGCTGACGGCAGAGCTCAGTCTGACCCAACAATGAAGCTCTCACCAAGCCAAAGCGGTTATTTTCTGCTTTTCTTGGAAGGGGGACAACGACAGAGCAGTCGGGGACGCTGCACTGAGCCCAGCGTTTATTAAAAACGTCTGTGGCCCTAGTTTCGGCAGAGCACTTTCACGTCTAGGTCAGATCCGCCCAAAAACGGTTCTGCTGCGCCGCTTGTTAAAGAACCCGGAGCTCAGGAGGAGAAACAGCTTGCTTTTCAATGAGGTACTGGAGGTGTTAAGCCCCGCATGAGGTCGAGGGCTTTGGTTGAAATCCTCCATATGAGGTGTTGAGCACCTGAGGAACACTCTCAAGCTTTTTAGAAACTCAGAACGATATGGTTTAACAAAGTAAAAAAGAAGAAATGAATCATACTGTACACTATCTGGTAGACTGTGAGAACTGGTGGAACTGGTGGAACATTTTACTGGGTGTTATGATTTACAAAATGTAAAAAAAAAAATGGTTAACATTAAAAAAAAAATCTGACACATCTCTCACGAGATCTCTTCTCCCTGGGAGTCCTAGTTTTGGCAGCTGACTACAATGTTCATTACTTTACAAGGTCTATTAATAATGTAATAATGAGGGTGGTGTCGCTATTTAACAGGCTGTAATGTTAATCTAGCCCAGTTTTCCTCACGCATCATACCTGAACTCCACCCACTCAGATTGGGCCAATCAGTGAAGACACAGGGCTGAGTAATGAAGTAGGCATGGCTAGCCTCATTGCAAATGTAACTTGGCGAATCTTGTCTCTCTGGCCACATTGTTGCGTTTTTGCGCACATGAGCCTGGTCCTTTCCTCACGGGCCGATGATGTGGGCGTGGCTAATACAAGCAGAAATGTCATTCTTCATTTTGGGCCTGAGTAACTTGTCTATCCTCGGCTTGTCTAAGGAGGATTGTCAAGATGGCTGCCACATGTACAGACTTTCCTAGACAAGGACTTTGATTAGACTAAAATCTCGTCCGAGAAACATGTATCTAGTGCATGTAGACAGTGTCTCTTATGCACGAGACTAATATCTCTCTGTGTCAGGTGAATTCTTTCCAAAGGAAATAAGAAAATCAGAAAATGAAGAAGAGTCATGAGCAGATGTGTATTTCAGTTCCTCAGTTCTCCTTCTCATTATTTCATGAAGCTCATAACAGGAGACAAAACGATTGTCTTTAAAGGACCTTGAGGCCTGTTTTAATCTCATTTCTTTCTTAATGCTCTCGTAATGAGCCTCTGATTGGTCCAAACGTCAGATTTCTGGACAGGAAGGCAATATGGCTGATGGTGCCAATCCACTGATTGGGGCTTTTGGGTTAGACCACTTCTGCTAGTGCTGATGGATTTTTGGCCTGAGTGGACATCCTGGTCAAATTACGCCTTCACCTTCTGACAACATAAATGAGACGAGCGTGGATTTATTGTGCGCTCCGGTCGCGGCCCGAGTGCATCCGGAGTGGAGATGGAAATGATTTATAACAGCTGTCATCCTCACAGCAAGCACACGCTGCCAACAGCCGAGTCGTTTTTCACTCTCTGTGCGCCGTCCCTGCTCTGTTTGCTCAAATGCTTGTAGTTTGTGCTGTGAGAATAGAATCCTTCAAACCCGACACTGGAGTACAGGCTTGTGATCACACGTCAAACCTCAGCATGCCGGGTCGCTGCGGCTCCGTCATTATGACGTTCTATCTTTAGCTAGTTTGTTTTTCTTTTGGTCAGCCTGCACATCCTGATGGACAAACGAAAGAAAGACACACTGATAATAACTAGAGACAGTTCAGCTTGTAGGTACGAGTGTCAGGAACTGATGTATTTTTTACAGTGGTGTGGCTCCTTTCAGGAGGTCCTGTGATTGTTGGCTGCAGTCTGATGCTACGTGGTTCTCCGTCTTGGCGTCATGCTTAGCAACCACACAATAAGCAAAAGAAATCCTGCCGTGTTTTTGTAGGTGGACTTTATTTTCTAAAATGTCTGGTTTGAGGATGGGATAAACCTTTCCACTTTGATCTCCAACTAAACTCAAATAGTTTTAACCCTTCAGCACGTTACATTGGTTAGCAAACTTTTCTACATAACAGGCAACACTAATGCTAGATAAATAGTTGTGTAGCTTTTGGTGTCTGTCCCTGCTCGAATGAAGGAGGTGTGGCTTCTGTCCCAGTCCAGTGAAGGAGGTGTGGCTTCTGTCTCAGTTCCAGTGAAAGAGGTGTGGCTTCTGTGTCACTTCCAGTGAAGGAGGTGTGGCTTTACTCTCAGTTCCAATGAAGGAGGTGTGGCTTCTGTCTCAGTCCAGTGAAGGAGGTGTGGCTTTACTCTGTTCCAATGAAGGAGGTGTGGCTTCTGTCTCAATTCCAGTGGAGGTGGAGCTTCTGTCTCAGTTCCAGTGAAGAAGGTGTGGCTTCTGTCTCAGGCCAGTGAAGGAGGTGTGGCTTCTGTCTCAGTCCAGTGAAGGAGGTGTGGCTT
>QMIH01000261.1:57964-68043 GCA_003987875.1 Clarias batrachus | reverse complement strand
GTGTGTATGTGATGGTGTGTGTATGTGATAGTGTGTGTATGTGATAGTGTGTATGTTGTGTGTGTATGTGATGGTGTGTGTATGTGGGGTGTGTATAGAGGTATAGAGGTGTATAGAGATCGGGGTAAATGTCATCCATGAGAAAGTCTTGAAAGTCACCGCTGACCAATAAGAACACAAAGGCTCATCTCACATTCGCCAAAACATATCTTCCCCAAAGGCTTTTGGATAAATATTCTGTGAACTGATGAAGCAAAAGTTGAACTTGTTGTAAGGTGTTTGTCCCGTTACATCTGGTTTAAAACAGTCACACATGGTGGTGGTAGTGTGGTGGTGTGGAGCTTTACAGCTTCAGGACCTGGATGACTTGCTGTAATTGATGGAACCACGAATTTTGAATGTCCAGCCACCAATTCATGACCTTCAGCTCAAGCGCACTTGGGTTAATGATCTGAAACGCAGCAGCCAGTCCACCTCTGAATGGCTTTAAAATACACAAGGTTGAGTGGCCTAGTCAAAGACCAGACTTAAGTCCGATTGAAAGACTGTGGCATGACCTTAAGTAGTCCGTTCAGGCTCAAAAACCCTCCAGTGTGGCTCAATTCAAACATTCTGAGAAGAAAAGTGGGCCAGAATTCACCCACAGCCATGTGAACGACTCAGTGCCAGTCGGATGCCACAACCAGCTATTAGGTTTAGGGAGCATTTACTTTTTCACACACGGCACATGGCCAGACAGGTTTAGACAGCTTTTTCCCTTAATCAATGAAATCATAATTGAACATTCTCATTTTGTATTTACTCTTTGTGTAATATTAAAACTTTTTTTTTATTTTTTACTTTTTTATTGAAACAATATAAATAGAATACAAAACACATTAATTATAGTTAAAAAAAAAAAAACAACAACAACTAAAACTTATTACAACAAATCAAACACAAAGGACAAAGATCTATAATTTGACAGACCAAAGCAAAGGACAAAGCCATGAGAGGATAGATACAGCATGTTGTTTAAACAGTAGAAAAGACGTGGAAAGAGACACATTACTTCAGTTAAAGTGTCATAATAATGTAGAAGTCTATCRTTCTTCTTATTGAACTGAATTAGTTTAAGAGAATTAAAAGTGAGGTGATTTCTATGATGAAAAGGGGAAATACAACGGTTCCTTTTTAATTCTCTGTTTGTATAAAGTATTTTGCACTTAAAACAAAATAATTAACTATAAATTCAAGAGCTTTATTTTCCGATAAATGTCTCATTATAAAAAATTATATCTTAAATACTAAAGGAGTGAGACACATTGAGAGTGAGACACATTGAGAGTGAGACACATTGAGAGTGAGACACAGAGAGGTGGTGGTTTAGAAGAATCGAGAATCTTTTTGTTTCTCACACTCAAAGTTTCATCTAATACATCACAGAAAGAACATTTATTCTCTACCTGCAAATATCTCGACAAAACTGAGTTTACCAGCAAAATCTTGTGGAGAATCTTAAAATGAACATCTTTTATTTTGTGAGAGATGCAGTATTTATTAGACATAAGCCAGGCTTTATGCCAGTTAATATCTTCAATATAAGATCTCCAATAATATTTCCCTCTCGGAGTAATTCTTCTTTGAATTTGAAAAAAATTGCGAATGTGTTTATTATTGCATTTTGGATCAGTTATATCAATACCATCTAACATTAGTTCAGATTGTCTGATCTCATATGAAGCGAAGGCCGGGTGACTCTTAATGAGAACAATTAAACCGGGGCGAATAGCTCTCATTAACAGATTAAAGTCTTCAGCAGCAACTGGAAGTCCATAGAGATTCAGGAACTGCTCGTATGTCAACATATTGCCTGATTTATCAAATAAAGAAAGAATGTTAGAAATGTTACTGTCGAACCATCTGGGGGGAAAAAAGAGATTTATTACGAACCAAAATTAGTTCATTGTTCCAAATGAGCATTTTGTGAGGAGAGAAGTTGTGTGAAAAACAGTTTCCAGGCAAGAAGACATTGCTGGTGAAATTTGGATAAATTAATTGGTAATTTAGAAGGGAATAATTACATTTTAAGACAAAGGAAAGACCACCTATCATGTTAAACATATTATTTGGAATAAAGAACCATAAGGAATTACCACGTGTAAGACATCGTTTAACCCACTTAACTCTAAAGGTATTGATGGTGTCAGCAAAGTCTAAGAAATCAAAACCCCGTTGAGTTTCACATCCGGAAAGCACATCTTTTTTAAGTTTATGTGGTTTATTTTTCCAAACAAAATCCAGGAAAAGTTTACTGATGTCTTCAATACATTTAATATTAATAAAAAGAGCGAGGGACGGGTAAACAAAATGAGAAAGTCCATCCGCTTTGGATAAAAGGACTCTACCCACCAAACTCAGATCTCTGTTATTTGAACACCTAAATATTTCACTGGAATATTATTGTAATACATTCGTAAAGTGGCAATAATTCCCATTTGGCAATATTTAAATTTAAACCAGATGCACTGGAGAATCATTTTACTAATTTCGAAACAAGAGTAAGTTGGGTTTTGTCTTTTTGTCTCTAGATCATGCAGGATACTTATGATAACAGTTCAGTGACCAGCATGAATAAGAAAGGAGAAATTGGGCAGCCTTGTCTCACTATTCGATTAAGTTCAAATCTATGGGATGTTTGTCGATTAATTATAACAGAGCTATTTATTCCTTTGTAAAACATTCCAAAACCAAATAATACAAGAGTATCAAACGCTTTATAGAAATCCAGGAATAGGATCCAAGTGCACTAAATCAGAATAATCTAAAAGGTCAAGTACTAATCTTATGTTATTCGATATATGTCTATGATATATTTTTAAGGCTGTCCAAACCCGTTTTTAGCCTGTTAGCATAAATCAGCGGTCAAAAGTGTAATAGGTCGCCAGTAAAAGTGGATCTTTTCCAGGTTTTGGAATAAGAGTGATAATGCTCTGTTTCATTGTAGTTATCATTTCTTTCTGCTTCCTACATTCATTACACATACAGCACCAAATAATGGGTCTTTAATATATTCCCCAAAATGGAGATAAAACTCTACTGAAAGCCCACCGAGACCAGGAGATTTACCTAATTCATAGAGAATAAAGCTTTCTTAACCTCATCAATTCTTATATTAGAATCACAGGTTGTCTCATAATTTTCGTTAATTACTGGAATCAGCATTTTAACTTTATCAATAGAGAAATTACATTTAATCAATATATTGGGGTTGAAATTGGAGGAATACAGGTTAGCATGACATTTGGAGATTAGAGAAGGGTCACTGCAGATTACTTCATTAATCTTAAGGGACGATAAGGCTTTACGTAACCTATTGAATTTTTCTAATGAGAAGAAATACTTTAAGTTTTTTTCACCTTTCTCTAGCCATTTTGCCCTCGAACTTATAAAAGCACCTTTCGCGATGTCCATATGATACTCATTGAGTTGTAAACTAATATCTTTCCTTTCTAATTCCTCTTCTGTAGTATTCATCTTTGCAGATAATTCCTCTAGTTTCTGTTTAATCACGGTTTCATTCCTATTATTTTTAATTGATTTACTTCTCTTTATAATTTAAATCATTTAATTCAGTAACTATTTCACTAATAAGATTTTTGATACTAATATTAAACTCATTATCATTTAACAGAGAGTTGTTTTCGTTTTCCAGTATCCTCTTAGTGTAGAATAGTTTGAACGATCACCAGGTTTAATGAATATCTGCTTATGATCAGAGAGGGGGCAAACGAGTGTGAGATATTTTGAACAAAGTGTAGTTAATCAGAGCATAGCGAATTGACAAAATAACAAAATTAAATGATGTGACAGTGATTCCTGATTAGTCCCAGGAGGAAACTGATCAAGATTGACTTCAAAGCATTCGTTAAAATCACCACCCAAATATTAAACTGTTTGATGATCAGAATAATTTAAGTGTGACAAATATGCAAAAAAAAAAAAGTGAAGGAGGAAAATATTTTTTCCAGCACTGTATTAGCACATCTATTTATTATTATTATTTTTTAACGCATTCATTTTGTCATGAACAATCTTTATAAAACAGAGTTGTATTGTCTGTATAATCTTTTTATTTTTTATTTATTTTTTTATTATTGAATGAGTATTGCGATAAGAAAATTGACCTTACTAGAAATCTGGGAGCTAATTGAAAAAAACAAAACAAAACAAAAAAACAATGTGTAATTAGTGATTATTTATTGGCATTATTAGATCATTGTTTATTAATTATTTATAAACCACAAGAGATAAAAGAAATTGTAATTCTATTTGAATTATTTAGCATTTTATTTACAATTTTAAATTCAGGAAAATAGATAATTAGAAATGTATCATTGAGTCACTCGGGAATATTTCGATTTCAAATAATTACCAAGACTTTTTTTTTAAAACAAACAAACAAAAAAAATCAATTTTCCTTTCTACTGTTATCTCTGTCTCCATATCTAAGGTAGGATTAAGATTTATTGTTTGTTACAGTATAAGCCTTAGATATGAAGATATAGGTAACAGCTGGAAGGAAGAGAATGGCACAATTTCACACACACACACACACACACACACACACACACACACACACACACACACACACACTGCACAACAGTATTTGATGAGGAAAAAAGGGGGCGTGGCCTACAGTAATGAAGGTGGTATTAGGTGAGAAAGTTCATGTCGTGTGTGAGGTGAGTGTGCAGACACTTTACTCTCTAAATGCCTGTGCTGTAAATACTGTACGGTCACTGAGAGATAAACAACAACAACAACAGCAGGAGCCTACAAGGGGAACATCATCCCCTCATCACGCCTGACAGCCTCCCTGTTTTATCATGCCAGCTCTTCTCAGTTTAAGGTATCAAGACCAACTCAATCCATTTAAGTTAAAAACATCGTGCTGCTTTAATCCTGTGTTAAAGCAGCTTTTGCGTGTAAATCCAACACAAGCAAGGGTTTGAGTTTATCACCATCCAGCGAGTGAAGAAGTTGCAGGTCTACAGATCTCCTGTTTGTGTCATTCCACAGGGTATTGATAAGATTCTGATCTGGGAGCTGACAAACCCTCTGATCTTCTGCTGAAGCTGCGCCCTACTTGACCTGGATTTGTTGTTTATCTTGTTATCGTTTCTGAAAGATCTTCAGCTCTCTAAGAGACATCTGCAGGCTTTGCGCTAAAACAAGTTTGAATTTTAAACGTAAAAACCTTCTAAGTTTGTCTCATCAGATCATCAGGCTTTAGGTGGACTTGGCTTCATTCCAGCCCCCCGACTCCATCACCCAGACATGTGAGGAGTATGAGAGATTGACCGCCAGATGTTCCTGCAGCTGCTGTAGATCTCTCAGCAGCCTTTCTGATAAGTTCTTCTTTTTCTTACATCGCTTTTGGTGGAGCTTCCTGTTCTTGGTGATGTCACTGAGGTGCTCCACTTTCTGCACTTGCTGATGATGGGCTTGCTCCATCTGAAACATCTCGAATTCTTTCATGACTGTAACTTGATAAATGTCAATATTAACATATTAGTGAAACATCTCTAACAGCACAAGCCACCATGTCACGTCCTGTGCTGGGTCCTGTGATGTTTCCTGAAGATAACTCCAGGTCCGTGCAGGTGATAAGTGTTGTTGTTATGTTCGCTGTTTCTGCTCCTCGGTTGCTGCCGTCGTCATCATCATTCTCCTCTTTCAGTCAGATCTTCTTACTATTTTGGTTCTCACGCCATTTTTGCCGCGCCGGATCTCAGATTAAATCACACACACACACAAAAAAAAACCCTCTTCAGGTTTCAGAAGTTTCCAGGAGGAGCCATGAAGCTCGGCCGAGACTGTAACAGTCACCAAGACGTGAGAGACACAAAGCCTAATCCTGTAATGCTCTGCAATTATGTGTAAGGTTACGCTTCTCCGCATGGCGGTTTCCATGGTGACGAGTGCCACGCGTTAGTGTTTTTATTTCTCCGTGTGTCTATTTTGTTCCTGGATTATTTTTATTCTGATGGTTCTTTGCGCAGTCATAAGAAAATCCAGTCATGATACCACGCGGCGTCGTGCCCTGATGAAGTCTGGGTAATGTTACTACTGTTACTGCACTGGAACTGATGAGCTTCCTGTAACATCCTGGCGCTAACTGCTTTAATTCTGTTATAACTTTATGCTTTATTTCTTGTCACAATTATGATTATTATTTAGTTAAGATCCTGGCACTGGAAACTGCTTTTTAAACAAGTTAAAATAACTGTTAGAGATCTCCAACATGAGTGTGTGTGTTAATGTTCCAGATGAAACACCTCAGATCCTGCACCCTGATGTTTTCCAAAATTTGTTCCAGAAGCTTCTTTTCCAAATCCCACTGTTTCAGTATTTGTAGTTTTATCGGAACTGTCCCTTTGCTGAAGTACATTTTCCTAGCCTGAGAAAACAACAACAAGAAAAAAAAAAACAGGCATTTCCCACCTGTTTTGAGGCTTGTTCGACCAACATTCTGAAGAACAAAGCACTGGAGAAAAGGTTTTTCATTAGCGTGTATATATTAAAAACGTTTGATTGACACTCAATGTTCAGTGATATACAAGTCAATACACAAGGTAATAACTGAAACCTGTAGATGACTAAATAGATATTAGCGGTTAGCTGCTAACCTACCCATCGGTAGCTCTTAAGGAACAGAGGAACTGCAGATGATGCTTCAGGATCCAGACCTGAGTTTTAGTGTAGATACTGTAGACATTATTTTTGCAAAACCAGTTCAGTTCAGTTTGAACCTTAATGAGAAAGTCTAATGTGAAATGTTTTACACACCAACACACACACACCTACCCACCACAGACACACATACACACACTCACACACAAAGATGGAGAGTCTCAGCACAGCATGAAGACGAAGGCTGATTAAAATACCAATCTGAACACTGAGTGGGAATTTTACAAAAACTGGAACAAACAAAACAGCAAATATAAAGAAGGAACTCAGCAGGGTGTATGTTTTTCTCATGTGTTATGTGCATCACACACACACAAACACACACACACGCACGCACGCACACACACACACACACAAAGAGAGGGAATAGAGACGTGTGTGACTGTTGTTGCACTGTGAATGATTTTGTGCCCTTAGAATGGGAACATGTGTCTAAAAAATAGTGAAAAACCTACAGCATTATCCATCTATAATAATCTATCTGCTTAGGGTTTAGGATTGTTGATGACCTCTATGTGTGTGTGTGTGTGTGTGTGTGTGTGTGTGTGTTTGCTCAGCCTGCAGATGTTATTATGAATTCTTTAGTAGATGTTCAGAGCAAAGATGCTAACAAACTTGGCCTAAATAACCCCAGGCTCTCTCTCTCTCTCTTTCATGAGTGTAAAGGCTAAATACATCCTCCAAAACCATTAGCGGCTAACTGGTAATGCTAACAACAGGTTAAACCCTGAAAACAAAATGGTCACCATTTGACACCACTTAAATGCAAACAGTTGATGGTCAAATTACTCTCTATCTCTCTCACTCTCTCTCTCTCACACACACACACACACACACGCACTGTGCACCTGGACTGTGTGTTTATTTGAGTTCACACACACACACACACTACACTACACTACACTACACACACACGTGAACACTATGAACAGACCCTGTACTAGTTAAACGGTTACTTGTTAAAGGTTATATTTACTGTAAGATCAGCATTTAATCATAAAGAATTAACTACTTAAAGCCTTTAATGATGTCTTGATTAATGAATAATGAATGAAGACGTGTTGCATATTTAAATATGTAAAATAAATATGAAGGGTAAAAAACAAACAAACATTTACATTTAATTATTCCTAACTGATAACAATCTGGAATAATTAGATAATTAAAGTTTGTGTGTGTGTGTGTGTGTGTGTGTGTGCTGTAACAATGTAACTTTAATTAAACGTGCATCATTAAAATGTTAGCGAGCATTACAAATTTAGTTTAACGCTTGAATCTATGAATGTTAATAATAAATTAGCGAGCAGTATTTAATTAATAAGATTAATAATCAGTGTGTGTGTGTGTGTGTGTGTGTCTTTGTTTGTGTGTGACATTTGTGGTTAAACACATAATCTACACAGTTCATATAAAACTGTTCCTGTATGAAACTGGTTTGGGGGCGGAGCTATGAACAATCTCAGCTATAAAACTAGCCTGTTAGCAAACCTGCACAAATGAATCTGTTGCTATTGCTTTATTAAAGCCAGATTTCAATCTATATCTAAAACAATCGCTAAACTAGCTCAGTATCTGTTGCTTAGGGAGGGCAGAATGATGCAATTTGCATATTTATGAATATTCAGTCATTCTGGAAATTTTAATGAGTCTGAGGGAGACTTCAGCATTAGCACTGGGTAAAAAGCTGAGTAGAAAGTGTTGTAACGAGCTAATAAAATGTTCCACACACACACACACACACACACACACACACACACACGTTCTGCAGCGCTGGAATGTCATCTCTCACCTCAAGGGCAAGAGTTTTTTCTTTATAGCGCGGTTCTGGTGCGAGTCCAAACCCTAAATTAAATTTAGAGCCTCGCGTTAGCATCCAAACACACACGCGCGCACGCGCACAGTAATCTGCTGAGTGCTGTGTGTGTGTGTTCGTGTGTGTGTGTGTGTGTTTTAATGGCTCTTGACTGCTGCTGTGTTAAGATGTGAGTCAGCGACTTTTCATCAGAAACGATTAGCTACAAAGCAAAAGAAAATTAGCACTCAAAGTGCATAATTGCTATGAAGTGGATGTGTGTGTGTGTGGATGTGTGTGTGTGTGTATGTGTGTGTGTCGGTGAGAGAGAGAGAGAGAGAGAGATAGAGAGTAATTTGACCATCATCTGTTTGCATTTAAGTGGTGTCAAATGGTGACCATTTTGTTTTCAGGGTTTAACCTGTTGTTAGCATTACCAGTTAGCCGCTAATGGTTTTGGAGGATGTATTTAGCCTTTACACTCATGAAGTGTCATTTTGCTGAAGGGAATGTTTTGTTTGCTGTGATGTCTTTCTGCTGAATGATGTGAAATGTTCCGCTACGCAGCAAAGAACCATTAGAGCTGAAAGTAAAGTGTGTGTGTGTGTGTGTGTGTGAAAGGGAGAGAGAGAATGTGAGGGTTATATGGTGAGAAAGCGAAGGTGTCACATGATCTCAGTTAGTTTGGAATTAAATGCCAGTGAACGAAAGCCATTTTATTGTAAAGCGTTTGTGTGCTCATTAGTACGGTGGCCGAGACGTGCAAAACAACTTAACAAAATGAAAACAAAGTAACAAATTGAAAACCACAATAACAAAACCCAAATCAAAATAACAAATTCAAAAACAAAATAACAAAACCCAAAACAAAATAACAAAACACAAAACTAATTTGTTATTTTGTTTTGCGTTTTGTTAATTTGTTTTCGGTTTTGCTATTTTGATTTTGAATTTGTTATTTAGTTTTCGGTTTTGTTAATTTGTATTGCACCTCTCGGCCGTTCAGAAACGAACCGGAAAAGGTAGGTATAGTTTGCGAATGAAATTCTTACCGCTGATTGGACGAGACATCCGTCACTCAAGATATACAGGAAGTACTGTAGCGGCGGTAGATTCGTGTGTGTATGAATGTGCAAACATGTACTGTCCTTATTGTGGTTTCAAATATGGCGTTCTGCCAAATTTTTGCAGTTCTTGTGGAATGTTTTTCTTTTAAAAGAGACACAGCAGTTCGCAAACTAATCTTTATACCGTGATACGTCATCAGCATATCCAAAATCACGTCATACGAATGTCCGTCCTCAAAGTAACGTTGAATAAATTCCATTTCCTTGCTTTCTAATGAAAAATGTAATTATCTTCTTAGTTTTGCACACCGAATTTTAAAAAAAAAATGAAGCAGAACAACAAGAAACAAAGTTAGAGACACATTTTCCTACTTCCTGTTTATCTTGAGTGACAGATGTCTCGTCCAATCAGCAGTAAAAATTTAATTCGCAAACTATACCTACCTTTCCCGGTTCGTATCTGACTGGCCGAGAAGTGCGATACA
>QMIH01000261.1:24885-41837 GCA_003987875.1 Clarias batrachus | reverse complement strand
ACACTATACTGTATACTACAAACTACTCCACACCATATTGTATACTACACACTACTCCACACTATACTCTATACAGCACACTATAGTGTATACTACACACTACTCCACATTGTACTGTATACTAAACATTACTATACACTATACTGTATACTACAAACTACTCCACACCATATTGTATACTACACACTACTCCACATTGTACTGTATACTAAACACTACTCCACACTATATACTACACACTACTCCATGCTATACTGTATACTCCACACTGTACTGTATCCTATAACCTACTCCACTTTCATTGTAAACTACACTACACTGCACTAACCACACTACGCCTGTACTATAATATATTCTACTACACTACTTCAACACTATACTGTGCTATTCAGTACTACACTACATCAACATTATACTAAAGTACACCATACTCTACTGTATTAGACACCAGCTTTGTTTCAGTACTATACTAAAGTACACAACATTATACAGTACTACACACTAGCATTACATCAGTAGTATACTATAGTGTACTTTATAGCCAGAGCATACTAAATTATACTACAGTACAATGTACTTTACTACAGCACACTGCATCATTACTTTAATATACTCTAAGACACTACATCAACACTTAATACTGTACTGTACTCTACTGCAACAGTTTGCTAAACAGATTGCTAACACATCATCATCTGCTTTAGTCAAATAATAAAGTTATATGGGTAATTCTGTCAAATAATTATGAAAGTAAATAAAATCCAGGAAAAAATATCAAACAAAACAATAAAAACATGTTAAGTAAATCATTTGAAAGTTTACTTTACTGTCTTTTTAAAATTAAAACATTCAGTCAACCTTCAAACAAACAAGTGAAAAAAACAACAAAAAAAAACAATCTTAGTACTTCCTGCTGAAGTTGAATCGGGAAATGAACAGTTTATCATGTAAATCTGTCGACACTGTGTGTGCAGTGTGTGTTAGCAGGGGAGATATTTTTACTCCACTGAATATTTCATATTCATATTTTACTGAAATGTTTCTGCACTCAGAGGCAAAAGTTTGTCCTATTTGTCCTTTACACCAGCAGGAGAATCTGGACACGGTGCCTTTAAAACACATGCCTAAGCTAGATAACTCATGGTACTCGTTCTAGGATTTTATTTTTAGATTTTTGTTTGTAAAAAAAAAAAAAGTTTTTTTGACATCCATCTTCTCAAAATCAGAGGCAGCTTGTAGTTTTTCTTTTTTTGCCTTTTTTCCTTCAGAAGTCTTGGGAGCCAGTTTTCTTTCTTAGGATTGAAAAAAATGAAACAACCACCTACACAGAATTAAACACACACATGCACACACACACACAACCACACACACAAAATGCGGAGGATGATGTATGGCTAAATTATTTTTAACAAACTGCTCCAGAGTGATGAGGCAGCGGTCCTGAGCTGTGTTCGTTACTAAAGCGCGCCGCTGCTGAACGTACTGCGGTGGTTTCCACACTAACGCTCCGTTAGAGCCGCACGCGTGTGTGTGTGTGTGTGTGTGTGTGTGTGTGTGTGTGTGTTTTGTAAATAAGGCTGTAAATGTGCGGTTGTGATGTGGGCAGATGAACCTGGAGGACGAGTTCCGTCACACGTCTCCCCGTTTAATGTCTGACACGTCTGCTAAAAACAGAGTCCAGTAGTTGAATTAATATCTGTTTGACATGTAACTGTAACTGCGCTGTGTTTTATGTATTATCTAAAAATGTAACGTTTGATTTACTGTTACAATGTATCACTCTCGTGCTCTGGAGGGTTTGTGCAATATGTTAAAAATATCATATCACGATACCGGAGGACATCTTTACCATAAACATTATGCATTATAATATCGATAGCTTTCTGAATAAACTTCTGATTTTTATTTTTTTAGTCACAAAAAGAATTAAAGTTATAAACATGTTTTCATTGGGGCTGGATGACACGAGCAAAACACCAGCGCACATAAAGGCAATTATGATACACTGTAATAATCTTCCAAGTTCATGTATTTATTTAATACGCATACAAAATGCTGATACACTGAAAAAAATGAAGAATTGTGCAATATTAAAGATTGTAATCTTTACCTGTAACATTATTCAGTGTGGACGTGAGATGATGCCGATATCTCGGTGCTGATTCAGTTTGTATTGCGATTCTGTTAATATCACGATTTTATAAATATCCTGATTCTATAGTCTGTTTGTTTTTTTAAGATTTTGTTACAATTAAACTCCTCATGCTGGATGCGAATGTATGAATAGATTAGTGCGCTCTCTCACCACTTTGAATAAATGCAACCATTCTTTTTTTTTGGTTTTTCTTTTATCTCTGTTAATCGTCTACTTACAGTCAGAGTTGCATGATTATAAAAATGTCTTGTGAGAATCTGTATCATGATGGTAGAAGATGTTTCATCAAAACAGAAGTTAGAAGCCCATGTCTGTGAAGCTAAGAACGCTTCAGTTATCCTTCTGTTCTGGTTACGAACCTGTCAGGAGATTCTTCTTCCTTCTGTTTTACCTTCTTAATTAAATAAAAGTCTTCTTCAAGGTTCTTCTTAAAAACTCTCTGTTGAAAATATAGATTTTTAACCTGTTCCTTCACAGATCAATGTCTCGAAACTTTACAAAGTGTAAACCTTCACATCAATCGTTTCTAAAACGTGATTGGCTAATTCAAAGTTATTAGTTTTCAGGAAGGGTTCTACTTATACTTCTTGTTAAGAAGGGAAACACGAGGGTGAGCGTCTTGATCTTTAAGGATGATCTTTCTCTCAGGGGGAGCGGCGAAGAGCTTTTGAACGTCGTCTCGGGTCAAAAGTGGAACCTCACGGCTCTGTAGAGATCAGAATCCTCACAGCTCCAAACCTCCAAATGTAGATTTTTATATTTAAAAAAAGATAAGTTGAAGGTTCTTTAATCTTTTAAAGCTTCATAATGTCCTAAAAAGCTTTTTAAAACTTTCGATATAATAATTATAATTTTTTATAATTTATATTTATATTTGAATTATATTATATAGTTAATTTTCTCATTTCTATTAGGTTCCTTTAGGGATCTTCGGATAATTTAAGGTTCTTAGCTTCCTAGAAATGATTCTACTTGGAACACTGAGATGTTATAAATAATGCGCAGTAATGTGGAGTTTATTCCAAACACTTTCCTCATTATTACTCTTATTCTTATTATCTTATTACTCTTAACTATTCTTTTTGGATAATTAAGCAGTAAAATTTAGTAACACCTGGAATCCGGGGTCGGGGCTCCATGAAGGATCCAGCGCAGTGATTTAGAGTGTTATTTTATCCTGTTTTTTTTTTTTTTTTCATCTTCTTCTTAGACTTTTCTATATAGTTAGTAATTCTATCAAAAATAAATCTCCCTCTAGATATCTTTATTTATTGTATAATATGTGTGTGTGTGTGTGTGTGTGTGTGTGTTGGTTATATAGTAAACGGAGTGCTGGTGCTGCTGCGTTTGGGTTCAGCCTGGAGTGAAGTATCTCTTTAATATGCTCTACACTGTGACCTGTTTCAATCACCCGGGTCACTGGATAAGCGCTTAAACCTCGTCACTGAGTCCTGGGTCAACTCCTAAATCCTCTGCGGGATAAATAGCGCGGATCGATCGTTTATAGCGGGTGGAGCGGCTAAATTATCCTCCCGTCCCATTGCGTCTGACAGCCGCTGTTCGTCACTCTTCTCCTGCCCCCCCTCCCTTCACTGTACTCCCACTTTCTCTCTCTAAAGAATCGGTCTTTTTCTTTTTCAAGCAAACTGTCACGAAACAAAAAAAAAACCCTGCAAAAACACGGACACACGGCGCGCGAAAGCCAGGAGCGTTTCACCTGCGAGAGTTCAGTTTCAGTGTAAATACAGTGGGGTTTAGTTTAAAATGCTTATTCGTGTAGCGCTCCATGTTTTGTGGATCAGAAACACTGAGAAAGTGAAATTCCTCGCTCCCCCTTTACCGAGTGACTGTGGCGGAGGTTTTCTATCAGAAACGGTTCTAAAGGTTTCAAAACTAAGATCATCCAGTGGAAAGGTTCTTCAAGAGCTCCAGGGATTTTTATCATCCACAGGAATATTTTGGGTATTTTGGTACCACGATAGTCTGGTACTGTATAATGGGACCTGGAGCACAGTTTATGGTACCAGCAGTATTTACTAATACACAGTAGAACATGTAGCGCTTCATGGTACACAGTAGAGATGCTGGAAAAAGTTTGATTGTTTTAATAATTGTTTAATTGATATACTGTATGTGTGCGTTAGAAAATAAACAAATTGAACAATGCTAGTTATAAAATCATCATACAAATCAAATGAGAGTAGCGTGGTACTGTCCACTTGTGATTCCTGTCCCGAGCACACAGTGTGTGTAACATTAGCTTAATACCATAGTTTGTATTGTAACATATACAATATCATAGTTTGTGCAAACATTCCATATTATATACCTGTGGAACTTTTTTATTTTTTACTGTAGCCACTTACGTGTCCCAGTTCCTGCCTTGGTACTGAGTGGATGGGGTTTGAGTTGGAACGGTGTCATGCTCTAAAGGCGTTAGGAAGAAAATAGTGACCTAATTATTTATCCAACAAACCACTGAAGACCCTCAACCATTTTATTTCCGAGCTGGGAACGCACCAATAACAAACATGTTCTATTCCCTTTAAAAATGGTTCTGCTCCGACTCCTTTCTGAAAGGTCCGGATTCTGATGTCATGTTCCTCGACTTTATTTCCTAACTGACGTTAATGTGTTTTAGTTCTTGACATTTTAATGTCAAATAAAGTGCCTTGATTGTTCAGTTAATAATTAAAGGTCCTTAGTATCCAAAATGTGGCTCGGCTTGAAAGCTTGATGGTTTCTAAATATGAGGGAAATACCGTGCAGTTCTTTAGAGTTCGCACCACGCCCTTTCCCAGTTAATACACACATTCTCACCGGTTCTTCAAGGCTTTATTTGGATAACTGAGGAGTAAACATTTGGCATGTGTTAGATGTGTATGTATTAACGACTGAAACCCGACAGTGCTTTGGTTAGAACCATTGCAGAACAAAGGAATCTTAATTATCCACCGAGTTTATTCTTTGTGTGTATGTACAGCTTTGTTTTATTAATATTCTTACAGATGAAATGAATCTTGAGCTCTACGCCTGGAACCAGATTTGTGGTTCCTGAAATAAATATCCGTCTGATTTTTTTAGACTGAATTAATCAACTCTGAGAATGACCTTTACAAAAAGAAGAAAAAGAGCTAATTGGATGATTAAAGGGTCTTATTTGCCTAAAAGCGTTTTACTTGGAACCGGGTCTAATAGGGAAACGTTAAGACAGGATAATGGATTGGATAATTATCATCAGATAATTACCTTTTTTNTTGGAACTTTCTCTAATGGCGAAACACTTGTTACATGGAAGGATAGCAGCACAAGCTGAAGAAATGTCATTGGTTAAAAGCATAAGGCATCTTTACTGCTTGATTGGATAATTATTATCTTTTAGCTTCTTAAACTGGTTCTACTGAGAACACTTTCTGATGGAGGAACAACATTGTCAAGTTCTACATAAAATCCTGTTTTTTATTAAGTTTTAAATAGATTTTTAAATGTTTACAAGGCAAACATATACTTTGTTCTACACTTACACGTTAATCAAGGCAGGTTTTCCTATAATTCCATAATTGTGTAATTACAATGTAAACAACTGAAAACACTTTCAGACTCCTTAAATAAATATGTATCAGGTCTAATTTATTGCTGTTGGGTTGAGGGTTTATTTCAAAATGCTTATTTTAATTTATGATGAGCTGCATGCCATAACATTGGCTCGGAACGAGTGTAAGCTTTGGATACGTCTGTCTTCAGAGCTACTTGAAAGCTCTACATGATCTACTTTTTTTTAATATGTCCTTCCATAATATAGGTTTTTTCCATTTGTTAATCCAAATTCTAAGGGCAGTTGTTTAGATAAAACATGAGGTAATGTTTATTCCCAAATGACGACCGAGAACGTGTGCAATATCCGCTTCCTTTTGGTGCATCAACAATAAATGGAAAGGGGAAAAAAAGCGGAATTTTAATCAGCGTGTTTCTTTCTTCCCGCAGGTCCCGGGCTCCAGATGTCCCACCGCCTGAAATTGTCCTGGGTTGAGACCCAGTGGAGTGTAACGGAGAGGGAAGGAGGAGTCGTGGGCTTTTCAGCTTCTCAGCTCCAGGGCTGCCGTTGCAATTTCACACAGGCTCCGGGCCAAACAAGTCCTGCCCTGCTTTGATATTTTAGCATGGATGGCGCCAATCACGAAACCTCTGACCTCAAAAATGAGACCGTGGCGCTGAGGTGGAGGACTAGCAATTATCAAAGGATTAACCCCGGACTTCCTCTACATTAGTGCGTTCCTATAAAGCACCTCGCTGGATTTATTTCTTCGTTTAAACCACAGATTTTGTGGGTGGTTTTGAGATTGTTTTTTTTTTTTTTTTGCTCTCTTTATTTCTTTCTTTATTTCTTTCTTATTTTCCCACAATGGAGTTCCAAGTGGGATTGTGGAATAACGATTGGACCTCATTTGTTCGATTTTGGTTTACTGTCTTGCTGAGCTTGCATGTGCAGTTCGATCCCGTTGCGTCGTGTCCCAAAGAGTGTCGTTGTGACAAAATGTTTATTTACTGCAATGAGAGGAGTTTGACATCTGTGCCTCTGGGTATTGGGGAGGGATACAAGATCCTCTACCTCCACAACAACCAGATCAACAGCGCTGGATTCCCGTTGGAGCTCCACAATGTGGAGTCGGTGGACACTGTGTTCTTGTATGGCAATCAGCTGGATGAGTTCCCTCTTAACCTCCCTAGAAATGTAAAAGTACTCCATTTACAGGAAAACAACATCCAGACCATTTCCAGGGCAGCACTTGCCCAGCTACCCAAGCTGGAAGAACTGCACTTGGACGACAACTCCATCTCCACGGTTGGGGTTGAGGAAGGGGCGTTCCGGGAAGCGGTGAACCTTAAGCTCCTCTTCCTCACTAAGAATCACTTGAGCAGCGTTCCTATCGGATTACCAGCAGATCTTAAGGAACTGCGTCTGGATGAAAACCGCATCGCAGAAATAGATGAAGGAGCTTTTCAAAACGTTACAAACCTACAGCAGCTGATGCTGGATGGAAATCTTCTGGAGGATGATGCCATCGCTCCCGGCACCTTTAAGAACCTGGCCAACCTCAAAGAGCTTTCCTTATCCCGGAATTCTCTCACAGTGCCACCACCTTTACTTCCTTCGGTGTCCCTTACTAAACTGAACCTGCAGGAGAACCAGATTAATAACATCCCTGTTTTAGTCTTCTCAGAACTTAGAATGCTGGAGAAACTTGATCTGTCATTTAACCCACTACAGACTGTACCACAGGGTGCTTTCGATGGGCTGAGAAGCCTGACACATCTTAACGTTAGAAACAACCAGTGGCGCTGTGATTGTGCTATTAAGTGGATAGTCATTTGGCTGAAGTCCTTGACATCCAACGTGAACGTCCGTGGATTTGTTTGTCACCAACCAGACAGGCTAAAGGGCATGATAATACGAGAACTCAACCTTGACACCCTTGAGTGTCCTGCCAGCACTGAAATCGATCACGGGCCCCCTTACTTACCTCCATCTTCATCGCCACCTCATAGAACCGCCACCCTACCCAGAACCACCCCCACCATCACTACCACCACCAGCACCACCACCATGCCATCCACAGCTTTCCACTCAACTACAACCAACCCCACACCACCAGTCCCCAATTTCCCACCTGCTCCCTATCCTCCCTATGAAGACCCCCTGAAAATATCCTTGAATGTTGTGAATGGAACGTGTGTTGAGGTTACCTGGGAATCTTATTTCACGGTGACGGCTTACAAAGTCACCTGGGTGAAGAGGGGTCAGAACTTAATGATGGATATAAGCCAAGAGAAGACGGTACCTGGGGAGCAGCGCAGACTTAACTTGTATGATTTGGAACCTAGATCCAAGTACCGTATCTGTGTTTACATTCTGGATTCCTTATACAGCTACAGACCCGGAGAGGACACCATCTGTTCCGAGATCAGAACCAAATCAGCCTCACGAATCCCCAACAATAACAATGTGTCCGGGTCGGATCAGGTGACACAACAGGATGTCACGTCCACATTCCTTTTAGCCGGTGTGATTGGTGGCATTGTGCTGCTCATTTTGATCATCTTGCTTAGTCTGTTTTGCTGGTACATGCACAAGAAGAGCAGATCTTCCTGTTCCTCGTCCAAATGGAAATACAACCGAGGCAGGAGAAAAGATGACTACTGCGAAGCTGGCACCAAGAAGGACAACTCCATTCTTGAAATGACCGAGACCAGCTTTCAGATCGTGCCGCTGAACAACGAGCAGCTTCTAAAGGGCGATTTCAGGATCGAGCCCATTTACACGCCCAATGTTGGCATCGGGTACAGAGACTGCCACCTGAGTAACAATAGCATCGTTTACTGCAAGAGCAGCAATGTTCCTGGGGTGGAATTCTGCCACACGTGATGCTACGAGGACGTAATAAACATTCTCTGTACGACTGTACAATGCACACACACACACACACACACACACACACAGTTTTATATCTAAATCTGCATATGAATATACTCCCCATGGTAATTTATACTGAGGACAACTATGTGAAACTCCGGCTTTGGGTTTGTTCCGTATGTTTGTTAGCACATGGTTTTGTTATTTGTTTGCCTCTGGTGTAAGTCAGCAAGGTTCCTACAATCAAGGCTGGTGTTTAAATGGACCAGTCCAGGTTTTCTGCCTCTCGGGTGTGAATGTGTACACTTCGCTAAGGCATGAAACACGAACCCCTGCGGAGAAACGGGAGTAAAGAAAACAGACCGCTGCTGATTAGCCTGCAGTGGAAAAAATAATACAGGACCGAGATGTTTTTGACGTTTTTTTGTCTTGTTGTTGACGTGGCGGAGCAAAGCAGCCGTTCAGGAAACGAGCTTTTTGTAAAAGTCACATCTGAACACGGTTACAACATTTCAACACCACAAAAGCCTGCAATTGGCCAAGAGAAGCCAAGAGCTCGCAAGCCGATCTAGAAGCTGGTGTCGTGTTTGGGTTGGCTTTCTGCCACCAGAGGGCAGGTTTTTTTTTTTTTTTTTCCTTCCTTGAGAGGATTCGTTCAACCATTAACCAGACCTTACAGATCCAATCCCACTAATTTCATATTGCCTTTTTTGTTTTCGCTGTCGTGTTTAGATTTTCATGTCAAACAAATTTAACGTGCAGACGGCCGCCAGGGTTTCGAGGGAGGTTTCTGGAGCAGGTGTCTATGAGCTCATGTGGATGTTTCATGTCTGCGTGTCTCGAGATGACTTTAAAACATTTACAAATTTCCTAACAAGCACTGGAGTCTGTGGTGCATTATTATTATTATTATTATTATTATTGTTTTTATAATTTTCTGTTACTTCCGCTCCATGTTGAATCTGACAGCGTGTATACACAGCACTTTCACTTTGCTGGAAATCTAAGTCTCGCTTTTCTTTTTTCTTTGTTAAAGCTTTCAGGTATGACTTGCATTGTCCTTTGTTTCCCAAGTTTAATCAGGCAGCTGTTTAGGTAGGATGATGAACTGTGCGACAAAGAAAAAACAAAAAAAACTCCAGAATCCAGGCGGCGGTATGTGGCAGAGCTCGGTTCGCCCTCAGATCCCTGCATGAGCGCAATTAAAACTATTTTTAATGCTGCGCTGGTTTTTCCATGCCAGGCCGCCTGCTTAGGGACGCCGCTTCACCACGGAGAACTCCTTATTATTATTAGCATTATTATGCGCTGTTTCTCCCTGGATTTATTTGCTTTGACAAGATTTTATTTCAGGGGTCAAGTTCAAAGAATCTCTTGCACATAATCCCTGCTTCTGACAAAAAAGGAAAGAAAGGAAAAGAAAAAGGAGGAGAAATATGCAGAGGTTATTTTCACCCCGGAGGAACGAATCAGAATTCAGAGAAGAGAGAGAGCGAGAGAGAGAGAAAGAGGGTGATTGAGAGTGTTTAACTCTTCCTCGGCCAGCAGCGCGATCGGTTTTTAAAGAAATAAACACGGCTCGTGAACATCATCGAGCTCAGACGTGATTCAAACTCCACATGTTCGAACTGTAAAAAAAAAAATAGAACAAACCCACAAGTATTTTGTTCATGTAGCAAAAACAGATGTGTCTCTGAGAAAGAAGGGAAAAACAGCTCCTGGACTCGTTCAGCTGCCGGAGTGTTTTTCTCAGAGCGAGTTGCTCCTGGTGCCACACGGCACACGTCCAGGTTCGAGAAAGAAATTGTTATTATTTCTTCTTATTATGTATTATTGTTATTAAAACACAGTCGTCTTTTAATCAGAGCCTTTTAAACACTAAAGTCCAGGTTTAGTCGCTAAAAATCTAAATAATTTAAACTTAAAAAACCTAAAAGAAAATTTTTTTTACTTATATAAAAACACATGAACATATCCTATGATATTGTGTTAAAATAAAACGGTTAACTCCATGCTGATGGGACGGCGATCACTCCAGGGCTTTGATCTATACTGAAAGGTTGATCACATCACAATCAGACCTGTGCAATTATTTATACTCAAAATGTATTAATATAGAATATAATTATATATAAATAAAATAAAAAATCGAATAGTTATATGTTGTCAGGAATTTATGTTTGAGTTTATCATTAATTTAAGTATTTGATTATTATTATTTTTTGTAATCATTTTGATTAAATAATCCTCCCTAACCCTAACCCTAACCCTAGCGATCATTTGTCCAGTTATCTGACGCTAGTCTCAATAAATACATTAGAACACAACATCCTGCTCAAGATTTAAAGACGTGTCGATCATCACACATCCCTAGTTTTATTGCTTATGTTCTGTAATGACGCAGCAGCAGGACAGAGCTTTACACGCCAGCCTGTAGCCGCCACATGCAGTTTATACACTCTGTGCTAATCTGAGCGTAGGAAAAAAAACATTGTCCAAAAGCAAAAGTTATTTGTTTTCATCTTTAACCTTGGCGATGTCTCTTCTTTACTCTAAATGAAGTGATCTTCGATCCGAGATAAAAAAAGTAAGATAAAAAATTTATGTTGAGTTTTTCTTTGTTTTCTTTCTTTTTTGTTCGGAAGCACAAACGCCGCCCGTGTCATCAGCTCATAACATAGCGGTCATGCTAACTCTGCTCGAATGTGAGCACAGGAGCTCAGAAGCGTTTATCCACCTCGGGTTATTTTTTTGTGAAGGTGGATTTTAACGAATATTTGTGGATTTAATGCGTCATGTCTCATAAAACTGTACAAACCCCCCCTGTCCCTCTCTCTCTCGCTCCGTCTCTCTCTCTCTCACTAGCGGATTTTATCCTCCATGAGTCGACGTTCACTGATTGAATCCAGACTGTTTTTTTTTTCTTTTTCTTCTCTCCATAACTTGTGTGACGAACGGTTTTAATCATCGGCCGCACCTCTAAAGTTTCAGAGACAGAAAGCAGGAGTGGAGATCAGCGAGTTTTGCATTTTAATGAATCTGCGACTCGGGTGCTGATGAGTTCGGTGCTCGGTGGTTCTGAACCGAACGACCTTCAGACCCAAACCTAGGTCAGGGAGGGAGAGGAGAGTTACAGAATTCAAAGGAAATTCAAACAAAACTTGCTGCAAAACTGATAATCATTTACTGATAATGTAATTATTTAATCAAAGAACACATTTGATTATTAAAAGAAAAAAAAAAAACTAGACAAGAAAAAGCCATAACATCTCGAGCATTTCCATGATCAACTCCAAAACGTCATTGGGTTTTTATTTTATTTCATGGTATAAACTGGATAATCCTGAGAGCCACACCAACCAAAGCAACTTTTCCTTTATTGTTTTTTAATATTCCACAAGCTCATTGTTGTCTCATGTATGTGCCTTGAAAATAAATTGACAGTGTAGTCCTCGACACCTTTAATGTTTTTTGCACAAATTGTACATAAAAATGTTTTTTCCTTGTTTTGTTTTCATTTTTTAAATAAAGATCTCCGATTTGAATACTGGTGAACTTGTCAGTTTAATTTTCTTTATTCAGATAATTTTTATATTGTACTCTGAAACTTTTATTTGAATTTATTGCTAAGCACATCAACTAAAATTTAGCACTTTAGCTAACTACTTAATAATAAGAAAAAAACAAACACAAAACAAAGGATAAAGCTCACGGCATGCACGCTAGTTTTACTCATAAGAGAGTTTTTTAAATTTATTATTCTAAGGAAGAAACAAAGCTGCTAGTTTGTTTTGGCGTGTTTGCTGTAAAGCTAATACATACTTTAAATTGTTAGCTATAACATTAACATACAGCTAGGCTCTCGCTAACTCCTGGGTCAGTCTGTTGTAATGAACAAGCCTGGGTTAGCAAAGCAACTTCATGGCTAGACTGCTAGCTGTAATGCTAGCTTATGTTAGCTAGCTAACAGTTAAATCCTAGCTGATCATTAAGACTGCTAATTGAAATGCTAGCTGAACATTTGATTGCTACGAGCGTACTTGTACATCCCCAATGTTCCCCAGTTCATTCTTTCCAGTTAACGCACACATTAACCGTCCTGCTGTCATTGAGACAAGTGTGACCCATTTCAAGAGAAAATATTTTCTGGATTTTATACTATTTATTTTACTGGAACAACGCGTCAAAACTATTTCAACATGACGAAACTAGTCATTTGTTTCTTTTCATGTGGTTTTAAAAATGCAGCGAAATAGCCGAACTCAATAGCCAATAGAGAGCTGCAGAACATATTTTTCAGGTTCACATTGTGCTACTGTATATACAGTATGAGGGAGAGTCAAATATTATGCGCACGCAGGCTGTTTTAACTTTCAGAGGATTAAAACATAATTGTCTCTAAATAATCTGACTGGTACATATGGATAAATTGCGTTACTGAAAATAATGACTGGCGCATTTTGCCACTATGTGAGATATTACTGCATCCATTCTCCACTATTACAGCTAATTATATAATCACAGCTCTATCATTATGTTTTCAATTGATTAATTGTAGCTTAATATATATTCAATTATATTTTAATTGTTTGCTGTTGCCGTTTGAATAAAGCCTGAAAAACTTTGAAGCGATACAATGAATATCAAAAATGTTGTATTTCCTGATTTAAAATGTTTTAGGCCGAGCTGTGGGACAAAATTGCACTGCTGTCTCCACTCACCAGTTCCTCAGACGACCCCATACGGCTGCTTTCAGGGGACCAAACAGGTGAAAGTCTGATAGAGCGAGATCAGGACTATGCTTTAACCTCTAATCCAAGTTTTTAGTTTTAGCCCCAGATAGCAGTCCTCTGCATTTAACCTGAAGTCTAGGCTTCAACTGTTTAATAAGCGTCTCACTGTAACTGTTGATTGTTGAACCCATGAACCCTGGTGATGAACCCAAGCCTCGTCACCAGTAATGATTCTCTTTAAGAAACTTTCACAACAGTACCAAGCAAAGATTCTGCCGAGATCAACAGCGCCGCCCAGTCTGGGCATGCAGGTCGGAGATTCAGGCGTTTATGGTGGTGATGGAGCAGTAACCTGAACCCTGACCAAGAAACCTGAATCACTCTCTCTCTTTCTCTCGCTCATTCACTCACTGAGAGGATGTAAGTGATATTACATGCTGTATGAAATATAATAATGCTGGAGTTCCTGTATATTCTGCTAGCTGATCATTAGCCTGATGGTTATAATGCTAGATTATGATGGAGTGCTGGTTCCTCTCAAGGTTTCTTCCCTCAGCACCGTCGTCCTCGGCTTGTTCCTCAGGGACATTTCAAACTAATTGACATTATAATCTTTTGATTCCGTAAAGCTGCTTTGCCACATTGAGTATTAATAAAATCTCTATATGAATAGAACTGAATATATAATTATCACTAAATTATTTATATTTCTATGAAGCAGACCTGCAGGATGCTAAAGATCTCCAGCGTCCCACAGTTCCAACAAGTTCTTCTGTATGTTCCCAACCCGTAACTCCTCAGTGTTTGGTGTTCTGAATAAAAAACAAGCTTTAGCTCTAACCGTACTCTATCCTGCATGCTAATGTTTCTCTGTGTCACCTGTTTGTGCATTCTGGGAGCCTCCAGGGACTTCAGGTTCCTTTAAGATCTGACTGGACGACCCGCCCTGATAACAGATTGTGCAGTTTTAATCTCTAAGACGTAGATTTTGACATAGATTTCCATATAAATAAGAGCTGTGACTGCTCTACGTACACCCAGTGACAGTTTTTACATCCCGAGTGTGGCTGTGTGTGAGTGTGTGTGAGTGTGTGTGAGTGTGTATGTCGTCTCTGAAGCACCGACGCTCCGTCCTCCCGGCTCGCGATGGGGAATAAATCAGCCGACGTGTCGAGGTTGTTTACACAGAAGCACTTACGCTTGCAGCTTTGCTAAAACTCTGCACTACCGAGCGCTTTCACACAAATCACCGCGCGCACACGCAGAGAGACCGAGCATGTGTTACAACACACTAATGTTAGCGTGCTGAGATACCGTGAGAAGGAACATGTTCAGTCCTGCATCATTATTAACTGTAAAATCAATAATCTCCTTCAGCTGTTCATTATAAAGTGATCTGGTAGCAGGAGCGATGCTCCGGGTCCAAGCACTACAGCGTCCAGTCAGCGTCTGAGCTCGATTCCCAGGGTCGTTATTTTCCTATTATACACAGGAGCGTCGCTGCAAAGAGATGCTAATGAACAATACTGTATATTCAATAGATTATTGACTAGCGATGCTGGATCCTGCGCTCTGATTGGTCAGAATGTGTTGATTCATTTTCTATAAAAGCAGCTCCGACACTATAATCAATATCACGTTTATATTAACCGCCTGCTCTTAAATGTTATAATAGCAACCTGTCATTTACAGGGATGTGAACGGTGCACACTCTAGGCTGGAGAGTCTGAGTTTTTTTTCTTCACTTGCAGTAAGGAGTCTCCAGTGTCAGAGGTGAAGCTGTTGTAGGAAATTAATCCACTTGTGGTGGAGACGGTAACACAAAGTCATGTTTCTGACCACATCATGTAGCTGTGAAATGATCCAGAGTGAAATGCGTCAACTGTCCTGGGCTTTAATAAGATTTACACTGGTAGAGTGACATGGTGGTGTGAGACGTCTCCTGTCCACCGTCTGGTCTGTCTGATCCGGGGGCTGTGACGTCTGGAGTAGAGGTGACTGGATGTGATTGGGCGGTTCTGATTGTGAGTATGTGCTAATAAAGCTCTCTCTCATTTTCTCTCTATGTCTCTCTCTGTCTCTCTCTGTCTCTCTCTGTCTCTGTTCAGAGCATGTCCTGACCTGAAACCCTCTGAAATTTGACACAAGGCTATGAACTCCCCTGACCTTTGACCTTTCCAGTGTGTGACTAAATGCACTGAGGAATCCACACACTGAACCCTTTTATTCCTGGAACTGAATTACTTTTAGACACAAAATGCAGGAAACTATAAATTATCTATTAGCTGCATATGGAGTTTGGTTCTGTATGAGATATTTGATGTATTTCTCACACAATGAGACAAATAAGAGGCGTTATGACATCACCGGCAGTGGCAGTCAGGCAGTGGCGTGAGCGTGGTCAGGTGATGGAGTCAAATGTAATGTACAGTAATGTCAATTAAAAGTGACACTTTGAGAAACAAAACCAGTAAGTGTGAGGGATGATGGGACGCTGTTGTTTTTTATGATTATTATTTTCCCCACAGTGAAAAATGAATACATGCATATTACTACAAATCATATATTTCAAAGAAAATTCAAAAACTATTTTGTGAACAAGTGTGTAAACAGAGAGATCAAATATAAAACAAATATTTATGTATTTACTTATTTACTTTATTTACAGGTTATTTTTTGCTTGTTTATTTATTTACTTATATATTTACTGGTTTGATTAATTAATCATTTAATTAACTAATTAATAATGAGAAAGAGTGTTAAAGTATCACTCCAGTTGCTCTTTTATTAGTGGTGCAACACAGAGAGACATCAGAGGGATTCTCTTACAGACAGTGGAATAAACAACTGCCTCAAACACACACACACACACACACACACACTGTGATTGATCTTCTGGGATTGAGTTCCGTGATAAATTAATATTTCATACATTTTGTCCTCTCCAATCTTACATAATGAAAAAGTCATTAAGTGCTAAACGAATCGCGCCGCAGCGTCTGAATTATTCACGTGCTGAGCGTCAGACGTGTTGCTCATTCGGCCCCGAGCTCGCTGCAGAGACTTTCCACTGGCCATACGCTCGCTCCCTGCTTTTAGACTGTAATTAAAACACTGATAACTGAGGCTCGTTACTAATGAAAAACTCATCAGGCTTTTAGTGGAGACTGAATTTGTGTGATTTATTAAAGTTGTGATGATGAATCAGTCTGACTGGAGATCAGCCTCCACTTCAGACGTAAAACTATATGTCTACGTATAAAATTTAAAATATAAAATATGAAATTCATATCAGGATAGATTATAACTCTAATAAATATTAGTGTTAATTAATATTAGTTTATAGAAGTATAAATCAGAACCCAGTTACCGCCCACACCACCCCATAACCAATCAGAACCCAGTTACCGCCCACATCACCCCTGTAACCAATCAGAACCCAGTTACCGCCCACATCACCCCTGTAACCAATCAGAACCCAGTTACCGCCCACATCACCCCTGTAACCAATCAGAACCCAGTTACCGCCCACATCACCCCTGTAACCAATCAGAACCCAGTTACCGCCCACATCACCCCTGTAACCAATCAGAACCCAGTTACCGCCCACATCACCCCTGTAACCAATCAGAACCCAGTTACCGCCCACATC
>QMIH01000261.1:8778-24111 GCA_003987875.1 Clarias batrachus | reverse complement strand
CCAATCAGAACCCAGTTACCGCCCACATCACCCCGTAACCAATCAGAACCCAGTTACCGCCCACATCACCCCATAACCAATCAGAACCCAGTTACCGCCCACATCACCCCTGTAACCAATCAGAACCCAGTTACCGCCCACATCACCCCTGTAACCAATCAGAACCCAGTTACCGCCCACATCACCCCTGTAACCAATCAGAACCCAGTTACCGCCCACATCACCCCGTAACCAATCAGAACCCAGTTACCGCCCACATCACCCCGTAACCAATCAGAACCCAGTTACCGGCCACATCACCATTGTAATAATTTATTTATTTATGATGTAAATTGTAATATGTTGTTGTTTGTCTTTCGGCTGCTCCCGGCACGGGGTCACCACATACAAGCTTGGCAGGTTTTACTCCAGATGTCCTTCCTGATGTAACCCTCCCATTGAATCTGGGCTTTGGACCGGCAGTGCGTCCAGTGGCTGGAGTTTGGGCTGTTAATTACTATATAAATCACAGTAATTTACTAATTAATTATAGGTTTTTATCTTTCAAAGGAAACGTGGACTTCTTTGTTGTCATAGCAACAAGCTGCTGATGGGACCGTTGATGTCATTACTGCAGTCCATCAGGGTTAAAAAAATGCAAAATTTGGACATAAAACATGCTTCAGCATCTTATTAGTAATGAAAATAAAAGGCTAAACTGGTCACCGGTTTGAACCTTGCAGTGATGTGGAGCGTGTAGAGGAGAGGCGTGGAGCCGTGCGGAGAACCTTCACTGTATGGAAATAGCATTAAATCATCTGGAGCACTTCGGTGTGGCTCTCTTTCAGCAGACTGAGAGACGCGAGGTTTCATTTCATTCACACTCCCTCGACCTTGGCATAATTTAATCATCTCGTCTCCTGGGAGAAAAACAAGCAAACACACCGATGTGATAATTTATTCCAACAATCTGCTTCTCTCGTCCTTCATCACGTACCTTTATTCACAACACACACACACACACACACACACACACACACACTCAAACTTTATTGTGTGTTTGAGTTTTGGCTCATTTCCAGTTAGACTTTTCCATGCAGATGCAACATTTGGTGTAATTTGTCATGTGCAACACATTTACATATTTGTGTGTCGTACCAGGCTAATTCTATATTTAATTTTGAAAGTAAGTGTTACATATAATAGATAATTTACATAACATTTGCATATATTCCTCTTTACCCAATCAGCTGAGAGATGTTCAGTGTGTGAAGTGTGAGTGTTTTCCTTTGTGAGTGTTACGATGTAGTTAAGAAATAACGGATGGAGTATTCAGACGGAATGAATTCTCTAGATGTCTGTTTATTTAAGCAATATCGCAGTCGAGTTCATGGTGCTGTACTGAATATCAGCACGGCTGTGATGCGGTCATAGCAGGATGCAGCGCGAGTGCTGAAGTTATCACCGCCATTCTGATACTCAGTACAACAGCAAGACCTCAAGTGTCATATCGCTTCTATACAACAGTTATATAGAATAACTACCTGACTGCGACTGGCGGTGCTGGCGAGCGACTCTGTAGCCAACAGCTGAGGAGGATAAACCATGGAGTCCTGAGAAACGTCTTCCACTTTAGAATATCAGCTCCGGTAACTTCCGGGTTTCGGGGTCGAATAGCGTTAAATGGAAGGCTAGTGCACTATGTAGGGTGTACACTCCCTTGTTCCACACACCATGTGGTGCCTTTGATCAGGGGTTACAGAGGGATTTGGGATTCAGCGTTGTGTTAGAAGCTTGGCGTCTTTATAGCTGGCGTTAGCCGTGAACAGAACGACACGGACAGTTCAGAGCGATGCCCCATAGTTAGTGTAATTAACCACTGTGATTCATATAGTTAAACACTCCAGTGCTGTTACTGTCTATTATCAGCACTCGTGGAACGACCCTCGTCCAATCAGATTACTTGGTCGGAACTTACTGTTGTATAGACCTTATTATGTAACATGTATAAACTCCGATCTTTAATATAAGGACCTGTTGTAGGGGGCGTGGCCTCACTTGAGCATCAGTAGGTCACATGACCATAAAATGTCTCTAGTGCATATGCTAGCAACTAAATAACGTCACTATAAAGTCCATTTTAAACACTGCTTGTATTTCACTGTCCTGAATTCTGAACGGTACGTTTGAGACGATTCAAAAAGAGAAACATGCGAGAGCTTCTGTGGAGCATCTTTATACTGAAGAAAGAGAAAAACAAACCTGCTTCCTCTCAGGATATAACACCGTCTGTTTCCTCCTGTCAGTTCAGACGGGATTTATTTTACCTGGAGTGATTTCTCCCGCTCAGTGTAAACTAATTCAGAGTAAAATCCCAGACAAACGCTGGGAATAATTACCTTCCACACGTCCACATGGAAACTAATCCAGTCAGTCATACTGAAAAATATACATCGCTGCTAGTGGACGCACTTAGTTCAGTTTATTTATGAATGAAATTACAGAGCTTAGGCTACGTTCTAACAGACTGCAGACAAAAATCTCACGAATCTGACTTTTCTGCTCATGTGAGACTCAGATGTTTTTTTCATCCCAGTGTAAACAGCACCAACCACGTGGAACCTGATGCTTTATTTCTGATTTGCTCCACTTGCATCTGTGCTCCTACATCAGCCTCAGATCAGATTCCAGCTTGAAACCTTCACGTGGCATAGTAAAATATGGGACCTTTAAAGTTATTTTTGAAAGTGAGACATTAACCCATACAGGAAAAAAACAAACAACTAAAAACACAACTTACATAAAACCACAGGCTTCACTCTAATACTGTAAATCTAATCTAATCCGATCTAATCTAATCTATTATAATCTAATCTAATCTACTCTAATCATATCCAACCTAAAATTATCTAATCTAACATAGTCATAGATGATCTAATCCTATCTAATCTAATACAATCCAACCTAATACTATACTATCTAATCTAATCTAATCAAACATATTCATATCTAATCTAATCCTACATCATCTAATCTTATCTAATGTAATTAAATATAATGTAATTTAATCTATTTCAATCTAAACTAATTTAATCTAATCAAGTCTATTTTAATTTAATCTAATTTAATTTAGTCTTTTGTAATCAAATTTAATTAAATAAATTTAAATGTAATCAAATCTTGTCTATTCTGGTCTAATCTAAACTTTATTTAATGTGATCTATTATAATGTAATTTAATCACTCACTCATTTTCTCTGTAGTGTCCTGTACAGGGTCACGTGAGGCCTGGTCCCTATCGCAGACGGATTACACACTGGATGGGGTGCCAATGCTTCAGAGGGCACAAGCATACACTCACACGGACCCCGAGGTGGGAATCGAACCCGGACCCTGGAGGTGCGAGGTGACAGAGCTACCCACTACACCCAAATCTAATTTAATCATATTTAATTCAACAAGTCTAATCTGACCTAATATTCTAAAAAAAATATAATATATATAATATATAATTATATAATATATAATTTCCAATTTATTTCCAATCAAGGATTATAAAGAGAAAAAAAACCTCCTCACCACCATCCAATATTTTTTCCGGCATTTTTCCCCCAGTGTGTTTCTATTTTCTCATATTTATACAGAGACACACGTTGCTTTACTTCACTACTCCACAGCACATTACACAGTCCTTTAGATCCCGCTGAGGGAACCGTAACACTGTCATTAACACAGCTGGACCGGTTTTAGTTTTAGTTCTGACCGCGGTTCAGGCAGTAAACTCTCCATTACTGAACACCAGCCTGACATTCTGATCATTATTACTGAAGTTTATTAAAGAGGACATTAATTAGTCTGGAGCTGTGTGAGAAATATGAAGCTGTGTGTGTGTGTGTGTGTGTGTGTGTGTGTGTGTGTGTGGTAAGAACTAGCTGGACGAGTTCTGAGTGTAAAGGTGAATCAGTGCTGAAGGATCAAAAGCTTTAAAACTCTTTTAATAAGGACTGAGAGTGATGTCGTCGTGTCTGATCTACTCATAAAGCTCGGAGAATAGTTTCATAGTGAATAACTCAATCACCAAACTAACACAGCCTTCATGATTAATAAATTATTACAGTTAATTCCTTATCGTTCTATACGGTTACATCTAACTTATGGTGCGCTGCAATTACACAAAACAGCAGGAATGCAAAACTGAAAAAAAAAAGGAAAGAAAGAAAGCCATGAGAAATCCCATTTGCAGTTTGTGACAAGTCATGTGGATCCTCAAATAAGACTTCTTAAGGCTTTTGTTCAACAATGGCTTTCTTCTTGCTCCAGGTTTGTGGAGGGCACGACTACCAGCTGTCCTGTGGACAGATTCTCCCACCTGAGCTGTGGATCTCTGCAGCTCCTCCAGAGCTACCATGGTCCTCCTGGCTGCTTCTCTGAATAATGCTCTCCTCGCCCGGCCTGTCAGTTTAGGTGGGATTTAGTTTGGGGTCTCAGGGTAAAGGGAGATGAATATGAACGCACTTTTCAAATATGTTTTTTTTTTTTGGGGGGGGATTTTTCCCCGATTTTCTCCCTAATTTAGTCGTGTCCAATTCCTCCCCGTCACTAGGGGGCTCCACATTAAGGCTACTACTGCCACTCAGCCGGGAGGGCCGAAGACTATCACGTGTTTCCTCCGAACCACGTGACGCCAGCCGACCGCATCTTTTCGAACTGCTCGCTCGCGCACCGTTGGGGGCGGCGTAACACACTCGGAGGACAGCGCTATCCGCTCCCTCCGTTGCGTGAGCTCACAGATGCCTCTGATTGGCTGTAGAGCCGTGATTAATGCAGGAGCACTATGTACCTCTCATCCCGCCCCTCTGAGAGAGCTCGGCCAATCAGCTCTCTCTAGACCTCCGGCTGTGAGAGGTTACAGCATCACCCGGGATTCGAACTCGCAATCTCCTGATGATAGGGCGAGAACTTTACCACTGCGCCACTCGGAGGCCCTTCACATACGTATTTGTAACAAATTTTGAAGTCATTTATTATTTTCCTTCCACTTCACAATTATATGATACTTTTTGTTGGTCTATAAAAGTCCAACAACTATATATATATATATGTAGTGCAGTGTAAGGACCAGGTTTGAGCGCCGATGTGTGTTTATTATAATCTGAGGCTCCAGTAGAGAGTTTTAGAGCAATGCTTTCACTTACACACACTGTGAGAATCAACCCTGAACTGGAGTTACAGTACAATGTGTTTGGAGGAGATTTACCCACAACTTCTCCCTGATGCACCACACTCAATCCGCAAATAAACAACCGCTTTAAGAGCTTTCAGACACATTATGAAACAAATTCTTGACCACGGTGTTAAAAACCAGGTATATCAGCTTTCTAAAAATACTGCAATCTAGCAGTGACCCTTCATCTTTAAAATTCTAAATCAACACCCTTGTTACATGAACACACACTCTCTCTCTACTTCTGAGTAGACGGACATACTTAAACCGTTTGCAAAATGAAAATTTTCACCTAAAAAAACAAACAGAAGTTAATCCTTTTTATGTGTATAGAACATTTAAAACAAAAGCAGCTGACCCAAAGTGTTTTCCAGGAAAAAAAAAAAAATGCATGAGATAATCCAAAATAAGATGAGAAGCAAAAACATAAGAATAAAACTTAATAAAAACATTAATAAAAAGCAGAAATACAATAAATCTAAAAGTCAGTAAAGTAAATAATTTTAACAATAAGTAATTTTGAAATTTAAAAAATAAATAATTAAATAATAAGAGGACTTTGGGAAGAAACATTGGACTGAATTATATATATTACAGACTGATGGAGATATTTTAGATGTGGTTTCTTTGAGTCGTGAGGGTGTTGGCAATCTTAAACAGCAAAATATTTTGGCAAAATTGTCAATAGGGGTACGTAAGTGTGAATTTTGTTTGATTTTGCAAAATGCTAGATAACCCCCCACAGTTTCCTCATGATGGGTAAGTTTATAATAAAGTTCAGAAATCCTGATTGGAGGATGGGATGTAGTGCGTGTACCCAGACTCAGCAATCGCAAGTGTGTACTTCAATTCAATTCAATTTTATTTGTATAGCGCTTTTAACAATTTTCATCGCTAAGCAACTTTACACAATCAAAAGAATTCTTTAAGTGTGTATGAAATGTGAATGTGTATGAATCAAAAAATGATCAGATCGTCCCTGATGAACGAGTCGAGGGCGACAGTGGCAAGGAAAAACTCCCTGAGATGGTAACAGGAAGAAACCTTGAGAGGAACCGGACTCAACAGGGAACCCATCCTCATCTGGGTGATAACGGAGAGCAGGGATTTGATCTGCACTCATACCGTGTGTTAGGAGGCTGCAAGTTCAGTAGAACAGTTGTTAATTGTTGTTAATATGGAGTCCAGGTAGTTACTGGAGGCTCAGGTAGACTTGTAGGAAATTCCAGTCCTGAACTAYTGAGTGACTGTAGCCAAGTCCTCAGAGAAACGGCCGTCAACATCAGTCAAGGTCAGAACCGTCTTCATAGTAGAGTGAAACCGTCGGACGCATCCCAAAGAGACACACGGGACGTCCATGTGACGAGATCTCCAACCAGAAGCGGGACACCAGGACGAGTTAGGCAGGTCCAGAGGGCAGAGGGAGTCTGGATCACTGGCAGCTCAGGAACAACATGTGTAGCTTGACAGAGAGACAGAGAGAGGGAGAGAGAGAGAGAGAAAGAGAGAGAGAGATAACAGTTAGGTATGGTCACAGTCACATAATGTATAAGGTGAATGTATATTTAGTGTAGAGTGCAAGCAGGGACTCCAGCAGGACTAACTATGACATCATCACTAAAAGGGAGGAGCCAGAAGGAAACACAGACATGAGGGGGAACTGAGATGTAAAGCAACCGATCACCTCACCGTCAACAAACCTGAGTGATCAATGAGAGTGGGGAGGACAGCATCTAAACATACCAGTTCACCAGAATACTCTACGTCCATGAGTCCCCCAGATCTGCTCCTTTACCTAAGGCTAATCTATTTACAAACATGCTGCGCTAAATAAATAGGTTTTTAGCCTAGACTTAAACACTGAGACTGTGTCTGAGTCCCGAACATTAATAGGAAGACTATTCCATAACTTTGGGGCTTTGTAAGAAAAAGCTCCGCCCCCTGCTGTGGTTTTAATAATACGTGGTACTGACAGGCAGCCTGCATTCTTTGATSGAAGTAGGCGTGGCGGATCGTAAGACACTAACAGTTCACTCAGATACTGCGGCGCGAGACCATTTAGTGCTTTAAATGTCAGAAGTAGTATCTTAAAATTGATGCGAAATTTCACAGGGAGCCAATGCAGTGTAGATAAGACAGGGGTGATGTGCTCGTATCTTCTGGTTCTAGTGAGGACTCTCGCTGCTGCATTCTGTACTAACTGAAGCTTGTTTATACACCTAGTTGAACAACCAGACAGTAAGGCGTTACAATAGTCCAACCTAGAGGTGATAAAAGCATGAACTAGTTTTTCTGCATCATTTAGTGACAATATGTTTCTTATCTTGGCAATATTTCTAAGGTGAAAGAAAGCTATCCTGGTAATATTATCTACATGTGTCTCAAATGAAAGGCTGGAATCTATAATCACACCGAGGTCTTTTACTGTTGCACTTGATGGAACAGAAAGGCATCTAAAGTTACAGTGTGATCAGAAAGCTTACTTCTAGCTACTTGTGGTCCTATGACCAGAACTTCTGTCTTATCAGGATTAAGCAGAAGGAAGTTAGTTAGCATCCGGTCTCTTATATCCTTTACACATTGCTCAACTTTAGCAAGATGAGACGTATAACTGTGTGTTTTCAGCATAAAAGTGAAAATTAATATCATGCTTACAGATTATGTTGCCCAAAGAAAGCATGTAAAGGGAAAAAAGCAGTGGGCCTAAAACCGAACCCTGTGGAACACCAAACTCCACTTGAGAACATGGAATAGGAGGTCGTTTACTACTTTAACAAGTGCTGTCTCTGTGCTGTGATGAGGCCTAAATCCTGACTGATACACTTCATTTATGCTATTTCTGTGTAGATGTGAACATAACTGCTGTGATACTACCTTTTCCAGAATCTTGAAGATAAAGGGGAGGTTTGATATCGGCCTGTAATTGGAAAACTGACAGGGGTCAAGATCAGGTTCCTTGATGAGCGGTTTAATAACGGCTAATTTAAAGGATTTAGGGACATACCCACTACTGAGTGAACAGTTAATTACTTTCAACAGGGGTTCTGTTATTGCTGGTACTATCTGTTTGAGAAAATGTGTCGGTATAGGATCTAATATACAGGTTGACGATTTTGAAGAAGAGATGAGTGAAATTAGTTCCCTCGCTTCAAGGGGAGTAAAGTGTTCTAAGTTCTGATGTGATGTGGTTAGATCATCTGAATTATTTAAATTGTCTGGTTTCAAAGCCTGAATTTTTTGCCTAATATTTATGATTTTATTATTGAAAAAGTTGATGAAATCCTCACTACTGCATGATGTTGTTGTGGAGATTTCTGCAGTGGTTTTGTTTTTAGTTAATTCATATTCGTAGCTACACTTTTTATGTTACTATAGAGAACTTCAAATGCATTCATTTGTGTACTTCCTGCTTAATTTTCTTTACTTGAAGTGCATCATGCTGCAAAATCAGCACCGCATTTAGCATCAAATACAAATTACTATTAATACCTACATACGTATATTTATCAAATATAAGTAACTATATATTCGTGTAAATACACAAATTCTTTGTGAAATTGCAATATGGATCAGCAGTTAGTCCACCTGTCAAACCATACTATAATAAACAACGGGTTTCTCCCTGTGTGCACACACAAGAGGTTTGAAGAACTTGCAGCAGAAAAAAGAAGCATCAGGAAGTTTCACTGTTTTTGTGGTCAGATGGAGATGATCAGCGTCTCAGCACTGTCGTATGACTGAATGACAGTTGTTTAGTTAAAAAATTAAGTATCATTTTGTTAAATATTACAGGTTTATGATTTACGCTGTAAATGCCATGCGGTTCTCCTGTCCTGGACTTATGGCTGCTGTTAGACCAAAGCGTTTAATCACAATCAGGTCGAATTGTTGCGACGGGGCTGATTATCGGACGCTTCCCAGCAGACACAGAGGAAGACTTTCTAGGTCTGATAATAATCAGAAGAACAGATAAAACCGTATGACATCATGCTTTCACTAGACTTTTCATTAAATCCGCTCGGCCTCTGCTTTTAAGCTTCATTAACTCAGAACGCTAATGTCATTGTGTTCTTTTTAACATGTCTTCACACGCGAATGTGATAACTGCAGAGTGCGAGAGCGGATTAATCCGGGTCAATCGCTCAGGTTAATTCCCACACATTAATTCCCTTCCAGGTTGCTGGCATTTATAAATAAATGTATTCCTCGTCCATGTGTGCCAGTTTGAAACCTGAACTTTCAAAGGTCTCCTATTCTTACTCTGACTTCTCCAGCACGACGGCTATTAATTATGCCATCAATCACCACCGGAGCGACAACTAAATAATACACAGGCTGAATTAATATTGGAGGAAAAGCTGCTAACAATCACAGACATTGTTCACACCGACACTCAGACGTCTGACGAACAATGGACTCTGACACGAGCTCGCAGCTCACCGCTTTCACCGTTCGTAGATTCCTGGGAACACACACACACACACACACACGCACACACACACACACACACACACGCACACACACACACACACACACACACACACACACACCGTTCAGAGATTCATGTTTCACTGCACAAAGCTGCCTCAGGCTATCTGATTACCTTAAATACACACTTTGAAGTTCTTGTTCAGTACCCTTATATTAGTGCGTATCTGAGCCGATGCTATGAATAAATCCACTGTATAATCGTTATATACTTTATTTACATCTATACAGTCAAATCTTAATGCTGCCAAGAGTCTAATGCTTTTCCTTATACAGCTGATATAAAAAAGCTTAGATTAATTGCATAAAATAAATGATCTAATGCTCAGTGAGTGATGATCCAATCAGTGATGTATTGTAATAAATTCTTTCATTTCACAGTGAATAGCACTCACGCAGGTTTTTCTCACTTTTGCCTTCTCTGCTTGTTTAATCAAATGCTGTTAGAGTTTGTTTTTACAAAGTCCTGCATGTTTTTCATCTCTAGGTCTGAGATTCATGTTATACAATGCACTGGAAAACACGCACACACACACACACACACACACACGCTCTATAAGATGTTCACATCAGGCTGGAATTACGGGGTGAAACACATCACCCTCCACATGTGACACAGGTGTATTAAATGTCATAGAAACCATAGAAAGAACAATCATTCTTCTCCAGTCAGAGCACCAGACCTGGAGTTTTCACCTGTCACAATCCTAGATGTTTAACAGACTCAATCACACGACCCCATCCTCCAGTCGTCTCAAAACCTGACTCTGATCCATCCATAGTCTCACTCTTAGTCTGTTATCCTTCTATAGTCTCATTCACAGGTCCTAATCATTTAACAGTCTCAAAATCCTACAATTTTCTTAATCCCAGGTCCTAGTCATTCCAAGATCTCAATCCTATGCTGATCTATCAATAGTTTTATTTCCGGGTCCCAAACCATCAATAGCCTCAATCACAGGTTCTGACCTTTTTCTAGTTTCAATCGCAGGTCCTGGTCAATTAACAGTCTTAATCCCAGACTCTGATCTTTCCATATTCTCTTATAATTCATTAGTCTCAATCTGAATTCCCGATCCTTTCATGGTCCCATGTATCCTGGATCATGGTGCAGAACAGCAAGTAGGTCAAGCTGCGCCTCTCACATTCACATTTCTCCTAAACTTTGTTATGTAATGATCAACATAACGTAGATGAATGTAGATGATTTTAGACAGATGATTGTGTCTTTACAAGTCTTTGACAAGCATCACACATCTGGTAAAATGTTTCTACATTTTATTTGTGGAACTATATATATATATACAATGTAACCTTGGATTATGAGCATAATTCGTTCCAGAAGTGGCTCGTAAACCAAATCAAATATTCCCATAAGAAATCATGAAAACTCAAATAATTTGTTCCACAGCCCAAAAAATAAATACATAAAAATAATTAATACAATATATAAAGTAAAAATAAAACAAATTAACCTGCACTTTACCATAGTAAAAGAGCTGTATGCCATAATCATCTCAATTATGCTGAATCACGGCTTTATTGCTTTGCATGTAATGAGTCTATCTCATATATTAGTTTCATCTTTTAGGTTGCATTACTGTAATAAATGAACGTTTGCACATTATTCAAAATTTTCGAGTTCCTCTTTTTAGTTAATGTGGATTTTATGATTTTGACCCGACCTGCTTGTAACTTGCAGGAAGAACGACGTCTCTACATCATAACATCTGTCTCCTTTGTGATAAGCTCATGACTTAATCATTTTCCACATCCTCGTACCTGCATCTAAATCCCAAACACCATCTGTGTAAGAATCAATTTCTTGTCTCTCTTCATTGTGTGACACCACACGATTGTTTCTACTAGCAGTTTCCTCAAGCATTTATTATCTGATAAGACATTCAAAGAAACAAAATGAGAGGTTAAAGGGCACTGAGGTGAATTTGAGTAGAGTGAAGATAAAACTCTCTGCCTCCTACACACTGCATGGAGGAGTATGGATAGAAGGAGAAAGGACAGGTTTCATAAAAAACAAAAAAAATGTAAAAGTTATAATTATGGATCTCATTTCCCTGAAGCTTGTGTTTTATTCTCCCTAAACTGAGGAATATCGGATCGTCTCACTCTTTAATCGACAGCATGAATGATTCATAAAACTGCACAAAGCCTTTTATCCGCTCGGAAATGTTCTGACGGACCGAGACCACAGCTTCAGAAAGTCTCAATGTACATTCATCTATCTGTCTCTCTTTTTTTCTTTCTGTCTGTCTATCTAAACTTTTTTTTTTTATCAAACACCATATGCTTACCTTCATTTTATAACAAGCTTGGGACATTTTAAGGCCACGTGAATATTCATCACAACTCTAAAGACATCACAGCAGAGACAGTGAAAACATGATGTAAGAAGATGTAAAAGCATCACAGGACACAGTGACGAGAAGGAGACAAGGTCGTTTAGAAGTCAGGGTTTTTTCTGGAAACACACTTGCCATATAAAGAGCTACTGGAGGAATCTGGTTGGACCAGGAGCCCCACAGGAACCTTTACCTTGGTGTAGGTACCATGGAAGTCCGATTCACTCTGGAACAGACTCAGTCTGGACTCATCAGGTCACATGACCTTTTCCCAGCACTCTGCAATATATATAACAATCCAGTGACAGTGGAAATGAAACAGAATCGATTTGCTATTGATTTACTGATATGAGACTAATGTATACATTCTGTATATTTAAATTTTTTTGCTAGCATGCAGTATCTTTAAATGAAAGGATTTAAATGAAGAGAGTGTAAATGAGTCCGAATCGTTCGGAACATCAGCATTTCCCACAGACGTATGAATAAAAATATGATCCAGCTGGAACAGAACCATCAGAGAAGAAAAGACTCAGTGATGGTGTAAATACGCTTCATCATGGGTTCAGCGATGTGTATCAGCGCTTGGGAACTCTGGAAGTTCCTGTTATTGTGGAATTTTATCATAAACATGGCTGACCTTCGACCCCTCGTCTTCCTGAGCTTTATGATCTCATCTTGTTCCTCCTATCAAACCCCAGCTCGCTAATCTCCTGTTTATCCGACGTCTGCCTGGCTGTTTGAATGATGTTGGGTAATGGCTTTAGTATCGCTGTTTGTTATCTGATGCCCACCACGGACAGCGACTTTCTGAAAGGACGACTCTGAAACAACTCAGAAACTGAGAGGTTTATGCAAATTTATGCTAATGCTCTTAAAACAAAGACTCAACACAGTGCTGGACGGTCGCGAGTCGCGCAAACGAGACAATGTTATGTGTCCTTCCCAAAAAGCAGCTCTGATTCCGCTGCAGTATGATGGGATATTTTCCACCCTTTCCACCAGCACTACCAATGACCTGAAGGAGAAAATGTCCAGGTCATTAATTAAAGCCGTCGTTACGCCATTGTTCCTGCCAATGAACTGACTCAAGTGTTTTTCATGGCTAATGGATGTTTCCTGTTTTATGAGCATTAATCATGCTGGCGTTGATGCAATTTTTATAGCACGCAGCAGCTTTAGAGGTCCTCTAAATCATGAATTCGGCGCAGATTTAATGGAGGATGAGCCTAGCCTTTGTGTGTCCTGATGCTCCTGTCAGTATATTTCAGAATAATGATCAGCTGATGGCTCGGAACATACAGGAAGTAATTCCAGTGGCTTTTATTTTCCCAATGTTTTCATATCCATTATCGTTAATTACTGCATTTGGGGGGGGCGGGAGGCGGGGTGCGGGGGAGGGGGCGATAAATACACTTCCAGTGAAATGTGTGAGGTTTTATAACGCAAATGAACCATAACATCCTCAAATCCTTTCTCCATTCTCAGATGTTCCATTTTGATATGAACAGCTGTATCAGAGTTATTGATCAGAGTCTTCAGATGAGGGCGTGGCTGAGAACACATGAGTCATGAGTGTAGTGATGCAGAGGATGATCCTGACACACGAGTTCCGATGCTTTCTGACCAGTCCAGCATGGTGTTACGGTGTCCTCAGTCCTCGGTGGGTCTGATCACCTGAACCAAAGTGATAAGGCTGAAGGTGTGATGATGCTCTCATGTAGGCCACGACCGGTGTCTCTAAGCACTTAAGATGATGAGACTAAGCACCGCACCTTTAGTTATCGAGGCTTGTTGCTCCGGATCGCTTTATTGATGGGATAATAGTGAGGATTAGAGAGAGACAGAGAGACAGAGAGAGAGAGAGAGAGAGACAGAGACAGAGAGAGAGAGAGACAGAGAGAGAGAGACAGAGAGAGAGACAGAGACAGAGAGAGAGAGAGAGAGACAGAGAGAGAGACAGAGAGAGAGAGAGAGACAGAGAGAGAGACAGAGAGAGAGACAGAGAGAGAGACAGAGACAGAGAGAGAGAGAGAGAGACAGAGAGAGAGACAGAGAGAGAGAGAGAGAGAGAGAGACAGAGAGACAGAGAGAGAGACAGAGAGAGAGACAGAGAGAGAGACAGAGAGAGAGAGAGACAGAGAGAGAGACAGAGAGAGAGACAGAGAGAGAGACAGAGAGAGAGAGAGACAGAGAGACAGAGAGAGAGACAGAGAGAGGGAGAGAGATCTGGCTGTGTTCTACAGTTGGTGAATTGCAATAATTACACCTTCTTGTGGATCCGATCTGTACATTCTTTCTCTTTCTGAATCACTCCATCACTCTGTCTGTCTGCTGTGTGTGTGATGGAATAATATTCCAGTTCTGCAGCCTGTTGATCAGACACTCTCTAGCAAACCGTCAGTGTGAGCTCATTAATGTGCTGAGCACCTGATCTAATGTTAAAGTCTTGTATACCATTAAAATGAGTCGGTGGACAAATCAGCAGATTACTGACAAAGTAATCGCTCACACACACACACACACACACACACACACACACACACACACACACACACACACATAGCCAAGCTTGTCAGGGATTATATTATTTGTCTGCATTCTAAATAAATTGCTGTCTCTGTATTCCTCGAGCACAGGCCTGGCTGAGGGGAAGACGAGCTGGTCCCGGAGACGAGACACTCAATATGCAGCTCGTTAGACAGCAGATGGACAAACAAACTGTCTCCTGCTGAGCGAAGGCTGATGAAAAGGATTTAATAAATGATTCCATTTCACATTCAGCATTCGTTACGCACAAACCTCCCAAACCTGTCTCACAAATAACGAGAAACACTGAGACGTAAAGACACGTACAAAACTGAAATCTGTCTCCATGTCCTGTTTCCATCAACCTCTGAGTTCTTCGTTCGAAATATGAGACTAATTTTACACGTCTAAAGACTGTCGCAGTTCTTACACTAAAATACTGAGACACACAGATAACTTTTATTCTTCAGCTGGAACTTTTCACATGAGCTGATCTGTAAGAAGACTTTCACTGTAACATTCATGGAAGGAGTCTCAGTCGCATCACAAGCTCAACCCTTATCTTATATACATATACCTCCATCCTTCCAGTTGTCTAAGCCAACACGAGTCAGTGATGATGATCAACAACCTGCAGCTTCACTGATCAAGGGGCAGGTACGTGGATGATCCAAAGGTGGGATTCAAACTCTGGAGCCTGGACATAATAATAATAATAATAATAATAATAATAATAATAATGATAATAATAATA
>QMIH01000260.1:974491-1012526 GCA_003987875.1 Clarias batrachus | reverse complement strand
TATATATATGTATATTTATTTATTTATTTATTTATATGTATTATTGGATGGGTGCCCAAAAAGGTTTTTTTTTTAAATTTTCCAGCCCAGATTTAGAAATCTACTTGTCCCTGCAAAGCCACAAGTCAAATATAATTTATTAACCCACTACACATGTCTTTGCTGGGTTCAGGTCTTGGCAAAATCACCTTAATGTTTAACAATGCACTGGTCAGTGCTGACAAGATTGAAAAGGTCTTATATCTTTCAGCTGTTGTGTTCTCTTTTATAACGTTTTAAAGGTTTGAAAGGTCACCATAGTAAAAAAGTACTTTTTCCTAGGCTAGAATGGAGCAGCGCTGGATCCTGTGTGCATTGCTATTCATAGCCACACTAATACTAGGCCACTGCCAGAGTGGTGATGGAGGGGACTGGGGATCGGGCAATATGCCTGAGCTTTTGTTCACCACTACCTCCACTCCTATTCCAAACACAGTCAGTAATAAAACAGCCAACTCTAGGAGCACAGACTGGACCAAGAMTCTTTTTCAAGTTATTCCAGACAGCAAAGCTGATGGCTGCTCGGTCAATTTCCACACCAGCCAGACTTTGTTCAGGCGATTACAAGTGGCCAAAGAGGAGATGGCTTATCTGAAAGCCCTCCAGCATGGGAATCAGGCAGTGATGGAGAATTTGATCCAGTTTGTTGGAGCAGAAATGGGGGAKCAGAGTTACCAAGAGATTATTCAAGAAAATATTGCTGGGATCAAGGAGAATCTTGCAAGTTGTATGGGAGACCTGACAAAGGCAACTGAGGAGTTGGAAAACCAGCTAGAAGGAGCTGACTTTGCTGGAATTCAGAAGTAAGTATAACTGGTCTAATAAAGGATGAAGTACCCGCACTATGTGCACATGGATGTTGTCTTGAAAAAACCTGATACTGAACTACAGCACAGGCAGTAATATCTGTCCACAGCATAAAATGGCAAATAATTATTCCCTAAACAATTAGTTCTTAGTGAAAGGTTTCAAATACCTCTGAAATTGTGGCTCAGTGCCCATTCTAAGGAGGAGAATACATAATTCAATTAATAAGTTCTATCTTTAAAGCTTTCTTGAGAAAAAGAAAGTTAAYCAATGAATGGGAAATAATATAAAGCACTTGGGTATTAAAAAAATGAAAACTTAATACAATAAAAAATGTGGGTTTTAGGACATCTGAGTTAAATCACCTCAATTTTGCAGTTTGGTTCAAAATATAATATTTATTTTTTWAATTTCATAGTTTGTAGTTCACACTACAAATAAGCTCTATATTTTCTTTGATTTACTTCAAGATATGAAAGGATTTAAAGAGCTTAAAAATCTGCAGAGTGTACTGTGACAAGACAGTGATACCTTGCTTTTATTTCTTCTGTGTACTGTATAAATCTATACAGTACATGTATTAACTTTCAGGTACAATGACAATAGCAGAAAAAAAACAGACCAGCTTGTCCAGATTTGCCTAGTCTCTGCTCTCTGGATTTTCCATCATCTGCATTAACAGTTGGAAGGAATGTGGGTTTGGCCCTTTGCGGCCTCTAAATTTAAAGCTGTTTCAGAGCACGTTGGATTCCATCTGTGCATGCCTTCCCTTTTTAAACATAATTAAAAGAAAAAAACTGACTCCTCTTCTTTGTGTCTCTCTATAAGAATCCTTGAAGAGTCTCTGACCTCCGAAGGGATGCTGCGTGCCACAGCAGACATCGCCAACCGACTGGAGACCTCCTCACGAACTCTTCATATGCAGATAACAGAGCAGCTGAGAAAGAGCTTAAAACTAAAAAAGACATAAACCCCACAAAAGGGAGACTGTCATGTTAATGGAATGTAATATGTCCAAATGGCACAAAGACAAAAGACATGAAGACGATAATTTAATATTTAAGTGATTTTTAATAGTGTTATGAACACCCAGAAAATTACTTCTAGTTTAGGTTCAAAGCTATTTCAAAGCATAAAATGTATGAATCAAAGTGGTCTATGGAAAAAAAGAAAAAAAGAAATCTTGGCAAAAGCAAGTGACATCTAGTACAACTGTTTGAATTCCAGGCAGCTAGCTAAGTGTTGTGGCTTTCTTGGTGCTAGGGTACAGATGGAGAGTGGACAGCTTGGGCCCCACAGTCAGAGCAGATACATGTGTGCTGGGAAGGGAAAAAAAGGGAAACGACAGTGAAGTCATAGAGAAACAAATGAAACCTCATCTGGCAGCCAAAGTAGAAAGGGTGCTTGTTATCACCAATGTTTAATTCATCCCTATTAATCATAATGAAACATTGTGTAAAGTATGATTTATGTTGGCCAGCTGTAAACAGGCTGTGTGCAGACTGTATATGTGCATAGTTGGAGGATACAAGTACTTGGATGAACTGTATGGTATGCAAATCTTTTATTTTATTTTTTTTTACATGCTTTGGGACGTTATTTAGCTCATTTAGGTTTAATAATATGTACAGAATAAAGTGCTAATTTACCCTCAGCCTTCACCGATTTTTTTCACTGAATAATGTACGAATATAAAATCTGATTTATGAAATGCACCAAAGGTCACAGTAGACCTTTTTAAATGTAATCCCCGAACATCCACAAGCTGATGGCAGTTGCAGACTCCTCAAGTTTCTTATATACAGTATATATCCCTTTGTACTGAGTCACTGAATAATTCATAGTAGAAACTGAATATTGTGCTGTTAAGTCAGTTACTGACTAATAAGCAGAGAATTTAAAGAGTTTAAGGTGGCACAGAAAGACMGATTTTTATAATTATATACTGTATACTATCTTCTGTGGTGATTAACTATGGAAATCAAAAGCAAAAAAAAAATTGGTCATGTCACAAGCGGGTCCTCCTTTATTCCACACAGTGACTGAGCAATCATAATTGAGAGTGCATCTAGAATTTTGAACATTTTGAATACACTCTTTCAAGTTTCTTTCCAGATATTCCAGATGAATAGTAGAAGATCAATTCACAGAGAGAGAGAGAGAGAGAGAGAGAGAGAGAGAGAGAGTGTACAGTATACAGTTTAATGGTATGAATGGGAGAAAAAACAAGAATATATAAAGTGAATTGAAATGAATGATAAAGCATAAGATAAAGCTTATAATCATGAATGCTACTTCTCTAATGACTCCAATAATGGTTAAGCAAAGTAGTAATATATGGAGGGTTTTGGGCCAGGGTGAGCAGGCATTAATTACTTAATGCAGATTTCCCAGGACTTCCATCTCTGGAGTGGAATGCATTCCCTTTTACAAAAGTTCTACAAATGGATAGAACTATAGTCCTGTGTCTGATGGAGCTACTGTTTTATGTCAGATGGAGCTACTGTAGTATTAAACTGGTGAATGACAGTTTATTAACAGTTATTAACAGTAGTAGAAAATTAGTTTTTAATTCTTACTGGTACGGTGTAGCCAAAGGTGAGATAAATAAACCGTGAAGATGATGGACAGTTATTAACATTTATTAACAGTTTTAGGGTTGAATAACAAAGTATCGTAAAATGGAGAGCTAGTGCACTATATAGGGTGTAAAAACCTTTGTTCCACACACCAAGTCATGCCTGTGTTCAGAGTTTAATGAATATAAGAACACCTATGAAGCAGGGTGATACATACAGTTAAACGTCCTAGTACTGTTATACTTTATATCAGCACTAGTGGAATRCCTCAGTCAAATTACTTGGACAAATTAACYGTTGTATGAAATAGTAAGAATCAATAATCACCYAGGCATCTATGGTCAGTATTATCTTGCACATAACAGCAATGGCACAGAACAGTAAATCTCTCTTTAGTCTGGAGATAACATCACAATGAACTTTTGGCACTGCTGTAGCTCCACATAGGAAACATTATTTTTATCAATTCATGTTTTTGATCCAGTTGGAATAAGTCATGCAAAAACATGCACAAGGTATGCACAACAAATATGGTCCTTGTTTCTGCCTGAGTAAAACAATGGAGCATACGCATTCCACAATCCTCTTCGACCTTGCTACAGTACCTCCTTTGCAAAATGTGTTGGGTTGTTGATGCTGTCTGTAGAAGATGGTCTAATAAACAAACAAACAAAAAACTAATAAAAACAGAACAGACCTATCAGATAAATAGGAGAAACTTTAAGTAGGGTCAAAACAGCAATCTGGCACATTCTTACATAGAAGAAATGCACTGATGAGCTCAGAAACACAGAAAATTCTCAAAGATCCCAGAACATAGCTAATGTGGAAGAACACAGAATTCTTTCCTTGTTGTTTTCACAGCATCTAGACTAGTCAAGAACACCCTGCATGAGTTACGCCTATCATTATCAAGGTCTACAATCAAGAGACGCATTCATGAATGTAAATAGGTAGTTTACCTCGAGATACAAACCACTCATAACACTCAAGAACAACAAGATTAATTCTGATACAAGATTAACTTCTGTGAGAATGATTGGAAGAGAGTAATATATGCCATGTTCAAAAGCATAACACATCATTTGTCAAACATGATGAAGGCAGTGTTATAGCATAGGCATGTATCTCTCCCWGGGGAACTGATGTTTATTGATGATGTAATCGCTGACAGACGTAGCTGGATGAATTCTGGTGTTTATAGACCTACAGTGTACTTTCTGCTCAGGTTCATTCAGATGGTTCAAACTGATAAGACAGTGCTTTACATGTTCAGAGAGATAATGACCTAAAACACAACTGTGACAGTAATCGAATGTTCTTCAAGGGGAGTCACATGACCTCAGCCTAACTGAGCATGCTTTTCATCTTGATTGCTTCACCTTGTACAGAAGTATATATACACAAAAATGTATGCACCACACTCTAGGACTATAAGATTAAATCTAGGTGCATACTTCAAATTTTGAGAGCTGGGTGGAAGAAAATTCTCTCCTCAACCCTAATTTGATTATTTGGCACGTTTTCTGCTTTCCAAACATTCCTCTTGGCTCCACACTGAGTGCTCCATTCAAATTCTCAAGTCTCTTTTCTGACAAATGAAAGGTTGAACGCCTGCCATCCATCATAGATCATAGAGAGTGACTTAAGGAACACGACTCAGTTCAGCGCAGTCAGTTACAGTTAAGCAAATACACCGGCTGCCCCGATGGCTTTATTTTTCTGCTGTCTGATCCAGGGTGCCAAGATTCATAGGAATTATTATAAAAGATATACTGTCGTTCAATGTGCGTATTAGTACCACAGGGAAAAGACAAGGTTATGTAACTGTTGTCGCATAAGATAATAAAGACTTATGGGGTAAAATGTTGCATTTATTAACATTTGCTTCGTGCTCTGTATGTGCGTGCGCGCGCGCGCGTGTGTGAGCAGCCCTGACCGTAAACCTCGCGCTAAGTTCCCGCCTCCTTTTCTGACATCACTTCGGATGGACAGATTGCGCGCGAGCATGGTCGCCTGGGAGACGGGAGGCTGAGGAGTGTGGTCCTAACTACTGTTCGAGTAGGCGCGCGCGGGGAGCAATGSACGAGACGCGCAATACAAAACTTTTCCACGAGCTCGAGACAACGTCCGTCATTTAGTCTCCTTCTGGGATGAGAGCTGAAATGAGTGCACAGGTGCGCTGAGCTGGGATCTGTTGCCGCCGCTGGTTGGAGTGGGAGGCGCGAAATCGGCTGGAGCAACACGGACGAATTGTGGATACGTATATATTATAGTTATGATCATACACTTTTACTAATACAGCACCTGCATTATAGTACTTTAAGTGATTTATAGCTTCCTGTCAATAGCTACTGAAGCAAGCAATCGACACAAAACAATCTTTCAATCTAAAACGGTAGAAATGGCACAGAAAGAAAAGTTCACCCCAAAACTCTGACTGCAAATGGAGAGCTAAATGTAGTCGGACGATGGAGCGCGTTGGGAATCTCCTGGTCTCACTGAAGAGCGCTCTGCTCTGGAGCATCCTGTGGCAATCAAGTAAGTGCAGCTGACACGTTGTATTCTTTTTTTATTTTTTATTTTTTATAAAGTTGATCACATTTCAGATTATCCTAAAACGCGAATATGCAAAATCAAATACAAAATCATACCACAGATATACATTTACTAGTATTCTTATAAACCATTGTTCCCAGTCCTAGTCGTGGACTGCCCCAGTACTGAGCATCCTCATAGACCACTTGTTATGAGCTGTTGAATCAGGTCAGAGGGAACACCAAAATGTGCATTTCACTGGGAACTTCAAAGACAAATACTGTACTGAAAAAAACATTCTTTAACTTGCTTATGACTGACTTCTTAAAAAAATTATTTGTTTATTATATTTATTTTTAATCTGTTCCATTTTCTTTATGCTGATTCTTAAGAGTGTTCTTGTGTTCTATATGCCGTACCAAAAGGGGATAGAATACAGTACACAAGGACCCTTTGATTACACAATTAGCAACACCTCTCTGAACATGTTTGCATAAATACCTACCCCCCCCCCCCCAACCAAAAAAAAATCTTTATACCTGTAGTTATTTAGTAAGCTTTCATTCATTTAGTTAGACAGCAAGGGTGACAAGTTAATTTTCTATTATGAGATTTCTTTCTTCTTTTTTTTTCTTTCTTTTTTTTTTTACAAATAAAATGTATCTGCTTAGCACCTTAGCACCTTTTATCTCCTTCCTCAAGACTTATCTCTCCAACCTTAGCATCTGACTGAACCGTTATTCTAGTGAAAAAGACAACGCTCCTCTCAAGTTTGCATTCTGTGTTTGTTTACCCCATACCATTTTGCAGCATGCAGTCAGCCCATTAGGAACCAACGCTTATAGAAACGAGTAAATATATTTCAGCAACCTGATGGTTTGGTGGAGGACAATGCATGGAGCAAACACAAGAATGTCAATAAGCAAATAAGGAAAGGAAAGGAAAGGAAAGAAAATATATATTTTTTGGGACATACAGTACACTATGTGCATTATGCACAGAACCCATAATTGCTTGGGTTCTAATGTTTCCATAGAGTATGGCAACAAAAGCAGACATGAGCAGTGTTATTATTGCGGGATCTAGTGTGATGTAAGGCTTGACCTACCCCTCTCATAGATCAATATCAATAGATGAATCTTTTCATTTGATCTAAGACTCCCACAAATCCTCGGTCCAGATCTCCAGTAGGGACAAATTTATAGAATGTCTTCTGAATGCTAAAATAAGACTTTATGCTCCTTGGCAGCTAAATGATTAACCAAACACAATTATTACATAGGTTTACATACAGTAAGTTTACATAGTTGTTATTGGAGCATATTTGTAAAATAATTTAGAGTAGTTTTACTCATCATTATTCATATCCATATACAAATAATCAGAGTTTGTGAATTTTTGTAAAGGCAGGATGTTTTACCATTTGGTTAGAAAAATTTTACAGAGCCATATTCTTGATGTAGCACATAAATCTGACATAATAACGAGATGCTTCAATTTGCTCAGATGTTGATTTATTTAATGCTCTGTAATCGATAAGGTAGTACATCCCCAGGGAGCTCAGTGCTAGAAGGAGCTAATCACACAACCCTGCGAGAGCTACTCCAGCCATGCCACCCGGCTGGCCTCTCACGTTCAGTGCAATCCCTCAGGGCTCAACGGTAAGATCTTTGCAGCTTGGAAGTGAGGCTTGAATTTGGCCATTCGGCTGCTATACCCAAAATATCTTTCTGCTAATTTAAGGAAGTTGTCAGTCACAGGTAGGCAGGACAGATGTGCCGGGTGCAGTGATGCAACATGGGGACTGCAGAACATGTCCACTAAAAAATAAAAGCGTCAAGATTAGATTCTGTGCTGTCCCAACCACACTAAAACCTGTGAGCCTCCTAATAATGACAAGCATATTGGAATGTGCATTCACTATTGCATGTGATTTCAAAAAAGAAAAAAAAAGCATAAAAATAAGAAAAAAAGATCACACAGGAGACAAATGCGACAAATGAGCATATGTCATTAATATCTTGAGAGGCATGGAAATGACTAATGACTTTTAGTTATTCGTTGTTTTGCACACAAGGTTCCCCTAATATCAGTTATGTATATGTGTGTAGAATGCTCATAAACTATTTGCTTTTGCACATGGCATGCATGAGCTTAAATTTCATTATAATAAGTTGTTAGATTTTGTGAATGATTATACTCCGCCGTGTCCCTGAAACAAGTCTTTATTACATTGGCAGTGTCCTGCTATGAGAAGACTCATTCACATGCTGAGGATGATCTCTTCAAAAAGCTGTTTATTGGATACAACAAGTGGTCACGGCCTGTTCCAAACACCACAGACGTAGTCATCGTTAAGTTTGGCTTGTCCATCGCCCAGCTTATTGATGTGGTAACAAAACAAAATATTGATTAAAGCGGATCTGTTATTTATATATTTCATTTAATTTTTTTCACATTTTTTTTAATTTCTGTTTTTTTTTTAATTAATTACATTTGAATAGCTGATTGAGCAATTCCTTCCACCTTTATTGTGATCTGTTTGTCAAGACATATTGTGTATCCTCTGTAATTACCAGTGTGGATAATTCATTTCTATTATTTAGATAAATTTTATTTATGTTCATAATTAGAGACACATGTGGTCTATTATAAGGTTTTCTGAAACATTGTGTAACATTGAGTCAGTTTGTAGTTTGATATTGATTACTTTGAAAAAGTACATGTTTGACCAACAACCCCTCAATGACACAAGGACTAGATAATACTGACATAAATAACAGAATTGATTTTTTATAATTGAATTTTCACTTCGGCAGACCTTCATCAACAACGAAATATGATTATAAAAAGGTTCTCTTCTGAATTCGATAGAATTTGTAATCAAATGCAATATTGATACTTTGCTTTATGGCAGATTTTTCCATTTTATTAAGATGCTGTGTGCACTAGTGAGACTCACTGTGGACCTCTTTATAGATTTTTTTTTCTTTGTTGTTCACAATTATGTCATTCACATTTTCTTATTCTGTGACAACATGCATGGTGAAAAAAGGGGGAAAAAACCCTTCTAATATTTCATTGGACCACCTTTTGCTTTCACTATGGTTATAGCATTGTTTTAATAAGTTTATACAATGCCACTACTTTTATTTTTGTCCCGAGTCGCACTAATTTCTCTCCATCTTGTATATATTGTTTAAATATCATATATACAAGCAGGCCAGTATGTGCCAGCTTTTGAAATTGCAGCTGGCCAAGATAGCTTGTTGTTGTGGATGTGCACAACCTTTCACCCAAATGTAATTAAATACTCTAAAGAGAATGGGACACAAATTTTCGATTTCTTTGAAGTGTCATAAACAGCTATTAACACATTGTAAATATGAATTTTATTAAGGCTGAAAATTCTTTTTTCCCAGAAACCACCTTAGCACCTTTAACCCAATAGTCCTAATGAGTCAGATGTTCCTTAACAACAGTCCATCAGGATATTACACTTCAGATGCTGCTCCTGGCCAAACCCTGTTTCCTGTCTCACACTCTCCACCCACTTTTTCTTTTTTTATTCTTCCTCTGTAGGATGAGAAAAATCAAATGATGACAACCAATGTCTGGCTGAAGCAGGTGAGCCATGTATTTTCTTACATTTAGATTTTAATTCTATTTAGATTTAATGAGTAAAGGTTACATTTAGAATTCATATATAAGGGTTATAGTTTAGTCTGYGTTATGTCAAACCCACATGCCATCCAGATCCATAAATAAAGCCTCAGCTATTTGTGGGAAAAATAGGGCTGACTTGCAGTCATACAATATCCACATTGTTCAGGGAAGATGAAAGGGTAAATCTACACAGTGATAAAAAAGCAGAAATAATAAGCCCTAGTCTCTTCTACAGGAGTGGAATGACTACAAATTGCGCTGGAATCCCTCGGATTATGACAACGTGACGTCCATCAGGGTGCCTTCAGAGCTTATCTGGGTTCCCGACATTGTGCTGTACAACAAGTAAGTGATAATAAAATACAGTAGTGTCTAAAAGTTTATAACCAAACTAATTGCATTAAAGTGCATTAAGCTTTGACCACCACGAGAACATCATTGTGGAGCTGTACTGGTGAAATGAACACAATATTTCCATAGAAAAGCTTTCTCAGTGATCATGTTGGTGGTGTCAAACTGTTGGACACATCAGTCCAAAATCTAGTGATCGTGAAGGCCATAACGTGTTTTTTTCTTTCATAGTTGTTAAACCAATCAGTGAGCCTGTGAATGGTGCTTTATCATCCTGGAAGAAACCATTTCAATTAGAATAGAAATGTCCCATAATAATCAGAAGAACTTTGCATTGAACCTATAGATGAACAAGGGAAACCAAACCATCTCAGCTCAAAGTATAAGAGAGTTATTGTTYTTACATGGATTCACTACTGTCGCAGAATGTGTATGAATATCAGGGTGAGCATGATGAATGATTAAGCCAAGCTTTAATAGTGTGGGGACAATGCTGATGTGGCTGTCACTGAGGAAGGTGACATGTTATCTGCTTTGTCACCGCTAGTGTAACACAATAAGCTTTAAAAAATTTTTAAAAATCATATCAAAACACCCCCACCTGGCGTTACTTAGTGGTATTACATTTTGTCTGTTGTGCCATATACAATCTGAAACACAAGCTTGTGTTTATTTTTCAGTGCAGATGGGGAGTTTGCGGTCACCCACATGACCAAAGCTCATCTCTTCTACACTGGCAAAGTTCGCTGGGTTCCCCCTGCCATCTACAAAAGCTCCTGCAGCATTGATGTCACCTTTTTCCCCTTTGACCAGCAGAACTGCAAAATGAAGTTTGGCTCATGGACATATGACAARGCCAAGATCGACTTGGAGCGCTTAGAAACCACTGTGGACCTCAAAGACTACTGGGAGAGTGGCGAGTGGGCCATTGTCAATGCTGTGGGAACATACAACACCAAAAAGTATGACTGCTGCCATGAGATCTACCCAGACATCACATACTTCTTCATCATCAGACGCCTTCCTCTCTTCTACACCATCAACTTGATCATCCCATGTCTGCTGATCTCCTGTCTGACTGTGCTCGTCTTCTACCTTCCATCAGACTGTGGCGAGAAGATCACACTCTGCATTTCTGTCCTCCTGTCGCTCACCGTCTTCCTGCTGCTCATCACAGAGATTATTCCTTCAACATCACTAGTTATACCACTCATTGGCGAGTACCTACTCTTTACCATGATCTTTGTCACCTTGTCCATTATCATCACCGTGTTTGTGCTGAATGTGCACCACCGCTCACCAGGAACCCATAAGATGCCGCATTGGGTGCATACCATCTTCCTTAACATTATCCCACGTTGGCTTTTCATGCGCAGACCGGCTCCCTATGGACGCCGTCGGCAGAGGCTGTTGCTCCTGAAAAGTCGAAGGTCACAAGGTCATCCCTCTGCATCATGTCTGAGCACTTCCTCCAACTGGTTCAGGGAGGTGACYGGTTCAGGCAAGGAAGCGCACACACGATGCTTTCATGAAGATCTAGAGCTGGGCACCTTGTCTTCTAATTTCTCTCTCTCCTTCCGCCCTCCTTCTCCCCGTCCACCTGGCTCCACCCCAACTCCTTCTCCTCCACTCCCTCCTCCTCCTCCTTCTTCTTCGCTACCTCTGAAACATGGACTTACTATGAGACATGGTGCTGCACTGGGTGCCAGACATCCAGGTGGAAGACTGAACCATACCATGCAACAATCAGACAATGAAAGATCCTCTTTTTCTCCGAGCATCTTGCAGGCCCTGGAGGGAGTTCACTACATTGCAGATCACCTGAGAGCACAAGACGCCGATTTCAGCGTGAGTTAAAAAATCACAAATAGTGAGCAGTCAGTTATCACTTTTGTTAAAATAATCTTTATTCTGTAACCATGAATTTTTCAACAGTTTTTATTTTTTACTTTTTTATCATGTCTACTTCACATAGTTCTGAGTAAGTAAAAGTAGCATATTTTAAAATCTAGATACTTCGAGAAGTCAAAACCACATTTAAAGATTTCATTAAATTTCCACTGGAAGACCTCCCACGTACATCTTCAACTGTAAATTAATTACTTGGAAAAACAACATAACTAAGTTGTCAGGAATTAGATATCTACAATGGAGGCGGTATTGGAGGTGGTGGTGGAGCAATTTAGTAGAATTGTTGCCTCTGAGGTTTCAGGTCCTGCATTTGATTCTGAGCACGGGTTGCATGGTTTTGCAATGTTTCACATGGTCTCCTTGGCTTTAAGTGGGTTTTCTGCGGGTTATTTACTTGTCAGAAAGCATGAAGTTTCACAGATTGACTATGGTAATTTGCCCCTGGATATAAATGAGCCTGTGAAAGTGGTTGGAAATGCTACCCTAAGTAAATGAATGAATGAATGAATGAATGAATGAATGAATACTAATCATAAATATTGTATTATATGGTAAGAATCCACCTTGGCCTATAATGAATGGAAGATAATGTCTTACACAAAGATCACTTAAACTGTCAAGTATATACAAATTCACTGACTGGAAAAGAAAGCGCATTCTAATGAAGAATATAAAAAATATGCAGACATACGGTATGGGGTGGAAATGAGGTGGAATGTATCAACCTTACAAGCAAGCATTTAGATAGTAAACAAATAAGTGGAGARTGACTGGCTGATTCAACTGTTGACTTAATAAAAAATATGTCTTAATATACCGGATGGCCAAGAAAACAAAAGTTGTACCCTTCAATATTTATTTGGACCGTGGCATTGTTTCAGCAACCTTAAAAATATATTTCTGTCCAGAGAGTTTTAGATTTTGCCTGAGATCTAGAAGATGATCGTCATCTTCAGCACATGCCACAGATTTTCACTGGGCTTGAGGGCAGAGCTTTTTTTGTGATGCACACATTGCTCTGGAATTGAGTGTAGACTTATCAGACCACTTAACTTTTTTACATTTTTTCAATATCCAATCATTATGCTTCCTAGCAAATTAAAGAGTTTTAATGACTAGTCTTACTAAGCACTGGCTTTCTTATGGCCACACGGCTAGTTAGTCCCAATCCTCTGAGTCCTTGTTCCTTGTGTGTTGAAATTGTCTAACGTTCACTATTAAACATGGCTTTTCAGTTTTTTACTTTCAACTTTACTYTATGATAGAGTGTTGGACAGTTGACATCTTTGCTTTAACCTGCGCAATAATTAGATTTATCTTTTCTATGACTATGGGATACAACTTCTGACATGGTTGTTTAAGAAATGAGAAGTTACTCATTACATTAGTTTTGCATCAGAGTGAAAGGAATTGTTGCCAACTGAAACATTGTTGAGACAGACAGACAGGCAGTCATACGGTTAAAGTACACTTGAGAAGAAGCACAATAAGGTAAACTATTTATTCTATGTGAGCCAGTTTTTATCAGTTATTGTACAACAGAATATTCTAAAAATAAATTAATTAATTAAAGCAAATTTTGACGAAGCATTATAAAAGAGATGAAGAGATTTACATTTCTCTGAACTAAATTAACTTGATTATATTCTACAGGATGTATCAGCTGCTGTCCACGTGCATAAAAATAACTTGATTCATGATGTTTACCAGGGAACAAAAAACATCATTTTTATTGTACTGACTAGGATGACGTCGCAGTCAGCACATTCAGGTGTCTGATGAATTCACTTTTAAGTGAAGGGACCAATTAAGTGATACAAGTCCACAGATGAGTGAAAAATGTTCTTCAAAATTAAACCTCATGTCTAGTTGTATTGATAGTTATAGATGATAGTGCATTAAATTCTAAAGATCTAAAGATCCTTCAGTGTGTCTGCTTGTATTCCTCTTGATGCCTCTCTGATGAAAGTACTTATACAGTATAGCAAATAAACAGACATGAGAACCCTAACAACATTGCCCCTTTTTCACATCTCTGATCTTTTAACGCAGGTTAAAGAGGACTGGAAGTATGTTGCCATGGTGATTGATCGGATCTTCCTGTGGATGTTCATCATCGTGTGTCTGTTGGGTACCATTGGCCTGTTCCTTCCCCCGTGGCTGGCTGGCATGATCTAGAGTCACTTACATAAACTTAGAGACGTGAAGTACAGGCGCTGTGGAAATACTCAGCATTACAGACAGTGAGTGAGCATCCCAGGTGGATAAATAATATGGAAGCTGTGCAAAACTATTTGAATCAAGAGCAAGAAATCCATCATGCAGCAGAATGTCTATCAGCACTGTGCAAGATCCCAGACAGCAAATTTATCTTTGAATGTAAAGCCTTGCAATGAATACTGATGAATAAAGTGTGGCACCTTTGGAAATGAGTGTGCAAGCAGGGGTTTTAATTTTGTGTCCATCTATTTTTCTCTCCCAAGAATCAATGGACTAACATCTGATGCAGTGAGATTTAAAGGATGTGATGTACTGACACCATGGCAGGCCCTTGGAGAACAGGTGTAAAGAAAAATAAAGTTGCAGTGTGCTGTCCTTCATTTAAAATCCCACACCAGCCTGGGTCTAAGATTTGTGAATCTACTATGTACAGTATGACGTACCACATTTTTAATAATAAAAACACAGTGTTCCTTCCCATTCAGTGTGTGTCTCAAATATGAATGAATGAATAGAAACTAGAATACAGTGTTTTCTGTGTCATGGGAAGTTATATTTTATATTTTACATTCTTAAACATTGAAAGTTAATTTTAAAAAAAGTTAGGTTTTCTAGCTTATAGTTGTGTATATTTTAAAAATTACATACCATTTATCATCTTCTTTTAGCCTCATAGTTCATCATTACCTATTGTCTTTTTCATGTTTAAAATAATGAGGTATAAATTAAGAAATTATTCTTCGAACCTATTGTTAAAAAGCAATCTGAATATTTGATTTTAATATACTGTGCAGAACACTGGGTTGCTGGGTTACTATGAGCATATTTTTTCCTAAATTAAATGTTTGAATGATTTAATCAATTTTATACTTTTATTCATCTTAATCAGTTCAAGTAATTGAATCAATGGGTCAGACTAAAATTGATTAATTTCTTATAAATATACAACAGCTTTTGCAGAAAAAGACCACCTGCTACCACCTTCCCCAAATAGCCAAATTTTGTGATACTATCGCTTCTTCTTTTGAGTTTCTGTCTGTTTGCAATACCGCCACCTACTGGGATAGAGTGTGGAGCAGAAGATTGTTAGAGAAAAGTATTATCGCTTTGTACAAGACTTGACCTTTAAGTAATCAAGTTACACAAGACAAATTACATAGCACTTCAGTGCTCGCAGTTTCAAAAACTAGGTTCTATATAGATTCTTGATACAGTACATGCTTTCAAGGATCGAAAAATCACAATGCCCAACATTTAAATCGTATCGACAATCTCCCTGGGATTCAGATCTCTAATAGAAATATGCTCCATGATCCTTCACTGATCAGGGTGAGAATTTGTTCAGTTTTTCTCTTGTCTGTTTTGAAATGACTAAAAAAAAAAACGATTCTCCAACAAATACAGTAACATAACACACAAGGATTGCACATAGACACGGTTAGTGTCACTGACATCCAATTGTCTCTGGAATGAACATGGCAAAAATCCTGTAGACCAAGAATTTCTAAATTACATATCAAGATACATATCATTCTCTATGCACCCACACGCACACACAAAAAACCTAACTAAAAATGCATGGTGCATGATCACAAATTTAAGCTTGACAGGAAAGGATTGCCTTTTGGCCCTTCACATCAATATTCAGGTGCAACGAAATAATCCTACAGTGCTCTCAAAAATTGGTTCGGCTAGTTTTACATTGTCACAGGGTGTAAAGGAGCTCCTGAAATGAACACATAAGGTTTTTTGGCAGATGGTCCCTTTTGTTTTCTGAAGAAAAAATTGTTATTGTGGTGGATTATGACATTAAAATCGAAATATATCATTGATACAGATTATGCAGAAATATATGTATATTTACTGTATACATAGAAGCAATTATGATAGATTACTACACTCACCATCTAGGCAGATATTCCTGTTTTTATTATTTTTATTGTTATTATTATTATTTTATTCTTTTGTATTTCATGGGTCTTTCACAAAATTTACTTTACACAACCAAACAAGTTCATAGATGTGACACATGGCAAACTATTTAAACCTACAAGCTATTCTTCAGAAATGTTGATTTATAGCTATATACAGTAGATTCAGATAAAACAGATTTGCTCAAAGCAAAAGGTGTTTACTTTTTACAGTCCATAGACTGGAGACATTTAGCTTTGACAGCAGACACTTGCGGATGTTTTAAAAGTTTTGGTTGCTAGTGAGAAACAAAAAATACATAATAATATTAATAATAATAATAATTAACTCTAATCAAAGTATCTATTTGTTTAATAAAATACTTATTACAGTATTTGAAAACTCTCACAGGCACAGCTGAAAAAATACTTTTGAAATGCCAGAGATTGTGATGCCATAAGAGATGAATGTTCACTTTGAAACCATGCATTTCACTGACATTTTTATTAGCTCACAGTTTGTTGCAAAAATGTACATAGACTTGAGAATACAACACTGAGATATGACTTACGAAATCTGAAAGAATTTAATACAGCGCTTGCTTCTAAATTTATTTCTGTCACACATCCCTGAACCGTACTGAGTTGAGAAAGAATATGGTACGTAGATATTTTCTTTCGCTCAATATACATTATTTGGGTGTGTATTTCTGTAATCAGCAAAGAAATGTCACGACCATTGTACGTCTTTAAACCTTTACCACAAGCAATATTATACTAATAGCTAATCATTACATTATACAGCAACATAATGGACAAATGCATTTAAAGATATGTATTTGATTGTATCAGCAGCTGACAGCTCAGTAGAGAAAGATGGGACAAATATATTACTTTGCTGTAGAGAAACAAGGTATCTTGCCGGGATATAGATGAAATCTAGTCCGCTCCATGTTCCCACTCTAAAATGTGCTACTTAACTTACCTGTTACAAAGATTGGATTTCTTGGAGCTAGACTTTGTAGCAGAATGTATATCAAGGGACACTGAGGTTCCCTGACTAAAAATAAATTTGATTTGATATGAAGAGTTAGGATAACCTATAATAAGTTATTTATTTCCAGTGAAATCCATATTGTGGAAATTACAGCTGCAAAGGTAGATTTAACTTTATAGCCTCAAGGGTGTTCTGTACAGTATCTAGAGATTGTAATACACTTTTAAAATCCATTCACTTTACATTATTATCCCCTGTTGTACCTCTCAGGGTACATTTACATTTTTTGTACATCTTATGTTATGAATGATGTATACCGCTACCGTACCGTTTATCATAGAATAGAAAAATACTTTATGAATCAGATTGCTAGTGGGAACAAACTGAACCGAGCACTTCTTCTCTCTCTGTCTATTGCTAGTCAGTGTCAGAAAAAACAGAATCCTCAGGTCTGGGCTTAGCCAGGTTGGCGCGTACCCGGGCCTGATCCACTGCATCCAGCAGGTTCTTGGCATCCATGGCCAGCGTGTGAGCCGCTGCCAGCATCTGCTTCTTGCACTCTTCCTTTAGTGAGGTGATGGCGTTTTGTTGGGCCAGCCGCATCTTATTGATCAGCTCCGCCATGTCCTTATTCAGCAGCTTCTGTGTGCCCTCAATCTAGGAGAACAGATAGGCGCAACATGAACCAAATGATAACGTGTGGACACTTTCCTAATCACTTTCTTATCACCTGAGCTCCACTCTCCTGCTGTAAGTGGAAAACGTTTAGCTGTAAGGGTAATGTTACAGTAAGGACAGATATGTGAGAAGGAAGAAAAAGTTAAGGTTACAAAAATAGGAAAAGACCTTAGAACAGATAAAAACACCTTCAAGGTATAGGGAATTTACCTCTGTCTTTATAGCTCCTTGTAAAGATGGAAGGACTTCATCAACACTTGAAATTAAATCCCTCAAAGTCATTCCGACAATCTGTTGAAAGAAAAGGAAAAAAAAAAAGAAAAGGTCATAATATAAACTTAATTACCTGGATTTATGTCACTCAAATGTCAGCTCACAGCAACTTTGTACATCATCCTAAAGTAGTTTTATACTTTCTGAGTGTGCTACCTTGACTAAGGATATGTACTCAGTGGATGGTAACGTGTTCACGTCATTTTTCAGCTGCACTACCACTTTAACCAAATCCATGACACACCGGTACACCTTGTCCTCAGARCGATCTAGCTCTGCTGTAGGGGCAGGCTAGAGAGAAAGAGAGAGAGAGAGAGAGAGAGAGAGAGAGAGAGAGAGAAAGAGAGAGAGAGGCAATGATTCAGAACAGCACATTAAAAAGGCTGATCAGTCATCCAAAGTATTATAACACTCAAGTGGCTCTGGTTGAACTCTGACTGAACTTGCAGTCAATGTCTCCTGAATGGCTGTGGAAAGAGTGTGTGTGTGTGTGTGTACATTACCTGCACTGAAATTCTTGGGGGTTTTTCAGGAGCTTTGAAAAGTTCATCTATAATGAAAAGTTGGTCGGGTCAAACAATCATGAATCATGAACATAATGTGCATTTAAATACTTAGGACAGGAGACAAACTCTCCTATACTGTATGTTAATTTAAGCTGAAATGAGATCTTACCATTGTTAGGCAGTGGGTCTGTTTCCTAATAGGGAACAGAAAAGCAAAGATTTGAGTAAGGTCTAGAGTGAGCTTTGTTTTAGACGTTTACAACACCCTATGCTTCTGTTATCTGCATAGATACATTCTGAATACATGAAATATTAAAACATCAGATGCAATATATTATGACAGATCGAATAAAATATACAGAGTCAGCAAAACAAATGTATACACACTTCAGGAAAAGAAAACTAGCACAATGTTATATATATATATAATGTTGTATAGCAATAAATTAAGTATTAAAATATTTAAAATAATATACAGTGCTCAGCATAAATGAGTACACCCCCTTTAAAAAGTATGAATTCAATTAGTAGCAATGAACAAAAAAAWTTTTTTTTTGTCCAAAATTTTCAAAATGCTGAGTTTTATTGAACACTTGTTTAACTCCATAACATGAAACTAAGGTTAATAATATAACTTAGATCACAAAATCTTCAGTTTTATTCAAATTGGTTGAAGCAAAAATGAATACACCCTGCAACAAAAACTACTACATCTAGTATTTTGTATGACCACCATGATTTTTAAGGACAGCACCAAGTCTCCTAGGCATGGAATGAACAAGTTGGCAACATCTATCTTTTTCCATCCTTCAAGAATAACCTCTTTTAGAGTGTGGATGCTGGATGGAAAGTGATGTTTAACTTGTCGCTTCAGAATTCCCCACAGGTGTTCGATCGGGTTCAGATCAGGAGACATACTTGGCCATTCAATCACCTTCACCCTGTTCTTCTTCAGAAATGTAACAGTAACTTTAGATGTGTGTTTTGGATCATTGTCGTATTGGAAAAGTGCACGACGACCAAGTGCATGGAGTGATGGCAGCATCTTCTGCTTCAGTATAGAGCAGTACATTGTTGAGTTCATGATACCGTCGATGAAATGCAGCTCCACAACACCAGCAGCACTCATGCAGCCCCACATAAGGATACTGCCATCACCATGTTTTAATGTAGACACCATGCAGTTTTCTTTGAAATCCTCACCTTTACGACGCATGCCATTCCTCTGCAGTGTGCGCCGTATGGTGTCACGGGAAACGGTCACTCCAGTTTGGCTTTTTACTGATTTAGCTAACTGCTGTGAACTTGCATGGCGATTTTCATCAACCCTTCTCATCAGAAGACGCTCCTGTCAAGATATTAACTTCCGTGGACGGACTGAACGTCTCTGTAAGATGGTTGCACTTCCATCTTTCTTAAATATTTGGATCACTTTTGCTACAGTATTTTGACCGATATGTAAAGCTTTGCTTTGTAGCTCTCACCTTTTTTGTGTAAAGAAATTATTTCCTTTCTCAAATTTTGTGACGTTACTCTTCCATGTAGAGCCATTGCTGACAGCATGAAATGGAAAGGGCTTTTCTTTGTTAAGTAATGGCCTTTTATAGTCACCTTTCTGCTGGACACCTCTTAAATGAATCATTAGACTTACCTATGGTTGAATTCCTGTTAATTAGACTTTTGTAGTCTTAAGTGTGGCTTTTCTCCTAACACTATAATTGGGGTGTACTCATTTTTGCAACATGGGCTTGAATACATTTGTTAGGAAAATCACTTTTTTGTGTGTGCAAATTAACAAATCTTGTTTGCAATCAATGGCCCAAATTTGTGGGAGTATTTTGTAGTATAGTGTCTCATAAAAAGAAACTAAATAAAGGAAACAAATGTAGTGGTGTGTACTCATTTATGCTGAGCACTGTAAATATAAAGTTTTGCTTTTCCTGAAAAGTGTATACAGTAATTTACCTTATAATGATTAACAGTTTCAAATGTCTTTATCATATGATTCTGATGAAGCTTTCCATTATACTGAACAGAATTGATTAAAAAAATACTGTAGCATGGCCAATAAATACAGTATATGAAAACTAACCCTAATTCGATTGTATGTAGCATACTTTGTGGTTTCAATCACATGCATTTCTAAATTCACAAATATATAGTGATTTATTTTTTCAAGAATTTCCTTTATGTTCTGCTGCTCAATGTTGTACAGCGGTATATAAGCCGGTTAGATTTTACAACGTACAATAGTTTAGACTGTATACTTTCCACGGCAAAGAGTGCAACCTTAAATACAAGGTCCATATACAGTAATTAAGAAAGACATTCTATACATTCTAAATGTCTTTGGATATACTGTAGACTCAAAAACCACCTACCTCCTTAACAACTTTAGTCTCATTTATTTTAGGGTCCTTAAAAAAAAAAGAGACACAAGAAATGACATCAATCACAGTGCATGTACAGTACAAGAAGAATGGTGGTAACATACTGTAAAATATAAGGTATAGAACAGTTCTACTGTGAATGTTAAAGAAAATATATCTTTATTCATACCAGAAGTTTTTCCTCTTTCTCTAGCCACTTTTTGTCCTCAACCATCTCATCCTTCTGATTCTTTATGGTCTCTTGCATCCGTTTTTTTTCCAACTGCCACAAGCGCTGTGCATCCTCCATGCTGGATGGGCCTACACTGAACTCTCCCTCCTATGCCATGTAAATAAAATAAAGGTTAGTACATTACAAAGTCATTAAAAGAACACACACTTAGTTTAAATGACAGATTAACAGTCATAATTACACAATACAGGCACAAAACTACAATGGCAGTGATAAAATAAAATGTTAGAATAAGCAGAAAAGGCAGGCTTACTCCCAGACTGAGGCGCCGAGCAGGCATGCTGGGAAGTGTGAGGGTGTTGGCGGAGTCTATAGGAGACTGATAGTCACATGGACTAGCCAGATCTGGTGAGCTGGCACACAATGCCTCATTTAGCTGTGGAAGAAAATGCAGTGCATTGGAGAAGAATTCAAGCTCTCAACTGTAAACATAAATAAATTAATATGACATGTATGAATGGCCACGACACCTGAATGTGCAGACCGATGCTGAGGGTATTCCCAAACCGACCAGGGTTCAATCTTGTGGGCTGTATACACACAGAGATAGACAGCTATGAATGCAGGGAGTTAACTAAGGCTCATGTGTGAGTCAAGACGTACACCGGAATAAATAATTGGAAGGCCCTTTGGTACCTTTGGTGGTGGTTCAGTGATGTTGAACTTGGGCTCTAGAAACCTGGTGGCTCTCTGCCTTTCTCTCCCCTTCTCTGCTTCCAGGTCCTTCTCCATTTTATGCACATCACTGAACCATACAGAGATCTTAGGTTAACAATGTCCCACCAACACAAACACTGTACACTTGAATTTTGAAAAAAGAAATAATAATAAAATAAATAAATTATTGCTAGTTGTCTTATGAACAACTAAAAAAGTACCTCTCATTGATGGGAAAAGAGTTTGTATAAATAATTAAAGTTACAGCTAAAAATAATATAATCAGCTTTAATGTAATCAGTAATATTATTATTTCAGGTTGAATCTCACGTACATGTCTGTCTGCAACAAAGATGAACCCCTTAATTTTTTTAAAATTATAATTTCACAAAAGTTTTACATTAACTTTTAACGTTCAAACATTAACATTTTACATTGGTAGCTAAATGTTTGTAAATTGTACAAAATTGACCTAGTTCACAGCAAGATTTTTAGTCTACTGTCTTTTCATATTATTACAATCAATTGGAAAGACAGTATATAGAAAAGTTTATGTTTATGTCTTGTTTACGCCTGTTCGGTAATCGGAGAGTGAATGACAGACAAGAAAAACAAAAAATTGATCGGATAAAGTCGGATTAATAATCCAAGTAAAAGTATTCAGTTTTGATTTTCTAATTAATATCTATTGGTGCAGGAGTTTGTTTACATTGTGCAATTAGCTTATTTGTAGCTTAGTATTTTTAAAATATATTTTAATTCATTATATTATTATTTGAAAGATTATTAAATTTGGGACATAACTGTTCATAACATTGCTTTTACTCAACATTTTAATTTTACTTATTGTGCAGGTCTAACTTCAGGCAGATATCGAAGGACTGGCAAAGTTCCATTAAATTCTATCTAGCCAGTTTTGCTTGATGATGTGACAAAATCTTGCTGGACGGACATACATATTGTTCTGACGAATGTTCATACAAAATCTTTCTTTTATTTATATAGATTCCTGAGTGAGAGTGTTACTTCATGTGAGAAACAGAGAATAGGTTACTTGATTTTGCAGACAAGTTCGGTGAAGCTGGGCCTCTCATTGGGGTCGTAGCTCCAGCAGCGGGTCATGAGTGAATACAGGGCAGGAGGGCACAGCTCTGGTTTAGGGAGCCTGATGCCCATCTCAAGCTGGTTAATAACTTCACGGTTCTCCAACCAAAAAAAAGGCTGTTGTCCCCGACTCAGTATCTCCCACATGCAGACAGCTGGATTTGAGCAGCAATAGATCAGCAAATATTATTTTTCTCTGAGCAATGCTGAATATACCAAAAACCCACAACAAAATAACACAGATCCAATTCAATTAGTAAAAGTACTGCAAAGTACAAAAATTAATGAGTGAAATTAATCAGGAAAGCACGTTAGAAGTTCTGTCGGTAGTCAACTTCATGAACTTTTAGCTGCTGCACACATATCTCAGACTTGATGACGTGACATCTGGAAGGGCACTTCTTCTATATATAACTATCTATCAGAGAGACTGAGTCCATGATTATAATTCTAAAATGTCTATAGCTTAGTTCCTCTAAGGCAGGCCAGTCTAATGTTATTTAAGCCCACAAGCAGCATTATACATTATCTCAATATATCACATACAGATTCCAAACTCTGGTTCAAGGGGAATGTTAGTCTTATAAAGAACAATGTCAAGTCTGTCGTTATACCCACAGGCACAGTCACTGAAATATCGACCCTTAACTCTGGAACACTGAATAAGAAGGCTTATCACTAAATTAAAAAACTTGTGATTTTTCACATTTTGGAGACCATACTTGCTCCAGATCCAAACATCTAGGAAGTGAATCTGGACTTCTCTCATAAGTCTAACACTAAACTCACAACTCCTAGCCACACTTTTATTGTTTTGCAGTGAGGATTTGTAACTGTGTCTATTAGACATTTTGCTCTTAAAAAATCCTGAATTGTTGTACTGTAGGTTGCATAAATATGACAGAAAAAGCACAAATGTGTGCCTGGATAGAATTACTTTGATCCACAATTACAGATTAACTAATTCTTCATGCTTGCTCAAAAAAAAAATTCATGGCCATGGTGGGTAATCATTTTGCAACCTTCATAGCTAGTGGCACAAATAGACAAAAATATTGTAACTATTTGTGTACATTAAGCACCATCACTTGCCCACAAACACATCTAAATTCCCTAACTCATGGAAATCAATAAGAAAAAAATCTGACTTCATATAAAATTAGACAGCTTACCAAACATCCACACGTCACTGGCTGTTGTGAACCGACGAAAGTTTATAGACTCAGGGGCCATCCATTTGATTGGCAATCGAGTAACAGAGGCTGAAGAAACGGAAAAGAAAATTAAAATCACTTATTCATTGCTAAGTCTTTAAAATTTAAATACACTTTTTTCATTTTTTACTAAATAAAATAATAGCAGAAACTTTGGTCCAGAGTATGGAACCGAAACATCCTCAATTGGTGTCCAAGAAAAAAAGGTTCAATTGTCAACCATCAGCTGGGAAATTGATGCTTACTGGTGCTAATTGGATTCTCGACGGGCAGGTTCAACAATYAGCAGTACTCCTTACAGTGAGATGGTTATTGAAGGGCTGAGGCCTAAACTTCGGATTAAATGCAGAGGACTGCTATCTGACAGCATTGTGATCCTTGATGAGGATGCAAACTTCTGCCCACTTTGTAAAAACTTCAGTTTGAGGTTTACAGCATCCTCCTTATAGTCCTTGCTCCATGGGACCTTTACCTATATGGACCCCTGAAAGCTGATAAAGTCTTCCCCTCCCCAAAGCTCTGTTCAAATCCTTTCTTAACAAAACATGACTGTACACAGTTATTGGTGTTACAGGTATTATGATGCTATTACAAATCAATGATGTCAGTATAAGTGGAGGCTTTTGTTCCACATAAGCAGTTATGGACCTGCATATTACATTATGACTGTTATGATGTATGATTATATGATAACAATATCTACATTTGTAGAAATAGCTGAGTGTGCAACCGGAAAAAAAAAAAACCTGCACTCACAGCAGCACTTTTGTAAGATATTTTCTACCAAATGACAAAGTAAACCACATACTGTATATCAAGTGCATTTTCCCAATAACTATTCTGTGTTTTGAAATTGTTGCAGGACAACAAATCTAGAACTTCATTCCATGCAAAATAATAAATTATCAAGCATCAAAGACTAAGCATAATATTTTGGTATAATCGTTCATATTATTCATTTATCGTAACAATTATAATCCTTGGTTTGGCTCCTATTTCCGGTTCCTTTACTGCCTACTGTACACAGGTACGATCTGCCATGCACACAGAAAGATCCATCTCCAGTGAAGCTTCCTGATCAGTTTATGTACATGGACATGCTGAAATGTTAGGCTAAGGCTATAGAGCTCATTACTCTATAGAGCTACATACTAATACAAAAGGATGGATCTCAGGTCTTTCAAAAAAACTCAAGTAAAACTTAAATGCAAGTAAATAAGGTATAAGTTTGATTAATGACAAGTAAATTGGGAATTGTTTGGAAAGTTGAGATTTCACTTGCCACACCCAGGCCTGATTACTGCCAGACCTATTGAATCAAGAAATAATTTAAACAGAATCTGTCCGACAAAGTGAACCATGCTTAAAGATCTCAAAAGCAACACATCATGCCTGCCTGGGCTTTGGGACACCAGCAAACCATTAATCACAAATGGAGAACACTTGGAACAGTGGTGAACCTTCCCATTAGTGGCCGGCCTACTAAAATTACTCCAAGAGCACAACAACTCATCCAGGAGCTCATAAAAGAATTCTGAACAACATCTACAGAACTGGTCTCACTCCAATAAGAACAGTGATCATGATTCAACATTAAGAAAGAGAATGAGCAAAAATGGCATTCACAATAAAGGTTCAAGGTGAAAGCCACCGCTGACGAAAAGACTTGATTATGCCCAACCCTTTTCGGAAGGTGTGCGTTCTATTACATCAGACATAAAACTAACAGCATTTCATAAAAAGAACATCATACCAACAATTAAACATGGTCTTAGTGTGATGGTTTGGGCTGCTTTGCAGCTTTTTGGACCTGGATGACTTGCCATAATTTATGGAAGCACAAGTTTTACAGACTGTTTATGCTTGACGACTCTCCCATGTGGCTAAATTGAAACAATTCTGCATAGAAGAGTGGGCCAAAAATCCTATGCAGCGATGTTAAAGACTCATTGCCAGTTATCACAAACACTTGATTGCAGTTGTTGTCCAGTTATTAAGTATAGGGGCAATTAATTTTTATCATAGGGCCCGGCAGGTTTGGACAGCTATTTTCCCCTTTATGAATGAAATAATTATTTTAAAACTTCATTTTGCACTTACTCAGGTTATCTTTAGCACTATTTGGACGGGACTAGTTTTACTGGGGGACGTTTGAATTTTTTTCAGCTGACATCTGTCATTTTATGTATGGATTCGGACGGGACTAACATCTCCGTGTTTATTACGGAGGTAGGCGTCTGTGTTTTACATGTGTTTTAAATGTGGGCGTTACATGTGGGCGTTACATGTGGGCGTTGCAAGAGAACACGTGTTGAGGATGAAGATTTCTACTGGAGCGTAGAAAGAAGAAACTCGAATACCGGCGCGCTAGAGATTGTACGGTAGTTCACGTTGACCGAAACACACAAGAAACCGCGCTTCGGAAAAAAAAAAAACATTTTCGGCAAACAYAGACATTCGCATTCGGATGGGATTAGCTTTCTCAGAGGATCGCCGAGTTTGCTGAAAAACAGTAGGTAATTTGCTCTGGAATTTTTACACAGGTCGTGTGAGAAAAAGACAGACATGGCAGATTCGGACGGGATTAAAATCACAAAGTACCTCTGTGAAACAGAAATTTCTCTAACATCCCACAGTAAAACTAGTCCCGTCCGAATAGTACTTTTGTGTAATGTTAAATTATTTGATGATCTGAATCAATAAAGTGTGACAAATATGCAAAAAATTTAATTAAAAAATCCAATCAGGAAGGGAAACTACATTTTCACAGCACTGTATGCATCCTAATGCATAATTAGGAAATGCCCACACGTGCCTATAAAAGGTGTTAAAAATAAATCCATGAGGTGGAGAAAATTTTCTGTGAGATGAATTGTATCAATACACAAATCTGRGGAAGGGTACATGAAAATTTCTTCAGAATGAAAAGTGCCCAAGAGCATCTGAAGAGCCTTGGAACAACCACCACTCTTCATCAGTCAATGTTTGTATGTACTGTTTGTGACATCTTCTAATGAGAGCGGTGATATYAAGGACTAAAGCGACCACCACAACAGTCAGACGAAAACAGTTCTGATAACACAAGACCATACTTTAAATAAAAGGCAGGGCTGATAAATGAATGAATAGKATTATACAGTCATTCCATCCTGGTAATTGATGCCACAGTACATGGCTATTGAGCTTGTCGTCATTAATATTCTGGTGGAGGTTGCTTGACTAAGATAGAGCAGCTGCAGGGCTTTGAACGGCCCGGTGCTTTTATGTGTGTACAAATCAGCCAAGGCTTACCTTTGTAATATTCCTCATTCTCTATGTATCTGGACAGGCCAAAGTCACCGAGCTTCACACACTCTGGTGTGGCGACAAGCACATTTCTCACAGCGATGTCTCTGTTGCACATATAGATATCAGTGGAAATATGCACTTGATCTGTTCATTTAAACATGCATAGAAAGGACAGAGACTCGGGTAGACATACCTGTGTACCATGTTCTTTCCCTGTAAGTAAACCAAAGCTTTGCAAATCTGCAGGCTAAACAGGACTAGTGTGATATTGGTCAAAGTGTTCTGGTTTTTGATTAAGTAGTCCCCAAGCTGAAAATTAAAAATGTTTAAAAGAATTTAGCCCTTAAAACAATGCATTAAACAGAAAATATTTTAAGAAATAATATACTTTAGCTTATCGAAGATGAATATCGCGAAATTTAAATAAATTTCACCAGCATTAAAAAAAAAACATGCTTGCATTACAGTCCTACTAAAACGTATTTAAATAACAGAGCAGTTAGAGCAGAAATGACATTTTCTAATATTAAAACATATGTTTCTTTAATATCATTAATGCCACCTTTAATGCCAGTAACAAGCTGTCACCCTAATACCTTCTGTACAAAACAGACGTGGCTGGGGAACAGTTTTCATCCAGACAAGAAAAATGCATCCTACATTGTTTCTCACCATAGCAGCTGGCAGCCAATAAAAAGGGGATTATACAGACTAAGGAACAAATTCACTAGATATGTAAATTATCTGCAATAAATTATGTTAAACACTAACACGTAAGCACTTCAAACTCAAAATCAACCCCCTCCTGGCTAAGCTTTTACAGCTTAGTAGAGTACTTTTTCAAAAAAGAATTTTGCATGCACATAAAACCTGAACATTTTATAAAACATCTCCCTTCCCTTTAATCCTATTTAGTGTTATTGAAATGTCTAGTGTCATTTTGGGTGTTTTCTATCCAGTGCAGGTTCCTATCTTTCTTACCTCTTTATGTATTGTCTTACAATTTATGCAGTACTTTTTCTCTCTACTCCTTTATTGTCATGGACATGAATGAACAATAAAGTCTGACTATAAAATCTACTTGAATTGTCGACTGATGGACATCTTAAGTAAGCCACCCAATTGATCCCATTTGTTCAGACTATTTGCCTTTGTCCGTCAGACTCGTACKAGTTGATCAACCCTCCCAATGAACTGACCATTATTATTGATTTTTGACCTAAATGATCAAGCAAAATGCATGCCAGATCCCCGATCCCTGAATCAAGCTGAACTCATTTTAATAAAGACTGCATAAAACTACCGCTCATAGACAATTCACCAACAATTTCTCTAAGAATTATACACTTTAAGAGTAAAACATTTGAATTACTTGTGTGGCTCGGATGAATATGCACAATTTGCATGATGCTCAATATAGGCTTGTGCAATGATAATTTTTTACATCACAATGTATTTTTAACAGCATTAATGCAGTACTCATAATAATATAGTATCTTGATGTATTTAAAAATGAAAAACATTACAATTGAGGAAAAGCATTTAAAATTGCATTGGATATACAGTACAATAAATGAAGCGACTTACCTCACCATGCTGGTAGAGCTCCATGACAATCCACACAGGTTCCTCCTCTATGATGCCTATCAGACTTACTATATGAGGGTGCTCCAGCTTTTTCATAATAGCTAAGAGCATTAKATAAGCAAGAAACATACAAAGGTTTAGTGACAGAAAAAACCCTATACAGTCAACAACGTATAAGATTTATTAATGACTGAAATATGAGGAGGTTAATTATTAACACCTTTATATGACTTGTACTGTATGTATAAGTGTACTAAAGGGTACTAAAGAATAACGATAATAAAGGGTAGGTGTAGCTCTGTGTTTAGACTACTGATCAGAAGGTTCTAGTTTCAAACCCCATCGCCAACAAGTTGCCACTGTTGGGACCTAGAGGAAGGCCCTTAATCCTCAACTGTTCAGATGTGTAATGACAAGTTGCTCTGAATAACTTTGTCTGCCAAATGCTATAAATGTAAATGTGTATTGATAGAAAACTCCTTATTCCTACCTGCTTCACTCATGAATTTATCCATGATATCAGGTGAGCACTCTTTACAGGTCTTCACAGCCACTTTGATCTTCTCACCATTCTAATTCAGACATGCAATATTTCAACTCTTACATATTAGATACTATACATATAACATATAATATAACATATAATATAATACAACATATAATTCCAATATCATTTCTACATTATTCATTAATTCAAAAAACGCAAGTCTGGTTAAGAAATATTTCATTTAACACTAGAATCAGATTTGAAAACCACCTCTTTTTTGTAAACTCCTTCATAGACCTCTCCAAAAAACCCAGAGCCCAAAATAGGTCCCAAGACAATGGACTTCCTAGAGATTCCGTATTTGATTGCTGAACACAAAACAGAAAGAATCCATTTGTGTCTTTAAAAATGTGAAGATCAGCAATGCCAAGCAAAGCACTCACATCCTAACAATAAAAAAAAATACATACCAGGAGGTGGAGGTTTTTCATCCAAAATTTCACAGTAAATATCAGAATCTGAAAAATGCACAAATTGATATGAAAAAGTTGTTGCAGAAAGGTGGACTAATGTTTGGAAGAGCAAACATATGAGTACTCACTCCTGCTGTGCCGTTCAGGCTCTTTCAAGAGTTCAGGCAACACTAAACTATAAAATGAGGTGAGAAATATATTTAAGGAAATCTGTAATACTCTGCAATATGTACAATATATTTTAAACAAATGCATTCATATGAATGAATTCAGTCTCACTTACCTTGAAGGGATTGCAGGTAGCGAGTTACGGAGGTCTGGACCTAAAAAAGTAGAAAGGTACATTTTTTGTCAAGTTTTTGTCTTATGTCTTTATTGTATTTTGATTTAGCATAACAAATAAAAAAATGAAGATAATTAAAACCTAATATGAATTAAATCATGTGTAGTTTCAGCAACAGCTCATGAATTATTCTTACACATTTTTAAGGAAATGTATAATTGGTGAACTATATTTTACGAGATTTAGGATGACAAATGCTATGCAAGGCTTACTTTTATTAGGCCGAGAGATCAATGATGAATCTGTGTTGTTCTCCAGCCTGCAGTAGCCGTCAATCAGATCAGCCATGTTCTCTGCCATTGCCAATGTAGGCACATTGACTGAAAGAGGCTGAAGGACAAATAGGCACAGTAATGTTGTTAGGCCAGAGGCATTTACTGAACTAGATTTTATAGCTTGGAACCTAAATAAGGTGCTTACCTGTTTGGCTCCCTTGATGTCAATGTCTAACAGACATTTGCCTTCACTTTTTACAGTGCATTTAATACTTCGGATTTGTTTAAATTCTGCTAGACATACTGTCTGGAAAAAAAATAAATATCAGAAACACTTGTAAGAATTGCAACCAACATTTCTCTTTTCATACCATTACCAAGTATAATATAAGAATGGCTCCTGCCTAATCACTATGTGTTAAGTGTTATAAATGCTTAATAGGCTACACAAAATGTATGCTACAGACAATTCATCAGCATCTTCATGAAATAAAGGTGGTTTACAGACGTTACATGTAACTTGCGTGCATTGGCCTGTCTACAGTATTTAGTATGCATCTGCAGACAGTGTTGCCAAATACCATTAAGATTTAACTTATTTGTTACATGCATCTTAAAGCACAGTGAAATGTTTTTTTTTTGTCACAAATCCCAGTTAGGATTCTGGGGTCAGAGCATAGGGTCAGCCAGAATTCAGCTCCCCTGGAACAGATAGGGTTAATGACCTTGCTCAAGGCTCAACTGTGGTAGTCTTAACCATCTGAGTCACTATTGTCTTTATATAAAATTTTTTACATTAATAGTTTACGTTGGTTTACGATATCATACAGATAATGAAAAAGGGTTGCTTCATTTATTTATTTTCAGTGAAATGAAGATGAATAATCCTTTATTGTGTGTTTTGTCCTGGTCAGGGGACAGACACTGGAAGGGATAATAGTCCATCACAGAGCGCCATGGACATGTGTGTTCATAGACTCATTCGTTTAGCCTATCCTATACACCTACTGCACCTTTTGGGGGAATCAAGTGTAAAGGAAGGAAGGACATGTAACATCCCTGGTACTGTATCTCAGCATTACTACCCTTTGCAGCTCCAGACCTAACACCAAATGTTATTAATATTTCAAAAACATTACTGAATTTGACCGCGACAACAYGATGCTATGTTAAATTGAGCCCAAAATAAGAAATCATAAGAGACAAATGTTCTCACACTGTTATCTCTCTAAATGGTATGCTAATTGAATTGCATAATTTTCTACTAAATATCAATATACTAMCTTATTATTGGCACTTGTTCATTAAATATCAGAATAATTACAGACTATGGCATAAAGATTTAAAAGTATCGAAAGTTTTCATTATTGTAATACATTGGGTTACATTAACAGTAATTTAGGGATTCACAATAATCTATAATGTTATAATATTCTCAAATAGTATTCTCAGCATGACTTTGTATAAATGGTATTCAAGGCTTAGAAACCTTATTTTTTCACCATATGTAATTTAATAAGTTTAGGTTATTTCTGAATATAACTTTTGAAATAATTAATATTTCTGCCTTGGGGTGTTTGTCATACCGATGAATCTGTCTGTGCTCTTTGCCGAATGCCTTTTGCTCCAATGACTAGATCCACCGTCAGGCTCCAGCCTTGCTGTAGGAAAATGACAGCAACAACATGACATCCCTTCATTGCTTAGGCCAGTGGTCCCCATCTCCAGTCATGGTGGACCACTACCCTGCACATTCTATTGCTTTCTCAACTCCCTGCACACCAGAATTAACTAATAAACTAATTAACAACCTTTTTTTAATTGAAGTGGGTGTGGTAGAGCCGGGACAACACTAAAATATGTAGGGCATCGGTTCTCCAGGAATAAGGTTGAGAACCACTGGGTTAAACCAAAGTAATTTTCAAATGTAGGTAATTTAATTAACTAGATGATTTAATACACCAATCAATCAATAACTCAATTAATTAACCAGTCAATTAAATGTATGGGACTCACCACTAGTTCACAAGGGAAAACCTCCTCGTTAAAGTTAATGAATTCACCAAAGGTCTTAAAGAACTTAACCATGCACTCTTCCTCTTTGAGTGTGCCATATTGTTGAAATGTCTGCTGGATCAGCTTCCTYAGCGGCCTCGGCTAAGGGTGAACAAAGACAAAAACGGCAAAGCTCTCCATTCAGTCCAGCACAACTACTGAACCCTGATAACTGCTGAGCTTACAGGCAAAATTCTATGTATACTTGACTATTACGTCATGTGTTTCATGAACATCTCTTTCCAGATTTAGTATAATAATATTCATTATTCTGAGTAGGCTTTCCACTAGAATTTGAAGTGTGGTTTTGTCCTCATTCAGTCAAAAGAGAGTTAGCGAGGTCAGGCACTGTTGGTTAGTGAGGAGTCCTGAGGTGCAGTCAGTGTTCCAACTCATCCCAAAGGTGTTCACTAGGAATTTGACCATTGGATTAAACCTCACACAATGTGACACTAGGAGACCCCAAGAAGATGGACTTTAAATTTGGTCTTGTTTGAGGCCTTCTGATGCTTGATCAATGTTTGACTGTTCATGTATAAAATGTATAACCAGGGATATTACTGTATAAATCCTTAAAATGATATTGTGGCATATTTTCTGACATTACAGTCATGCATTAATACTGTATATACAGCATTAATGCATGACTATACTGTGTATACTGTATATACAGTATACATAAAAAATCTGATAAGCTTACCCTCATACTGTCAATCAGTTTCTGTGGGAAAAAAAGGTCTAGCCCAACGTCTTTCCTGGAAGAAATCATAAAACACAATTTATTTGTTGCCAAAACAAAGAAAGTAAGAATACATTTACAGTACATGTGATGTAACTGATCTAAGATCTATGTAAAAACTAATTTACACACACACACACACACACACACACACACACACAAAAAAAAAAAGACTCATTGCCAGTTATCGCAAGTGTGCGATTGAGTTGTTGTTGCCAAGGGCGGCACACATGCAAAACAACAAAAAAAAAAAAAGATTAAAATACTTGTATTCTATCAATTAATTCTAATTAATGTAATGTATACATAAAGTTTCACAAGTGCAGGAATTAGTTTTTCTGGAATTACTTAACAATTTCGAACTTCAGGGTTTTAGGTTTGTTTTAAGYGGTACATTTTTGTCTTACGACGAGGTTTGTTCAAGTAAACCTGGACTTTTGTTTATGCAGAATAACAGTACACAGTTATGAGATATGTCATTTCTGCATGGTAGCGACCAGTTACTGTATAGCTATTAAAAATCAGGAGTTCCATTCACTAGATGTTCACAGGAATGACTGCTGTGAGCCACCAAGCCACCTTGGTTGGGATCGTCATTCACAGACATAAGGCCTTCCTTAGTACGTAAGTAATTTAAATGTTTTACTGTGGCTCGAGTCTCATCACCGTATTCTGCTCAAAGTTTTGCGTCTTTAGTCACACGAAATTTCATCACAAGCCCTGGGTTGACTTGAATGCCCTTTGTARTTTAAAGAAATGCAATGGTGCAAGTAATTCTATGTGATAATAACTTGTTCCATGGATATTGCACATCATTAAACATAAATTGCACACATATTTTATACAAAGTCATTTTTAATTTAAACAAAATGGCTTTGGCATAAGATGAATTTTCAATTACGAATCTAAAATGCTTAAATGATTGATGACTTACTCTAACAATTCAAAATTCGACTTCTTTTCCAAGCCTTTAGCATTCATGTCTTTGTAAAACCTCCTGCCAAGAAGGAAGAAATGATAGAAAATTAAATGACACTTTTTGTCAATTTATTATACACATTCCTAGATTAATAAGTATTTATTTGTATAACAATCATGCATGTAACTGCGTTACAAAGGTCATACCTGATCTCCAAGCAACCCAACTGCAATGCCATGCCATCACTGACTTTACTAGAATACTGCTGCATGTAGTCACTGCGAACCTGTACACCAAGCACCAATATATTAATATAACAGTTAACATCAACAAAACAGTCCCAAAGAAAAAGTGTTGGTCTGTCTTGTGTTATCATGCTAACCTGATGATAGAGATATAACAAGGAAGTTCTGTCCTCTTTAAACTTCTCCAAGAAATTAGCAGGTATATAGCGAATCCTCAGGTCATATCTGAAAAACAGGCAACAATGATAAATACATAAACCTAATGTGACATAATGAAAATATTATTTTGAAAAGATTACTTTGATTTGTAATAGTTATTACATATTATTTGGTAACTATAATTAACAATCTAATAACAACAGTAAAATCTGTTAACAAATCCTAGAATTTTGAGGTCTCATAATTTTGATAACTCTTAGTTTAGAGTTATTTAGCAATTGTTATTTCCTTGTCTTAGGTTTCTTTTGTTTGCTCAGGTTTGATCTTTATTCATTCTGTTAAGCACATGTAACAATAAATACATGAAATGTGCTATAAAACTATTACYACGGTCAATATTATTTCACATAGATTTCTGTGTTTATACTGTGCTTTGCTCCTCACCTCCACTCAGCCTCCAAATGGAGTTTTTCATAGCGCTGCTCCACCTCACCTACAGTCAAATCAGGATGCAGCCAGTGATACTCCTCAGACTTCAGGTGTTTAAGTCTCAGACCAAAGGAAGCTGCATTCTGCACATTGGGGCCCAAACGACCACTGATCAGGATAGACTGGATGATGGCCTGGAAATTGTCAAAAGGAACAATAAGTGTGTGTTTAGAGAAGGAAGGTTCTTCCTGCTAGGAGGGCAGGTGAAAATTTAAAAAGCTACATATGATGATTCATTTCATAATGTCATGTTAATATACAGTATTTATGCTACCTTAAAATTAAATGTTATGTGAGCTCATTGTTCAATATGTGAAATTAAGGGGGGTGCTGTTACATTGTACCTGCACAAATATAAGTTTATGTACATTGTCCAAATCCTCCAATGAAAAGTCTGATATTGTTTACAAATAAAGTGCATATTCTGTGTTAGTTATACATTTACTGGAGACTTCAAGATGAGACTCTTAGCAGCAAAACATCTGAATGGTGMAAATGTTTAAAAAAAAAAAGTTGTATATCCTTGTATGACGATCCTAGTCGAGGTGGCTCGGAGCCCACTGCAGTCGTTCCCTTGAATATTCAGTAAGTGGAATCTTACTGACCCTTGAAAATCCTTTCATCAAAACTTGTTGCCAACTTACAGAAGAGAGGCATCTCTCTTTGGTTAACAGTACACACAATTATTCTCGAACAACACTTGCACATTACTCGACTCCTTGGCTAGGAGTTATTGCCACATTTTCCATACAGTTCTGGCCTCACAGGTTTAACACCATTTCCACATGTTTGGGCCATTAAAGGAGTTCCTGAGGCCACCATTCCAATTATGGTCGAACGTACGGAGAGAACTTCGTACCTTGATGGTATCCAAGCACTATCGAAAAGCTGTGATGTTTATTAGTGTAGCAGGGGATGATATACTGTAAATAAATTATTTCTATTCTCATAACTGTGTTCTGTTATTTTACATAATCAAAAGTCCCGCTTTGAACTGAACAACATTCATAGTTTCTTTTTCAGTTTACAGGCAGTAAGCGTCCCTCACTTTCTGTAGAAAATAATGAGACAAAAATGCAGCATGTTTCTGGGAAAATGCAAACCCACACAGAAACAATATTAATTCAGATTTGTAAGATGCTTTCTATAACTTTGTTTCCTCTCATCAATCTTCATCATATTAAAAGTTATACCTAACTATAGTCTTATATTGGTTTCCACCATCCACAGTACTTGTTCCTTTACATTAACTGTCGCTCTGGGAGAAAAATAATTAGTACACTAAAAACAATGTTAAGGAGTTTACATTAAGGGCATAATTTAAATGTAATGTCTTCTCGAATAAAACATGTAAATTGAACAAAAATAAATATTGGTAAACATTTGTACAGAATTATGTACATTTAAGAATTTTATTTATTTTAGTAAAATTGGTAATTAAATCCAACCTCAGTGTTTTGACTATCTGAACATGACTGTTGTATAAATATTGCTTTATTACAGTAATTACATAATATAAATTATTACAATTATTATAATATTAATTATTACAGTAATTACATTTTGACTAATTTTGTTTGTTCTTCCAACTTTTAGACGCAACCTCCTAAAAATCCTCATTTCCTCCTTCGAGAATTATTCCATCCCAGTTATCTTCCAGAAAACATTTCTTGTACATTCCACCATCTATTGACTCTTACCCTTATCTGCCAGGAGCTATCACACTTGACAAGTTTGAAGTTTTTCAGGTTGTTGCTGCTGCTGAAGCATACTTTAAGTATTTTCACAGGACCTCCCTCTCCAGCAAAAGCAAACACTGGGGATTTTGGACCATACGTTCCTGGGCTTGGCACCTTCCATGACAATGTGCTGGTATCACCTGCCATTTTTAAAACTGGTTTTATGGCAAAAAGCACACCATCACACCCACTTCAGACCTGTGGAGAACACATACACAGGCAATGAGTTTAACATGCTAATGCTGTGACTTCTAGCTGTTTGTTCTTTAAATTGGCAGTATCATTAATTATATAACAGAACTAAAAGAAGAGGAACAATCYATACAGTCAACACACATTAAAAACACACCACTGAGTTCTGGGAAATTGTAATGTGAAAAAATTTAACGTAAAAAATACTGAAAGATGCCATCTTCCATGTAGATAACCAAGCAAAATGAAACAGCAGAAAAATGCAGATTAACTGTTATTTGTTTACCTCAAAGGGTCCTTATGCAGGACCTAACAGCTCATAAATCCCTCAAGCCAAAATGTGCCTGTTAGCACAACTCTTTTCTTTTGCTGACCTGCCAGTTTCACTACTTCACATAAAAGATCCCTTGAAAACATTCATGATTTATTTCATATTCATAAAGTACTGTTCGAAGTATACAAGTGGTGTCAAGTCAAACCTGGTTAAAAAAAAGGTCTGGTTTGATCACTAAAGGTGTTCCATTTTTGCAGGACAATACACAAACTCATACTGCCTACMACACCACATGCACATTACAGGAACTCGGCCGAGAGTTACTACAACATTCCATGTACAGTACAGTCCTGACCTCACTAGAAGCCATTGGGGGATTGAAAGGAGTTCCTGGGAGGCCATGAAGCAGGCAGTCGAATCATGACTCCGGCCTACTGAGAAAACTTTTTACCTTGATGGTATTCAAATACTAGTGAAACACTGAGATAAGTGCATTAGTGTAGCAGGAGATTATACACAAAAATAAAGATAGTTACTTACTATTTTTTGGAAAAAGTTTGTGTAAATTTGTGGAAACTTACATTTCCACAAAACCAGATGAAATACCGAAATTGTCTAGACTAACTGAGTGTATTCAAGATATAAAAGATTGGATGACCGATAATTTTCTTTTACTAAATTCAGATAAGACAGAGATATTACTTATTGGCCCAAAAACCAGTACACACCAGCTCTCACAATTCAGCCTGCGCTTAGAAG